>JAQNBH010000009.1:40466106-40864408 GCA_028752905.1 Cladorhizidae sp. MBARI D1340-BT2 | reverse complement strand
GTGACCTTGTTCCCTCTATTACTAACACTCTCCTCTCTCCTGGGTGACCTTGTTCCCTCTATTACTAACACTCTCCTCTCTCCTGGGTGTCCTTGTTCCCTCTATTACTAACACTCTCTCTCTCCTGGGTGACCTTGTTCCCTCTATTACTAACACTCTCCTCTCTCCTGGGTGACCTTGTTCCCTCTATTACTAACACTCTCCTCTCTCCTGGGTGACCTTGTTCCTCTATTACTAACACTCTCTCTCTCCTGGGTGTCCTTGTTCCCTCTATTACTAACACTCTCCTCTCTCCTGGGTGACCTTGTTCCCTCTATTACTAACACTCTCCTCTCTCCTGGGTGACCTTGTTCCCTCTATTACTAACACTCTCTCTCTCCTGGGTGACCTTGTTCCCTCTATTACTAACACTCTCCTCTCTCCTGGGTGACCTTGTTCCCTCTATTACTAACACTCTCCTCTCTCCTGGGTGACCTTGTTCCCTCTATTACTAACACTCTCCTCTCTCCTGGGTGACCTTGTTCCCTCTATTACTAACACTCTCCTCTCTCCTGGGTGTCCTTGTTCCTCTATTACTAACACTCTCCTCTCTCCTGGGTGACCTTGTTCCCTCTATTACTAACACTCTCCTCTCTCCTGGGTGACCTTGTTCCCTCTATTACTAACACTCTCCTCGTCTCCTGGGTGACCTTGTTCCCTCTATTACTAACACTCTCCTCTCTCCTGGGTGTCCTTGTTCCCTCTATTACTAACACTCTCCTCTCTCCTGGGTGACCTTGTTCCCTCTATTACTAACACTCTCCTCTCTCCTGGGTGACCTTGTTCCCTCTATTACTAACACTCTCCTCTCTCCTGGGTGTCCTTGTTCCCTCTATTACTAACACTCTCCTCTCTCCTGGGTGACCTTGTTCCCTCTATTACTAACACTCTCCTCTCTCCTGGGTGACCTTGTTCCCTCTATTACTAACACTCTCCTCTCTCCTGGGTGTCCTTGTTCCCTCTATTACTAACACTCTCCTCTCTCCTGGGTGACCTTGTTCCCTCTATTACTAACACTCTCCTCTCTCCTGGGTGACCTTGTTCCCTCTATTACTAACACTCTCCTCTCTCCTGGGTGACCTTGTTCCCTCTATTACTAACACTCTCCTCTCTCCTGGGTGACCTTGTTCCCTCTATTACTAACACTCTCCTCTCTCCTGGGTGACCTTGTTCCCTCTATTACTAACACTCTCCTCTCTCCTGGGTGTCCTTGTTCCCTCTATTACTAACACTCTCCTCTCTCCTGGGTGTCCTTGTTCCCTCTATTACTAACACTCTCCTCTCTCCTGGGTGACCTTGTTCCCTCTATTACTAACACTCTCCTCTCTCCTGGGTGACCTTGTTCCCTCTATTACTAACACTCTCCTCTCTCCTGGGTGACCTTGTTCCCTCTATTACTAACACTCTCCTCTCTCCTGGGTGTCCTTGTTCCCTCTATTACTAACACTCTCCTCTCTCCTGGGTGACCTTGTTCCCTCTATTACTAACACTCTCCTCTCTCCTGGGTGACCTTGTTCCCTCTATTACTAACACTCTCCTCTCTCCTGGGTGTCCTTGTTCCCTCTATTACTAACACTCTCCTCTCTCCTGGGTGACCTTGTTCCCTCTATTACTAACACTCTCCTCTCTCCTGGGTGACCTTGTTCCCTCTATTACTAACACTCTCCTCTCTCCTGGTGTCCTTGTTCCCTCTATTACTAACACTCTCCTCTCTCCTGGGTGACCTTGTTCCCTCTATTACTAACACTCTCCTCTCTCCTGGGTGACCTTGTTCCCTCTATTACTAACACTCTCCTCTCTCCTGGGTGTCCTTGTTCCCTCTATTACTAACACTCTCCTCTCTCCTGGGTGACCTTGTTCCCTCTATTACTAACACTCTCCTCTCTCCTGGGTGACCTTGTTCCCTCTATTACTAACACTCTCCTCTCTTCCTGGGTGTCCTTGTTCCCTCTATTACTAACACTCTCCTCTCTCCTGGGTGTCCTTGTTCCTCTATTACTAACACTCTCCTCTCTCCTGGGTGACCTTGTTCCCTCTATTACTAACACTCTCCTCTCTCCTGGGTGACCTTGTTCCCTCTATTACTAACACTCTCCTCTCTCCTGGGTGACCTTGTTCCCTCTATTACTAACACTCTCCTCTCTCCTGGGTGACCTTGTTCCCTCTATTACTAACACTCTCCTCTCTCCTGGGTGACCTTGTTCCCTCTATTACTAACACTCTCCTCTCTCCTGGGTGACCTTGTTCCCTCTATTACTAACACTCTCCTCTCTCCTGGGTGTCCTTGTTCCCTCTATTACTAACACTCTCCTCTCTCCTGGGTGACCTTGTTCCCTCTATTACTAACACTCTCCTCTCTCCTGGGTGACCTTGTTCCCTCTATTACTAACACTCTCCTCTCTCCTGGGTGACCTTGTTCCCTCTATTACTAACACTCTCCTCTCTCCTGGGTGACCTTGTTCCCTCTATTACTAACACTCTCCTCTCTCCTGGGTGACCTTGTTCCCTCTATTACTAACACTCTCCTCTCTCCTGGGTGACCTTGTTCCCTCTATTACTAACACTCTCCTCTCTCCTGGGTGACCTTGTTCCCTCTATTACTAACACTCTCCTCTCTCCTGGGTGACCTTGTTCCTCTATCACTAACACTCTCCTCTCTCCTGGGTGACCTTGTTCCCTCTATTACTAACACTCTCCTCTCTCCTGGGTGTCCTTGTTCCCTCTATTACTAACACTCTCCTCTCTCCTGGGTGACCTTGTTCCCTCTATTACTAACACTCTCCTCTCTCCTGGGTGACCTTGTTCCCTCTATTACTAACACTCTCCTCTCTCCTGGGTGACCTTGTTCCCTCTATTACTAACACTCTCCTCTCTCCTGGGTGACCTTGTTCCCTCTATTACTAACACTCTCCTCTCTCCTGGGTGACCTTGTTCCCTCTATTACTAACACTCTCCTCTCTCCTGGGTGTCCTTGTTCCCTCTATTACTAACACTCTCCTCTCTCCTGGGTGACCTTGTTCCCTCTATTACTAACACTCTCCTCTCTCCTGGGTGACCTTGTTCCTCTATTACTAACACTCTCCTCTCTCCTGGGTGACCTTGTTCCCTCTATTACTAACACTCTCCTCTCTCCTGGGTGACCTTGTTCCCTCTATTACTAACACTCTCCTCTCTCCTGGGTGACCTTGTTCCCTCTATTACTAGACACTCTCCTCTCTCCTGGGTGACCTTGTTCCCTCTATTACTAACACTCTCCTCTCTCCTGGGTGACCTTGTTCCCTCTATTACTAACACTCTCCTCTCTCCTGGGTGTCCTTGTTCCCTCTATTACTAACACTCTCCTCTCTCCTGGGTGACCTTGTTCCCTCTATCACTAACACTCTCCTCTCTCCTGGGTGACCTTGTTCCCTCTATTACTAACACTCTCCTCTCTCCTGGGTGTCCTTGTTCCCTCTATTACTAACACTCTCCTCTCTCCTGGGTGACCTTGTTCCCTCTATTACTAACACTCTCCTCTCTCCTGGGTGACCTTGTTCCCTCTATTACTAACACTCTCCTCTCTCCTGGGTGACCTTGTTCCCTCTATTACTAACACTCTCCTCTCTCCTGGGTGACCTTGTTCCCTCTATCACTAACACTCTCCTCTCTCCTGGGTGACCTTGTTCCCTCTATTACTAACACTCCTCTCTCCTGGGTGTCCTTGTTCCCTCTATTACTAACACTCTCCTCTCTCCTGGGTGACCTTGTTCCCTCTATTACTAACACTCTCCTCTCTCCTGGGTGACCTTGTTCCCTCTATTACTAACACTCTCCTCTCTCCTGGGTGACCTTGTTCCCTCTATTACTAACACTCTCCTCTCTCCTGGGTGTCCTTGTTCCCTCTATTACTAACACTCTCCTCTCTCCTGGGTGACCTTGTTCCCTCTATTACTAACACTCTCCTCTCTCCTGGGTGACCTTGTTCCCTCTATTACTAACACTCTCCTCTCTCCTGGGTGACCTTGTTCCCTCTATTACTAACACTCTCCTCTCTCCTGGGTGACCTTGTTCCCTCTATTACTAACACTCTCCTCTCTCCTGGGTGACCTTGTTCCCTCTATTACTAACACTCTCCTCTCTCCTGGGTGACCTTGTTCCCTCTATTACTGACACTCTCCTCTCTCCTGGGTGACCTTGTTCCCTCTATTACTAACACTCTCCTCTCTCCTGGGTGACCTTGTTCCCTCTATTACTAACACTCTCCTCTCTCCTGGGTGTCCTTGTTCCCTCTATTACTAACACTCTCCTCTCTCCTGGGTGACCTTGTTCCCTCTATTACTAACACTCTCCTCTCTCCTGGGTGTCCTTGTTCCCTCTATTACTAACACTCTCCTCTCTCCTGGGTGACCTTGTTCCCTCTATTACTAACACTCTCCTCTCTCCTGGGTGACCTTGTTCCCTCTATTACTAACACTCTCCTCTCTCCTGGGTGTCCTTGTTCCCTCTATTACTAACACTCTCCTCTCTCCTGGGTGACCTTGTTCCCTCTATTACTAACACTCTCCTCTCTCCTGGGTGTCCTTGTTCCCTCTATTACTAACACTCTCCTCTCTCCTGGGTGACCTTGTTCCCTCTATTACTAACACTCTCCTCTCTCCTGGGTGACCTTGTTCCCTCTATTACTAACACTCTCCTCTCTCCTGGGTGACCTTGTTCCCTCTATTACTAACACTCTCCTCTCTCCTGGGTGACCTTGTTCCCTCTATTACTAACACTCTCCTCTCTCCTGGGTGACCTTGTTCCCTCTATTACTAACACTCTCCTCTCTCCTGGGTGACCTTGTTCCCTCTATTACTAACACTCTCCTCTCTCCTGGGTGACCTTGTTCCCTCTATTACTAACACTCTCCTCTCTCCTGGGTGACCTTGTTCCCTCTATTACTAACACTCTCCTCTCTCCTGGGTGTCCTTGTTCCCTCTATTACTAACACTCTCCTCTCTCCTGGGTGTCCTTGTTCCTCTATTACTAACACTCTCCTCTCTCCTGGGTGACCTTGTTCCCTCTATTACTAACACTCTCCTCTCTCCTGGGTGACCTTGTTCCCTCTATTACTAACACTCTCCTCTCTCCTGGGTGACCTTGTTCCCTCTATTACTAACACTCTCCTCTCTCCTGGGTGACCTTGTTCCCTCTATTACTAACACTCTCCTCTCTCCTGGGTGTCCTTGTCCCCTCTATTACTAACACTCTCCTCTCTCCTGGGTGACCTTGTTCCCTCTATTACTAACACTCTCCTCTCTCCTGGGTGTCCTTGTTCCCTCTATTACTAACACTCTCCTCTCTCCTGGGTGACCTTGTTCCCTCTATTACTAACACTCTCCTCTCTCCTGGGTGACCTTGTTCCCTCTATTACTAACACTCTCCTCTCTCCTGGGTGACCTTGTTCCCTCTATTACTAACACTCTCCTCTCTCCTGGGTGACCTTGTTCCCTCTATTACTAACACTCTCCTCTCTCCTGGGTGACCTTGTTCCCTCTATTACTAACACTCTCCTCTCTCCTGGGTGTCCTTGTTCCCTCTATTACTAACACTCTCCTCTCTCCTGGGTGACCTTGTTCCCTCTATTACTAACACTCTCCTCTCTCCTGGGTGACCTTGTTCCCTCTATTACTAACACTCTCCTCTCTCCTGGGTGTCCTTGTTCCCTCTATTACTAACACTCTCCTCTCTCCTGGGTGACCTTGTTCCCTCTATTACTAACACTCTCCTCTCTCCTGGGTGACCTTGTTCCCTCTATTACTAACACTCTCCTCTCTCCTGGGTGACCTTGTTCCCTCTATTACTAACACTCTCCTCTCTCCTGGGTGACCTTGTTCCCTCTATTACTAACACTCTCCTCTCTCCTGGGTGACCTTGTTCCCTCTATTACTAACACTCTCCTCTCTCCTGGGTGACCTTGTTCCTCTATTACTAACACTCTCCTCTCTCCTGGGGACCTTGTTCCCTCTATTACTAACACTCTCCTCTCTCCTGGGTGACCTTGTTCCCTCTTACTAACACCTCTCCTGGGTGACCTTGTTCCTCTATTACTAACACTCTCCTCTCTCCTGGGTGTCCTTGTTCCCTCTATTACTAACACTCTCCTCTCTCCTGGGTGACCTTGTTCCCTCTATTACTAACACTCTCCTCTCTCCTGGGTGACCTTGTTCCCTCTATTACTAACACTCTCCTCTCTCCTGGGTGACCTTGTTCCCTCTATTACTAACACTCTCCTCTCTCCTGGGTGACCTTGTTCCCTCTATTACTAACACTCTCCTCTCTCCTGGGTGACCTTGTTCCCTCTATTACTAACACTCTCCTCTCTCCTGGGTGACCTTGTTCCCTCTATTACTAACACTCTCCTCTCTCCTGGGTGACCTTGTTCCCTCTATTACTAACACTCTCCTCTCTCCTGGGTGACCTTGTTCCCTCTATTACTAACACTCTCCTCTCTCCTGGGTGACCTTGTTCCCTCTATTACTAACACTCTCCTCTCTCCTGGTGACCTTGTTCCCTCTATTACTAACACTCTCCTCTCTCCTGGGTGACCTTGTTCCCTCTATTACTAACACTCTCCTCTCTCCTGGGTGACCTTGTTCCCTCTATTACTAACACTCTCCTCTGTCCTGGGTGACCTTGTCCCTCTATTACTAACACTCTCCTCTCTCCTGGGTGACCTTGTTCCCTCTATTACTAACACTCTCCTCTCTCCTGGGTGACCTTGTTCCCTCTATTACTAACACTCTCCTCTCTCCTGGGTGTCCTTGTTCCCTCTATTACTAACACTCTCCTCTTTCCTGGGTGACCTTGTTCCCTCTATTACTAACACTCTCCTCTCTCTGGGTGACCTTGTTCCCTCTATTACTAACACTCTCCTCTCTCCTGGGTGACCTTGTTCCCTCTATTACTAACACTCTCCTCTCTCCTGGGTGACCTTGTTCCCTCTATTACTAACACTCTCCTCTCTCCTGGGTGACCTTGTTCCCTCTATTACTAACACTCTCCTCTCTCCTGGGTGACCTTGTTCCCTCTATTACTAACACTCTCCTCTCTCCTGGGTGACCTTGTTCCCTCTATTACTAACACTCTCCTCTCTCCTGGGTGACCTTGTTCCCTCTATTACTAACACTCTCCTCTCTCCTGGGGTGTCCTTGTTCCCTCTATTACTAACACTCTCCTCTCTCCTGGGTGACCTTGTTCCCTCTATTACTAACACTCTCCTCTCTCCTGGGTGACCTTGTTCCCTCTATTACTAACACTCTCCTCTCTCCTGGGTGACCTTGTTCCCTCTATTACTAACACTCTGCTCTCTCCTGGGTGACCTTGTTCCCTCTATTACTAACACTCTCCTCTCTCCTGGGTGTCTTGTTCCCTCTATTACTAACACTCTCCTCTCTCCTGGGTGACCTTGTTCCCTCTATTACTAACACTCTCCTCTCTCCTGGGTGACCTTGTTCCCTCTATTACTAACACTCTCCTCTCTCCTGGGTGACCTTGTTCCCTCTATTACTAACACTCTCCTCTCTCCTGGGTGTCCTTGTTCCCTCTATTACTAACACTCTCCTCTCTCCTGGGTGACCTTGTTCCCTCTATTACTAACACTCTCCTCTCTCCTGGGTGACCTTGTTCCCTCTATTACTAACACTCTCCTCTCTCCTGGGTGTCCTTGTTCCCTCTATTACTAACACTCTCCTCTCTCCTGGGTGACCTTGTTCCCCTCTATTACTAACACTCTCCTCTCTCCTGGGTGACCTTGTTCCCTCTATTACTAACACTCTCCTCTCTCCTGGGTGTCCTTGTTCCCTCTATTACTAACACTCTCCTCTCTCCTGGGTGTCCTTGTTCCCTCTATTACTAACACTCTTCTCTCTCCTGGGTGACCTGTTCCCTCTATTACTAACACTCTCCTCTCTCCTGGGTGACCTTGTTCCCTCTATTACTAACACTCTCCTCTCTCCTGGGTGACCTTGTTCCCTCTATTACTAACACTCTCCTCTAACCTGGGTGTCCTTGTTCCCTCTATTACTAACACTCTCCTCTCTCCTGGGTGACCTTGTTCCCTCTATTACTAATACTCTCCTCTCTCCTGGGTGACCTTGTTCCCTCTATTACTAACACTCTCCTCTCTCCTGGGTGACCTTGTTCCCTCTATTACTAACACTCTCCTCTCTCCTGGGTGACCTTGTTCCCTCTATTACTAGCACTCTCCTCTCTCCTGGTGTCCTTGTTCCCTCTATTACTAACACTCTCCTCTCTCCTGGGTGACCTTGTTCCCTCTATTACTAACACTCTCCTCTCTCCTGGGTGACCTTGTCCCCTCTATTACTAACACTCTCCTCTCTCCTGGGTGACCTTGTTCCCTCTATTACTAACACTCTCCTCTCTCTGGGTGTCCTTGTTCCCTCTATTACTAACACTCTCCTCTCTCCTGGTGACCTTGTTCCCTCTATTACTAACACTCTCCTCTCCTGGGTGACCTTGTTCCCTCTATTACTAACACTCTCCTCTCTCCTGGGTGACCTTGTTCCCTCTATTACTAACACTCTCCTCTCTCCTGGGTGACCTTGTTCCCTCTATTACTAACACTCTCCTCTCTCCTGGGTGACCTTGTTCCCTCTATTACTAACACTCTCCTCTCTCCTGGGTGTCCTTGTTCCCTCTATTACTAACACTCTCCTCTCTCCTGGGTGACCTTGTTCCCTCTATTACTAACACTCTCCTCTCTCCTGCGTGACCTTGTTCCCTCTATTACTAACACTCTCCTCTCTCCTGGGTGTCCTTGTTCCCTCTATTACTAACACCCTCCTCTCTCCTGGGTGACCTTGTTCCTCTATTACTAACACTCTCCTCTCTCCTGGGTGTCCTTGTTCCTCTATTACTAACACTCTCCTCTTTCCTGGGTGACCTTGTTCCCTCTATTACTAACACTCTCCTCTCTCCTGGGTGACCTTGTTCCCTCTATTACTAACACTCTCCTCTCTCCTGGGTGACCTTGTTCCCTCTATTACTAACACTCTCCTCTCTCCTGGGTGACCTTGTTCCCTCTATTACTAACACTCTCCTCTCTCCTGGGGGACCTTGTTCCCTCTATTACTAACACTCTCCTCTCTCCTGGGTGACCTTGTTCCCTCTATTACTAACACTCTCCTCTCTCCTGGGTGACCTTGTTCCCTCTATTACTAACACTCTCCTCTCTCCTGGGTGTCCTTGTTCCCTCTATTACTAACACTCTCCTCTCTCCTGGGTGACCTTGTTCCCTCTATTACTAACACTCTCCTCTCTCCTGGGTGACCTTGTTCCCTCTATTGCTAACACTCTCCTCTCTCCTGGGTGACCTTGTTCCCTCTATTACTAACACTCTCCTCTCTCCTGGGTGACCTTGTTCCCTCTATTACTAACACTCTCCTCTCTCCTGGGTGTCCTTGTTCCCTCTATTACTAACACTCTCCTCTCTCCTGGGTGACCTTGTTCCCTCTATTACTAACACTCTCCTCTCTCCTGGGTGACCTTGTTCCCTCTATTACTAACACTCTCCTCTCTCCTGGGTGACCTTGTTCCCTCTATTACTAACACTCTCCTCTCTCCTGGGTGTCCTTGTTCCCTCTATTACTAACACTCTCCTCTCTCCTGGGTGACCTTGTTCCCTCTATTACTAACACTCTCCTCTCTCCTGGGTGACCTTGTTCCCTCTATTACTAACACTCTCCTCTCTCCTGGGTGTCCTTGTTCCCTCTATTACTAACACTCTCCTCTCCCCTGGGTGTCCTTGTTCCCTCTATTACTAACACTCTCCTCTCTCCTGGGTGACCTTGTTCCCTCTATTACTAACACTCTCCTCTCTCCTGGGTGACCTTGTTCCCTCTATTACTAGCACTCTCCTCTCTCCTGGGTGACCTTGTTCCCTCTATTACTAACACTCTCCTCTCTCCTGGGTGACCTTGTTCCCTCTATTACTAACACTCTCCTCTCTCCTGGGTGTCCTTGTTCCCTCTATTACTAACACTCTCCTCTCTCCTGGTGTCCTTGTTCCCTCTATTACTAACACTCTCCTCTCTCCTGGGTGACCTTGTTCCCTCTATTACTAACACTCCCCTCTCTCCTGGGTGACCTTGTTCCCTCTATTACTAACACTCTCCTCTCTCCTGGGTGTCCTTGTTCCCTCTATTACTAACACTCTCCTCTCTCCTGGGTGACCTTGTTCCCTCTATTACTAACACTCTCCTCTCTCCTGGGTGACCTTGTTCCCTCTATTACTAACACTCTCCTCTCTCCTGGGTGTCCTTGTTCCCTCTATTACTAACACTCTCCTCTCTCCTGGGTGTCCTTGTTCCCTCTATTACTAACACTCTTCTCTCTCCTGGGTGACCTTGTTCCCTCTATTACTAACACTCTCCTCTCTCCTGGGTGACCTTGTTCCCTCTATTACTAACACTCTCCTCTCTCCTGGGTGACCTTGTTCCCTCTATTACTAACACTCTCCTCTCTCCTGGGTGTCCTTGTTCCCTCTATTACTAACACTCTCCTCTCTCCTGGGTGACCTTGTTCCCTCTATTACTAACACTCTCCTCTCTCCTGGGTGACCTTGTTCCCTCTATTACTAACACTCTCCTCTCTCCTGGGTGACCTTGTTCCCTCTATTACTAACACTCTCCTCTCTCCTGGGTGACCTTGTTCCCTCTATTACTAGCACTCTCCTCTCTCCTGGGTGTCCTTGTTCCCTCTATTACTAACACTCTCCTCTCTCCTGGGTGACCTTGTTCCCTCTATTACTAACACTCTCCTCTCTCCTGGGTGACCTTGTTCCCTCTATTACTAACACTCTCCTCTCTCCTTGGTGTCCTTGTTCCCTCTATTACTAACACTCTCCTCTCTCCTGGGTGTCCTTGTTCCCTCTATTATTAACACTCTCCTCTCTCCTGGGTGACCTTGTTCCCTCTATTACTAACACTCTCCTCTCTCCTGGGTGACCTTGTTCCCTCTATTACTAACACTCTCCTGGGTGACCTTGTTCCCTCTATTACTAACACTCTCCCCTCTCCTGGGTGACCTTGTTCCCTCTATTACTAACACTCTCCTCTCTCCTGGGTGACCTTGTTCCCTCTATTACTAACACTCTCCTCTCTCCTGGGTGATCTTGTTCCCTCTATTACTAACACTCTCCTCTCTCCTGGGTGACCTTGTTCCCTCTATTACTAACACTCTCCTCTCTCCTGGGTGTCCTTGTTCCCTCTATTACTAACACTCTCCTCTCTCCTGGGTGTCCTTGTTCCCTCTATTACTAACACTCTCCTCTCTCCTGGGTTTCCTTGTTCCCTCTATTACTAACACTCTCCTCTCTCCTGGGTGTCCTTGTTCCCTCTATTACTAACACTCTCCTCTCTCCTGGGTGTCCTTGTTCCCTCTATTACTAACACTCTCCTCTCTCCTGGGTGACCTTGTTCCCTCTATTACTAACACTCTCCTCTCTCCTGGGTGACCTTGTTCCCTCTATTACTAACACTCTCCTCTCTCCTGGGTGTCCTTGTTCCCACTATTACTAACACTCTCCTCTCTCCTGGGTGACCTTGTTCCCTCTATTACTAACACTCTCCTCTCTCCTGGGTGTCCTTGTTCCCTCTATTACTAACACTCTCCTCTCTCCTGGGTGACCTTGTTCCCTCTATTACTAACACTCTCCTCTCTCCTGGGTGACCTTGTTCCCTCTATTACTAACACTCTCCTCTCTCCTGGGTGACCTTGTTCCCTATATTACTAACACTCTCCTCTCTCCTGGGTGTCCTTGTTCCCTCTATTACTAACACTCTCCTCTCTCCTGGGTGACCTTGTTCCCTCTATTACTAACACTCTCCTCTCTCCTGGGTGTCCTTGTTCCCTCTATTATATTCCATGCCACACCTCCTGGGTGTCCTTGTTATTCCTTGTCACACCTCCTAGGTGTCCTTGTTATTCCGTGCCACACCTCCTGGGTGTCATTGTTATTCCTTGCCACACCTCATGGGTGTCCTTGTTATTCCTTGTCACACCTCCTAGGTGTCCTTGTTATTCCGTGCCACACCTCCTGGGTGTCCTTGTTATTCCATGCCACACCTCCTGGGTGTCCTTGTTATTCCATGCCACACCTCCTGGGTGTCCTTGTTATTCCGTGCCACACCTCCTAGGTGTCCATGTTATTCCTTGTCACACCTCCTGGGTGTCCTTGTTATTCCATGCCTAAACTTTCTGATAAAAAGAATCATGTGGTTTCCATTTTTTGTAACCAATGTCACTTTGTCGATTTCTCGTCTCTTCTTCCTTCTCTGTTGCCACCAACCATGCTTAATAATAGTTGTAGTAGGGCCTGTGCAACCATGCTAATAATAGTTGTAGTAGGGCCTGTGCAACCATGCTAATAATAGTTGTAGTAGGGCCTGTGCAACCATGCTAATAATAGTTGTAGTAGGGCCTGTGCAACCATGCTAATAATAGTTGTAGTAGTAGGGCCTGTGCAACCATGCTAATAATAGTTGTAGTAGGGCCTGTGCAACCATGCTAATAATAGTTGTAGTAGGGCCTGTGCAACCATGTTAATAATAGTTGTAGTAGGGCCTGTGCAACCATGCTAATAATAGTTGTAGTAGGGCCTGTGCAACCATGCTAATAATAGTTGTAGTAGGGCCTGTGCAACCATGCTAATAATAGTTGTAGTAAGGCCTGTGCAACCATGCTAATAATAGTTGTAGTAGGGCCTGTGCAACCATGCTAATAATAGTTGTAGTAGTGCCTGTGCAACCATGCTAATAATAGTTGTAGTAGGGCCTGTGCAACCATGCTAATAATAGTTGTAGTAGGGCCTGTGCAACCATGCTAATAATAGTTGTAGTGTAGGGCCTGTGCAACCATGCTAATAATAGTTGTAGTAGGGCCTGTGCAACCATGCTAATAATAGTTGTAGTAGGGCCTGTGCAACCATGCTAATAATAGTTGTAGTAGGGCCTGTGCAACCATGCTAATAATAGTTGTAGTAGGGCCTGTGCAACCATGCTAATAATAGTTGTAGTAGGGCCTGTGCAACCATGCTAATAATAGTTGTAGTAGGGCCTGTGCAACCATGCTATTAATAGTTGTAGTAGGGCCTGTGCAACCATGCTATTAATAGTTGTAGTAGCCATGCTAATAATAGTTGTAGTAGGGCCTGTGCAACCATGCTAATAATAGTTGTAGTAGGGCCTGTGCAACCATGCTAATAATAGTTGTAGTAGGGCCTGTGCAACCATGCTAATAATAGTTGTAGTAGGGCCTGTGCAACCATGCTAATAATAGTTGTAGTAGGGCCTGTGCAACCATGCTAATAATAGTTGTAGTAGGGCCTGTGCAACCATGCTAATAATAGTTGTAGTAGGGCCTGTGCAACCATGCTAATAATAGTTGTAGTAGGGCCTGTGCAACCATGCTAATAATAGTTGTAGTAGGGCCTGTGCAACCATGCTAATAATAGTTGTAGTAGGGCCTGTGCAACCATGCTAATAATAGTTGTATTATAGGGCCTGTGCAACCATGCTAATAATAGTTGTAGTAGGGCCTGTGCAACCATGCTAATAATAGTTGTAGTAGGGCCTGTGCAACCATGCTAATAATAGTTGTAGTAGGGCCTGTGCAACCATGCTAATAATAGTTGTAGTAGGGCCTGTGCAACCATGCTAATAATAGTTGTAGTAGGGCCTGTGCAACCATGCTAATAATAGTTGTAGTAGGGCCTGTGCAACCATGCTAATAATAGTTGTAGTAGGGCCTGTGCAACCATGCTAATAATAGTTGTAGTAGGGCCTGTGCAACCATGCTAATAATAGTTGTATTATAGGGCCTGTGCAACCATGCTAATAATAGTTGTAGTAGGGCCTGTGCAACCATGCTAATATTAGTTGTAGTAGGGCCTGTGCAACCATGCTAATAATAGTTGTAGTAGGGCCTGTGCAACCATGCTAATAATAGTTGTAGTAGGGCCTGTGCAACCATGCTAATAATAGTTGTAGTAGGGCCTGTGCAACCATGCTAATAATAGTTGTATTAGGGCCTGTGCAACCATGCTAATAATAGTTGTAGTAGGGCCTGTGCAACCATGCTAATAATAGTTGTAGTAGGGCCTGTGCAACCATGCTAATAATAGTTGTAGTTAGCCCTAGCCCTAGCCCTAGCCCTAGCCCTAGCCCTAGTAGGGCCTGTGTTTTGCTACAGCGGACACTTTAGACATCTTTATGACATTTAGCACGAGTCAGAGGAGTTGCAAAGTCATTTAGTCCTCTTCAGGGAGAGACCAAATGAAAGCCAACTTGTGGCTATGGCTTTGGAGCTCCATAGATTCTGCACGACCTCACTGTATGAACTGGACAATACCCAAACGATAGCTCTCTCTTGTGTGCTCTATTTTGACACTAAAAGCTGTTGCATAGGTATAACTATGCTAAAGTTACATGCAGCCAGAGTGGGGTGGGTTTCCTCAAAATATGAGTGCCTGACCTCGCTGCTCTTCATTTGTAAAGTGCTAGACAGTTGTGATAACAAGTGTGATAACTAGATGCTAATGAGTGGCTAGGTGGTGAGTGGTCACTTAATATATTGATGTTTCCACTGATACTCTAGAGGCCACTGCAGGCTAAGTGATTCTCCTTACATAATGAAAACACTCCTAAGTACAGAGTACAGCTTCTAGTTAGCACCTAATGAAGCAAAGAGGAGTCCTCCTGCCACACTAGTAATTTCAGCTGTCTAGCCAGGAGTCAGCGCATCCAGTTTAAGCACTCGGACTTTGACGTGCCTCAACTTTGGCTGCATGTAACTTTTGCATGGCTATACGTTCATACATGCAACGGTTTTGGTATAAAAAAGAGAGCACACAGAGAGATCCATCTACAGTACAGGGTGAAGGATCTATGGAGCTCTTCAAGTCGTGACCACACGCTTTTAATTTTATTATGTGGTTTAGGCCCCTCCCCTTAATCCAGTAGGTCAGATATGTAAAAAAAAATTTTTTTTGAGTTTTATTATTATAGCTCCGCCTACTTCAGGAATATATAAGTTGAAATATATAAGTTGAGGTTGTGTCCACTCGGCAAAAACTGAACAGCTAAGGTGTTTCTTGATTGCTTCTTTGTCGATACCAGATTAACAAGACTGGCGAACTACTGAGCCACATGGAGATGACTGACGTACCGCTGAAGATGACTTGCATACTGCTGAACCACATGCAGATGACTGGCTTACTGCAGAAGATGACTGGTACCGCTGATCCACATGCAGATGACTAGCATACCACTGAAGATGACTGGTGTACATCAAGATGACTTGTGTACTGTTGAGCCACATGCAGATGACTAGCATACCGCTGAAGGTGACTGGTGTACTGCTGAGCTACATGCAGATGACTGGCTTACTGCTGAAGATCACTGGTAGCACTGATCCACCTCCAGATGACTGGCTTACCCACAGAAGATGACTTGCATACCAACCACATGCGGATGACTGGTGTACTTCTGAAGATGACTTATATACCGCTGAGCCACATGCAGATGACTGGCATACTGCTGAAGATGACTTTGCATACTGCTGAGCCACAAGAAGATGTCTGGTGCATTGCTGAGCCACAAGAAGATGTCTGGTACATTGCTGAGCCACAGGCAGAGGGAAGATATGCTAATCTCACGCAGCATGGGATGTGTGCATTCTATGAGCACATTCTTGAAAGCACTTCACGACTCAAAGAAGTCATTCCAATATATACTTGATTGCTTGTTGCTGACCAACCCTCCCCACACCTGCCACATTGTTGTGTGTTGATTGCTTGTTGACCAACCCTCCCCACACCTGCCACATTGTTGGGGTGTGTGGATTGCTTGTTGACCAACCCTCCCCACACCTGCCACATTGTTGGGGTGTGTGGATTGCTTGTTGACCAACCCTCCCCATACCTGCCACATTCTTGTGGTGTGTGGATTGCTTGTTGACCAACCCTCCCCACACCTGCCACATTGTTGTGGTGTGTGGATTGCTTGTTGACCAACCCTCCCACATTGTTGTGTGATGGTTGCTTGTTGCTGACCAACCCTCCCCACACCTGCCACATTGTTGTGGTGTGTTGATTGCTTGTTGCTGACAACCCTCCCCACACCTGCCACATTGTTGTGTGTGGATTGCTTGTTGACCAACCCTGCCACATTGTTGTGTGTGGATTGCTTGTTGCTGACCAACCCTTCCCACACCTGCCACATTGTTGTGGTGTGTGGATTGCTTGTTGACCAACCCTCCCCACACCTGCCACATTGTTGTGGTGTGTGGATTGCTTGTTGACCAACCCTCCCCACACCTGCCACATTGTTGAGGTGTGTGGATTGCTTGTTGCTGACCAACCCACCCCACACCTGCCACATTGTTGGGGTGTGTGGATTGCTTGTTGACCAACCCTCCCCACACCTGCCACATTGTTGTGGTGTGTTTGCTTGTTGCTGACCAACCCTCCCCACACCTGCCACATTGTTGTGTGTGGATTGCTTGTTGACCAACCCTCCCACATTCTTGTGTGTGGATTGCTTGTTGCTGACCAACCCTCCCCACACCTGCCACATTGTTGTGGTGTGTTGATTGCTTGTTGCTGACCAACCCTCCCCACACCTGCCACATTGTTGTGTGTGGATTGCTTGTTGCTGACCAACCCTCCCCACACATGCCACATTGTTGTGGTGTGTTGATTGCTTGTTGCTGACCAACCTTCCTCACACATGCCACATTGTTGTGTGTGGATTGCTTGTTGCTGACCAACCCTCCCCACACCTGCCACATTGTTGTGTGTGGATTGCTTGTTGACCAACCGCCACATTGTTGTGTGTGGATTGCTTGTTGACCAACCCTCCCACATTGTTGTGTGTGGATTGCTTGTTGCTGACCAACCCTCCCCACACCTGCCACATTGTTGTGGTGTGTTGATTGCTTGTTGCTGACCAACCTTCCTCACACATGCCACATTGTTGTGTGTGGATTGCTTGTTGCTGACCAACCCTCCTCACACATGCCACATTGTTGTGTGTGGATTGCTTGTTGACCAACCCTCCCCACACCTGCCACATTGTTGTGTGTGGATTGCTTGTTGACCAACCCTCCCACATTGTTGTGTGTTGATTGCTTGTTGCTGACCAACCCTCCCCACACCTGCCACATTGTTGAGGTGTGTTGATTGCTTGTTGCTGACAACCCTCCCCACACCTGCCACATTGTTGAGGTATGTTGATTGCTTGTTGCTGACCAACCCTCCCCACACCTGCCACATTGTTGAGGTGTGTTGATTGCTTGTTGCTGACAACCCTCGCCACACCTGCCACATTGTTGTGGTGTGTGGATTGCTTGTTGACCAACCCTCCCCACACCTGCCACATTGTTGTGGTGTTTTGATTGCTTGTTGCTGACAACCCTCCCCACACCTGCCACATTGTTGTGTGTGGATTGCTTGTTGACCAACCCTGCCACATTGTTGTGTGTGGATTGCTTGTTGCTGACCAACCCTTCCCACACCTGCCACATTGTTGTGGTGTGTGAATTGCTTGTTGACCAACCCTCCCCACACCTGCCACATTGTTGTGGTGTGTGGATTGCTTGTTGACCAACCCTCCCCACACCTGCCACATTGTTGGCGTGTGTGGATTGCTTGTTGACCAACCCTCCCCACACCTGCCACATTGTTGGGGTGTTTGGATTGCTTGTTGCTGACAACCCTCCCCACACCTGCCACATTGTTGTGGTGTGTGGCTTGCTTATTGCTGACCAACCCTCCCCACACCTGCCACATTGTTGTGTGTTGATTGCTTGTTGACCAACCCTCCCCACACCTGCCACATTGTTGGCGTGTGTGGATTGCTTGTTGACCAACCCTCCCCACACCTGCCACATTGTTGTGGTGTGTGGATTGCTTGTTGACCAACCCTCCCCACACCTGCCACATTGTTGTGTGTGGATTTCTTGTTGCTGACAACCCTCCCCACACCTGGCACATTGTTGGGGTGTGTGGATTGCTTGTTGCTGACGAACCCTCCCCACACTTGCCACATTGTTGTGTGTGGATTGCTTGTTGCTGACCAACCCTCCCCACACCTGCCGCATTGTTAGGGTGTGTGGATTGCTTGTTGACCCACCCTCCCTACACCTGCCACATTGTTGTGTGTGGATTGCTTGTTGCTGACCAACCCTCCCCACACCTGCCACATTGTTGGCGTGTGTGGATTGCTTGTTGACCAACCCTCCCCACACCTGCCACATTGTTGGGGTGTGTGGATTGCTTGTTGCTGACAACCCTCCCCACATCTGCCACATTCTTGTGGTGTGTGGATTGCTTGTTGACCAACCCTCCCCACACCTGCCACATTGTTGGGGTGTGTGGATTGCTTGTTGCTGACAACCCTCCCCACATCTGCCACATTGTTGTGGTGTGTTGATTGATTGTTGACCAACCCTCCCCACACCTGCCACATTGTTGAGGTGTGTGGCTTATTACTGTCATCTTATCATGAAATTGTTAGTGCTCTCTCTTCATCAATTCCTTCACTAACGTTGCCTGGGAAACTTCAAGTGCCATAAATAATCTCCTTATGTACTTTATCTCTCATTGTCAGATCTCCAATCAGCAGGGGTCCGCCCCATCTCCCTTCAGCATGATGTCATCCTCCTCCCCTGGTTCCCAGCAGGGACCCTCTGCCTCCATGTCTCCCTCGTCTGCTGGCACGCAGCAGCAGCAGCAGTCTATCCCCCCCTCCATAGCCGAGTCTGGCTCTTCTTCCATAGCTAATCCACCGACTCCTCTGGCTGCTGGCTTTCAGGTGTGTGTGTGTGTGTGTTATGTGTGTGTGTGCAGTGTGTGTTGTGTGTGTGTGTGTTGTGTGTGTGTGTGTGCAGTGTGAATAATATGTACTGCTCTGGTATGATGTACCAGGATCAATTATGCTAGCTTGCCCATCTACTGTAACTCGTGTCCTGACCTTAGCCCTGTGCCCTAACCATATAGCCCTAGCACTACACATGTAGTTCTAGCCCTAGCCCTATGGTCCTAATACTATAGCCCTAGCCCTAGCTAGTCCTAAGGTCCTAATGCTATAATCCTAGCCCTAGTCCTTGCCCTATAACCTTAGTCCTCTATTCCTAGTCCTAGCTCTAGAGTCCTAGCCCTAGCCCTAGTCCTATAACCCTATATCTATAATATTAGACCTATAGCCCTAGAGTTATAGCCCTAGCCCTAGTGTCACTATTTAAGGTAGGCAGTAACTTGTTTGGAGACTTCTTAGCTGCTGCCGGGCTGTGTTGAGAGAGAACTGGCTGAAGTTGGTTGAGAGAGAACAGGCTGAAGTTGGTTGAGAGAGAACAGGCTGAAGTTGGTTGAGAGAGAACTGGCTGAAGTTGGTTGAGAGAGAACAGGCTGAAGTTGGTTGAGAGAGAAAAGGCTGAAGTTGGTTGAGAGAGAACTGGCTGAAGTTGGTTGAGAGAGAACAGGCTGAAGTTGGTTGAGAGAGAACAGGCTGAAGTTGGTTGAGAGAGAACAGGCTGAAGTTGGTTGAGAGAGAACAGGCTGAAGTTAGTTGAGAGAGAACAGGCTGAAGTTGGTCGAGAGAGAATAGGCTGAAGTTGGTTGAGAGAGAACAAGCTGAAGTTGGTTGGGAGAGAACAGGCTGAAGTTGGTTGAGAGAGAACAGGCTGAAGTTGGTTGGGAGAGAACAGGCTGAAGTTGGTTGGGAGAGAACAGGCTGAAGTTGGTTGAGAGAGAACAGGCTGAAGTTGGTTGTGAGAGAACAGGCTGAAGTTGGTTGAGAGAGAACAGGCTGAAGTTGGTTGAGAGAGAACAAGCTGAAGTTGGTTGAGAGAGAACAGGCTGAAGTTGGTTGAGAGAGAACAGGCTGAAGTTGGTTGAGAGAGAACAGGCTGAAGATGGTTGAGAGAGAACAGGCTGAAGTTGGTTGAGAGAGAACAGGCTGAAGTTGGTTGTGAGAGAACAGGCTGAAGTTGGTTGAGAGAGAACAGGCTGAAGTAGGTTGAGAGAGAACAGGCTGAAGTTGGTTGAGAGAGAACAGGCTGAAGTTGGTTGAGAGAGAACAGGCTGAAGATGGTTGAGAGAGAACAGGCTGAAGTTGGTTGAGAGAGAACAGGCTGAAGTTGGTTGAGAGAGAACAGGCTGAAGTTGGTTGAGAGAGAATGGGCTGAAGTTGGTTGAGAGAGAACAGGCTGAAGTTGGTTGAGAGAGAACAGGCTGAAGTTGGTTGGGAGAGAACGGGCTGAAGTTGGTTGAGAGAGAACAGGCTGAAGTTGGTTGGGAGAGAACAGGCTGAAGTTGGTTGAGAGAGAACAGGCTGAAGTTGGTTGAGAGAGAACAGGCTGAAGTTGGTTGAGAGAGAACTGGCTGAAGTTGGTTGAGAGAGAACAGGCTGAAGTTGGTTGGGAGAGAACAGGCTGAAGTTGGTTGGGAGAGAACAGGCTGAAGTTGGTTGAGAGAGAACAGGCTGAAGTTGGTTGAGAGAGAACAGGCTGAAGTTGGTTGAGAGAGCACAGGCTGAAGTTAGTTGAGAGAGAACAGGCTGAAGTTGGTCGAGAGAGAATAGGCTGAAGTTGGTTGAGAGAGAACAAGCTGAAGTTGGTTGGGAGAGAACAGGCTGAAGTTGGTTGAGAGAGAACAGGCTGAAGTTGGTTGTGAGAGAACAGGCTGAAGTTGGTTGGGAGAGAACAGGCTGAAGTTGGTCGAGAGAGAACAGGCTGAAGTTGGTTGAGAGAGAACAGGCTGAAGTTGGTTGAGAGAGAACAGACTGAAGTTGGTTGAGAGAGAACAGGCTGAAGTTGGTTGAGAGAGAACAGGCTGAAGTTGGTTGTGAGAGAACAGGCTGAAGTTGGTTGAGAGAGAACAGGCTGAAGTAGGTTGAGAGAGAACAGGCTGAAGTTGGTTGAGTGAGAACAGGCTGAAGATGGTTGAGAGAGAACTGGCTGAAGTTGATTGTGAGAGAACAGGCTGAAGTTGGTTGAGAGAGAACAGGCTGAAGTAGGTTGAGAGAGAACAGGCTGAAGTTGGTTGAGAGAGAACAGGCTGAAGATGGTTGAGAGAGAACAGGCTGAAGTTGGTTGAGAGAGAACAGGCTGAAGTTGGTTGAGAGAGAACAGGCTGAAGTTGGTTGAGAGAGAACAGGCTGAAGATGGCTGAGAGAGAACGGGCTGAAGTTGGTTGAGAGAGAACAGGCTGAAGTTGGTTGGGAGAGAACAGGCTGAAGTTGGTTGGGAGAGAACGAGGCTGAAGTTTCCCAAACTAATATTTTCCTTAATGTATTTTCCCAATTCTTTTGTTTGCAGAACACAAATTTTTTATAGAGACTCAGATGATTGGGGGGGGGGGGGGGGGGGGGGGGGTTGTATTTGATGGCTATGCAATGTCTATGTATGATCTAAAAATTGCTTTGGGGGTGGGGGGGGGGGAGTTTAGGCACACCAATACTTTGACATTTACTTTTGTCAGAACAGCAGGAACAGTCCAACTAGTGCATGTCCATCACAAAATGCTCTAAAAATGCGTGCAATAGAGAAGCAAGCATAATAACTGCTTATCCATACTCTCTTCCACTCTACACACACACACACACACAGGGGGTAGGGTCCCCTGCCCCTCCAACTCCCATCTATCCTGTCTCCCCTGCCACGAGTTTGACGGGTGTGAGCACCAACCAGCCGGTCATGAGCCCAGAGGAAAACGAGGCCTACATCAGGAAGCTGGGAGAGCTGCAAAAGTACATCCCTGTCATGAACGAGTGGATCAACCGTCTGAGCAGAGACGACCGGAAGGGTGACCAATACCTGAAGCTCAAGAGCTTGTACAACCTGTTGCATAACCCTAACAAAAGGTGGAGCTCCTCCTTGGCTAAGTTCTCGTGTTCTTCTTCGGCTCTGTACTCATTCTCTTAAAGAGATAACTGTAAAGTAGAGGGGTATTTTCGAAGGGTTCAATATTCGCAGGTGGTGGACTCGAGAAGAATCCGTGGAGGGCAAATGTTCATGGATTGTGTAATGTCTAATGGAAGCCACGCCCTCCTCTGTGCTCTTTATTCTGCCTATTTGTGGATTGGATTCTAATTGTTAAAACAATGGTGAATATTGAACCCCTGAATGGTGAATATTGAGCCCCTGAAATGGTGAATATATTGAGCCCCTGAATGGTGAATATTGAGCCCTCGAATGGTGAATATTGAGCCCTCGAATGGTGAATATTGACCCCTCGAATGGTGAATATTGAGCCCCTCGAATGGAGAATATTGAGCCACTCGAAAATACTCTTCTACGCAGTGGCCCTTTGTAATTTTATTCGTCTTTCTCTTATTAATGCTCCGCACCTCTTCCTCAACACAGAGTGCCCTTGCCCACGCTGATGAAATGCGAGACAGCTCTAGAGAGAATGTTCGACAAGAACTCGGATAAAGCCACCCTCCTTCAGCCCCCCTCTATCCCTCCCACGTCCACCATCACCACCTCCTCCTCCTCCTCCTCGGCCGCCTCCTCCGCTGCTGCCTCGATAGTTGGCCAGAGTGACCCGAGGGTCCCCGAGTCCAAGCTATCCAACCCGCAGCAATCCCAGTCCCTCTTGGACTTCAAGATGACCTACTCTCCCCCTCCCACTTACAGCAACTTGAAGGACATCGTTCCCCGCATTAGCAACACGTTTGACCGCCTTCCTACAACCAAGAGACGATGTCTCATCAGAGAACAAGGAGATTTAGACGCAGGTGTGAATAAGCTATGTTTATTGCATGACTCTGGTTTGCTTGTAAAACAAGCTTGTAAACTAAGCTTGTAAACTAAGCTTGCTTGTAAACTAAGCTTGTAAACTAAGCTTGTAAACTAAGCTTGTAAACTAAGCTTGTAAACTAACCTTGTAAACTAACCTTGTAAACTAAGCTAGGTTCTCTATGGGTGTGGTTAGCACTTGATGATTCAATCGAGCTAAGCTCATGTGCTGTTTTATAAGATAAACGAATGACCCGTGCTCAGTTCTGCCATTTGGTGTGTGGAGTTCTCGCTCCTGGGAAACTGTCAAGTCCAAAGGAGGCTGCAGCTGATCCACGACCAAAACATTGTTTGGTCGATGGAGTTCTCCTGTGCAACCAACCAAGTCCTTGAAGGGAGCTGTAGCTGACCCTAACAAGGGTACAATTAACAACAGCAACAAGACTTGGCACGTGTTGGTATGTGTACTTACAACAACACGTTAATGCCCTGGAGGTACTGAAGCTCACACTTGAAGTAGCCCCCCACACCACCACACACACCACCACCACCACTCAACCATAACACACACAAGCAAGAAATGCAATGACCTCGCGATGACCCAATAATCAATTTGAAATGTGTTCTCTCGACGTTTATTAAGAAGGCTGGAGCATCTGTCAAAACAACGACACTAAGTAATCAATTCAAGTCGATTATTGAGAAGGTCATTGTAATTTCGTTATGTCAACTGAGAGTTCGTTAAGGGGAGGAAAAAACTGCATTCGCTTGTCCTATAAGGAAACAAGCCCTGCACCCATGAAGACCATAACCAATTGGATGACCTCTACCATTTAACATCATATAATTATGCCAATAATTATTGTACAGCTTATGGCATAGTTTTAATTTTAAATGGTAAAGGGTCATCTCACTGATTGTAGTCGATATGACAACAGTCATGTTTCCTATATATATATATACTGGTTTGTTGAAATACTGTACTTGTGCATATTGTTGATATCAATTTACCTAGTGTGTATTTTGATTTGCCCTGAAGGTATGTTGGTTGAAACATTTAGTCTACTATTTTATATTGTCCACTGGAAAGAAAATGACGCCAGCTTCCCGGCAAGAAAGTAGTTCATGCTGGGAGTGCTTTCCTAGTGTGCTTTTAAAAGAAAATGATGCCAGCTTCCCGGCAAGAAAGTAGTTCATGCTCTACATGAGTGGGAGTGCTTTCCTAGTGTGCTTTTAAAAGAAAATGATGCCAGCTTCCCGGCAAGAAAGTAGTTCATGCTCTACATGAGTGGGAGTGCTTTCCTAGTGTGCTTTTAAAAGAAAATGACGCCAGCTTCCCGGCAAGAAAGTAGTTCATGCTCCACATGAGTGGGAGTACTTTCCTAGTGTGCTTTTATTTATCATCAGTTTCAAGAAAGCATCCTCTCATGGTTTGCATCTTGGAAGTACTTTAATTAACATTTAGTTCTACTCCAGCGTCAAGTATCGAGTGTCTCACCAATCAAAACGTTTGAATTTAGCATGTGCTGCAGTGCCAGGTGTGTAGCTTGTAAGTAAGCATTCTGGTATTTGTGGCATGAACAAGCTCGTTGGACCATGGAGACCTATTCCCGTAAGACATGAAGGATGATCCAAGTTGAAAGTGTTACTGAAGTTTTCTGACTGTTATGCCAGCTAATGAGTGGCTTTACAACCAGATCTAAGTTGAGATAGCACTAGTAGTGCACTGGCAATGTTACCTACTGTAGCTATGGCAGAATAACTTCTTGTCCACAACCACCATAATGTAGGCTTGGGCTAGATGTGCAGTCACCACTGTGGTTGGGTTGAGATTGAAGTCCAAGATTGGTTCCATATGGACCACACAATGCAACCGTACAATACGATGACTGATCACATTGCACCTGCCTAAGCCTGAAGCAGTGTGCTTGTGAATATCAGTATTCTTCCTTGACAACCATCAATATCGCCACAATTGACTACTAAAGGCTTGTCCACACTACACATGTCAATGCGCATTAATTCGCATTGGTCGCGTCCACACTGAATTAAAATTCAAATAGTGCAAATAGTGCACGTCTCCATAGGATCTGAGAAAAGGGCCCACTTCTCAAAAACAAAAAAATTGCGTTATTGGCATGAGGTTAAAGTGCAAGGATAGCTAAGTGGAATGGGACTGGAATTGTGCCTTGATCTAATGCCATTCCAAAAGTTTTGCTTCCATTCTTCACAACACCCTCAACGAGAAAACGCGTATTGTCTTGTGCGAAACTTGATGACGTCATATTTTCAATCGCCACGCTGTTTATTTAGGAAACTGAAGGGAAATTCCCGTGTGCCCGTATTTTCTGAGGCTGGGCATCGTCTTCGATTGGACAATCCTGTTGAATTGGTCGGAGGAGTGACATCATTGGTGTTGCGGATTCGACAAACTCGGAAAGATTTCTCTATCTCGTTGGAAGTATCGGCCACTTTGACCTCATCCGCACCAGAAGCTTAAATACAATGAACTTTGTGTGTTTGGGGGACTGCCATCACTCCTTCCCATTTGGCATCCAGAAATGCAGATTGTTGATCAATCTCACTCTTGGCAACGAATTCAACTTGAATATTTGGGCAAAGCTGTTTGGCGTGTGCTGAATACTCTTGCGGAGTGGTGATATGACTTCTCTCTGACCGAATGTGTCTCCAAACTGCCCTCTTCACTGTCCTTCCAATCCCGTCTACGACACATTTTCCATGAGATGTGGCAAAAAAATTCCATCTGATAGAGATGTCATGGTCTTGCTCCCAGTAGTGGAGATTTGAAAAGAGGAACCTCTGTTTAAGCTGAGAAGTTGGCCCATCGCTGAAAACATTGACGGTTTCTATGCTTGGGAATTCACTCGGAGACTTCGGAAAATATACTGAGACATGAAAACGAAAATGCTGTATTTTGTGTGGTCGAGGTTGTCTGAAATTACTACCATACTGAAATTGATAGCATTGTTGATCCAAGTGTGAGTGGTGAAGATGGTTGCCTGAGCGTGGTGCCAGTTGGCTGCTTGTACTTCTTTCTGTGCTGCAATCGGCACATTTTCAGAGAAATAAAACAATGGATTTACCATCACAGGAGTTCTGCAAGGAGTCAAACGAAGCTGCTTGCTCTCTCTTCACAAAGGTATGGAGTAGGAAGGTATTCAGCTGTTTCTTCAGCTCATTAAAGACTGCATCCACTGTATCAGTCATGTCTACCTTCTCAATTCGGCTATCCGTAGACTTCCACTGGTAGTACTGCAAGGTCCTTGAGCTGCTTTGTGGTATCAGATCCACACAGGTTGAGCATTCTCGTGTCATGCACTTCTTGGAAGTGGCGTTACAGGTCACTTGCTCAATGAAGGACGAAACAGGAACACACTTCCCAAGGTCTTGCACTCCCCAGCTGTTCTAGTAAAGTCTAGCCAAACATTGCTGCATCTAACTTTCCCACTCCCCAGCTGCTCTACTAGAGTTTACAGCAGGGATGTAGATTCATATTCACCAGTTCTTCCCTAAACGGGATGCCTGTAGCACCCAGAAAGGAACCTAGTGAACTACGTACTTCTTAACAGATCTTGTAAATTCCTCAATGCCAGCTGCTAAAATAGTTTTACTTGCGGGCTAGAAAGTATATGTATTTCCAACAGTTTGTAGCTATAACTCAAGCAGCAGCTTTGTTTCTTTACCAGCCTACCTTCCTGGCTACAGGCTCAGGCAGCTTTGTTTGTTTAGTCATTGTCCAAGCCATAACCCAGGTCATGGTCCAAGCCTAATCCTAGTCATGGTCCAAGCCCTAACCTGTACAAGTCATTGTCCAAGCACTAACTCGAGTTATTGTCAAAGACCTAACCCTAGTCAATGTCCAACCCCTAACCTTACCCTTTGTCAAAGACCTAACCCTGGTCAATGTCCAACCCCTAACCCTGGTCAAGGTCCAACCCCTAACCCTAGCCTTTGTCCTAGCCCTAACCCTGGTCAATGTCCAACACCTAACCCTAGCCTTTCTCCAAGCCCTAACCTTTCTCCAAGCCCTAACCCTGGGCAATGTCCAACCCCTAAACCTAGCCTTTGTCCAAGCCCAACCCTGGTCAATGTCCAACCCCTAAACCTAGCCTTTGTCCAACCCTAACCCTAGTCATTGTCCAAGCACTAAACCTATCCTTTGTCCAAGCCCTAACCTTGTCAGCTGTATAATGGTGACAATCAGTCTAGTCAGTTTAGAATGTTCTAGAAAATGTAAGGTAGCAAACTATAAATAGAAGATTGAATTAGTGCTGTAGCCATTCTAACTTTTCTGAAGATCGAATTGTCAATGGCAGAAAGACAAACAAAGAAAAGGGCAAAGATTAAGGCTGTACAATAACAAATTCTACATCTTTTAACAATGTCTAGATGGGAATTTGTTAAGCTGTGATGGGCGTACAAGAACCTTGTACGTCCATCACAGGTTTTTCCGTAAGTCATGGGTGTGTGGCCTTTCCATTAAGGGTGGAAGTTATGCCTAATAGAAAACTAAAAGAGAATATGAAATGGTTTTAGTTAATACTTGCACATATTTGTGGTCCATTTAATCTGGACTTTATAAAAATGATCCAAATAATCTAATTTAGAGCAAAACTCAAATTCCCAACTGTAGGAGGTGTCTGATCTAAAACAGAACAAAGCTTCTGTTACTATGGCAATTACATAAAAACGAGCATATCTCTTTACCCGTTTGTCATATTGGGTTAAAAATTGCAGAATATGAAACTTCATTTATTTAGCTTCAAAATGGTATATTAGAGCATACTCAAAACCCATTTTGAAATGTTGACCCTTGGTTGACATTTTCCCGGAATTGCCCTTATAAGTCCTGCATCTGGACTTCTGAAGTTTGTGCAGTCGCAACCTTCGTTGGTTCTACCTTTCCCTCGGCTCTCTCCTCTACTTTTGCTTCCTGTGGTTTATTTCGGAGCTAGTGTGGACGCGACATACGCACATTAACTTGAAGAGGGTTGTTTCCTACGACTCAACCACGTGCATTAGTGTGCATCAGTTTAGGTGCAATGTGGAGACCCCTTAAAGCCACTTATTAGAAGACACAGAAGACAGCTTCTACTTGTAATTACATCAGCCTAGCACTTTCTACCAGACCTGCAGCAAATTCAGGCACTAGGTTCCCCACTTTGGCTGCATGTGCCTTTGGCATAGCTATACCTGTGCAACAGTTTTAGTATCTAAAGAGAGCACACAGAGAGGTCCATCATTTGAGCCACATATCAAGTCCATGCAGTGAAGTGTGCAGCATCTGTGGAGCTCCAAAGTTGTAATGACAATATTTCCCCCTTTATGTTTCGCCTCCTTTTTAATGGGTTAAGATTGTGTGCGTGTGTGTACGAGTGTTCAGGCTTAAAGCCTTTTATGCTCCACATGAGGAAAAAGTTTGCCCATCAATAGAACGAATGCAATAGGCAGCGCAACAAGCTGTGCAAAGCTGGTTACTTCTCAGAGAGGCTATCTGTGGGTTGGCCTCTACTTCAAAATGGCGGCTGGAAAAACAAGTTGCACTGCTAGCTAAACGATTGTGTCAGCCAATATTAGCTCCAAATAGACTTCCATCATACCCTGAATTCTTCGCCAAGGTGGTAAATTGTAGTAACTATGGGGGGGGGGGGGGGAACCCTGGAAATTATCTTCAAGGATCCTATTTTCCAAGCACAGTGTACTATAGATCCATTCATAAAAATAAATTAGTACCAGAAGATTCCGAACGTTCTCTTGTGCCTCCCGGCTTCTCTGCTTCTCAATTATTTAATTCTGTTTTGGAATTGAGTAAAGATGATTATCGTAAGCAGAACTGATGACCTTGGTTCAGTTCTGCTGTTTGGTTGGTGGAGTTCTCGCTCCTGGTAGACTGTTACCCAAAGAAGGTTGTAGCTGATACTCTACCAAAACATCTGATGTTTGGTTGGTGGAGTTCTCGCTCCTGGCAGACTGTTACCCAAAGAAGGTTGTAGCTGATACTCGACCAAAACATCTGATGTTTGGTTGGTGGAGTTCTTCTGTGCGACTGTTACTGAATCCTTGTAGGAGGTCGTGGCTGACCCTACATGTGGTACATATGTGCTGATCTTATGAAGTTGCAGTGTAGATGGGTGCAGCCAACATTGGCGTCCAGACATGTGGTGACATGGGTGCAGCCAACATTAGCGTCCAGACATGTGGTGACATGTGGGTGTACAACAACTTGGTAGAAAAAGTCTTCAGGAGTCCTGGAACTCTGGCTCGATGCAGTCCTCGGCTGCTCAATTATAACAGAAATAATGAAACTAACAAAAGCTCCGAGAAAATAACGAGCAATAAAACAAGCGACTATTTTTAAAAAACAAGCGACTATTAAATATAAATGAAAGGGTGAAAGGGACAAGACTGCCCACCTCAACCTAATAGATGCCCTTTACCATCTAAAATCATGAACACCAATTTTGTGTTGCATGGGTGTGATTTTAACTGGTAAAGGGTCGTCTACCTGGTTGTGTCCACATGGATCCCTTGTTGGATTTTTTTTCTTTTCTTCAGTTTGTTATGTTTTAAGCTGCAGCACTGCTGATGTTCGTAGTGATGGGCGACATTAGAAAGTTCTATCTCTAGAATCTAAACTGGTAAACTTGACTCATAATTAGGGCACCCTCTCTTGAGGTGATTGATCAATTCCTGGCTGAATATTAACCTCATCCATCCTTCACAATTTAGACGAAGTGTCTGTTTTGCCTTCGAATGTTCGGAGGGAGTTAATGCATCTGGACCAGTTTGACATCAAAGTTGAGCCCGGGAATGACAAGTTCAGCAAAGAGTTGACCTTGAAGTGCTCCCTGGGTAGGTGCACAGTACAATTAACATGTACATAAAGAACCTGTGTGTGTGTGTGTGTGTGTGTGGTGTGTGTGTGTGTGTGTGGTGTGGTATATGAACAGTACAATTAATATGTACATAAAGAACCTGCGCGTGTGTGTGTGTGTGTGGTATATGAACTACAAATAACATGTACATAAAGAACCTGTGTGTGTGTGTGGTGTGGTGTGTGTGTGTGTGGTATATGAACTACAAATAACATGTACATAAAGAACCTGCATGTGTGTGTGTGTGTATATATAAAACACATATCTAGCCTCATGCTGTTGTCTTTAGGTCAAACTTGTGAGCTGCCGGACATGCCGCCACTGACTATCATCCTGCCACATGAATACCCAGCAGTGTCTCCCATCTGTGACCTTTCGCATTACTACAAAGCCAGCCCTTTCATAAGGACAGTGGGTAACTTGCTCTCTGACAAGCTGTCCAAGAGAGTTGGCAAGTATACCTTCTCGACTCTCCTTGATTGCTGGGAGCTCTGCGTACTGTCTGCCATTTCCAAGATTCTGAATGAGGCATGACCACCATATTTTTCTTAGAGCCAGGTGGTCCTAATATTCAATGATTACTCCTGTTTCCAAAACCTATTGCATGATGTGTATTATTAATGTGATTATTATTGTTGTTGCTGTTATGATTCTTAATAATCATTAATTTTGTTTATTTATTTATTTATTATTGATTACATATTTAATTATTATATAAAGAGCATACCTAGTTCATTAACACCTAATTAACACATGTTATATAGTTATCAATTACAAAAATAATAACTAATTGAATAACTAATTGAATAACTAATTGAATAACTAATTGACAATAAATACATAAATAAATAACTAAAAAGCTAACACATTCAACTCCCGACCGAATTATTTAAATTGTTGTTGTATAATAAATCCTTAATGGAAAAAATTATAAACAAAACTACACACACACACGAGAGAGAGAGTTACCAGTATATATAGTAATAATATAATATATATAATGTGGTTATTACTGTAACTACTGTGTGAATATCAATGAAGTTACAACAGTTCACCTTGTAGCATGGCAATAGCAGCAAAGGGTTATCGATGGGATGTTTTCCCTTAAGATTTTGTTGGTATATATATATATAATATGTACACAATGTATACTTAAATTTAATATTTAATATATAGTTACTTAACGGAGTTAGAACATTTTCAACTCTGTAAGGGGGGGGGAAAGATAACACTTCACTACACAAACTTGATTTAGCAAAGGTATATATAGTATATAGCACAATAATTTTCTCTTGAACTTAAATTTCATTTCTCCCCCCCCCTCGAGATGAACAATGTTCCAAATCTTGATGTTCATTACATTGATAAATGTTATATATGCAATATATATATACCTACATTTGTGTTCTCCTCTGGTTCAGCTACGAGTATTTGGGGAGTACACACGCTAGCATAGACTTGACCAACTTTTTAAAACTGGCATAACAATCGCCTTTAAAAAAAAATCTTGTATAATATATACTCGTCTAAAACTACATCAGCAGCTTCTTCTTAGTTGTCCTAGTGGTGGTTAGGGCTGCTATTATATTATTCCTAGTGAAGGCTATATAGAGCATCTAGTCAAAGATCAAGTTGATTATTGAGAAGGTCATTGTAATTTTGTGAGAGTTTATAGCTATGCCTCGAATCCCTAGCTAATTAGGCTGCTAGTAAAAATTGCAGGGGGGGAACCCTCGGATCTTAAGAGCCAAAAATATTTAAGCCACTATATTGGTTGAGAGGTCAAGAAGGAAAGAAAATTAAGCACTTGATGACACGTTACCACGTATACCGACCTTGATACCCCAAAAAAAGCTTACTGGCTGTGGCCTGCATTGGTATGCTATCGGTATATACCTTTCTTGTCAAAACAATTTTGTATTAATTTATAGTTGTTTGCTTTTGTTGTTATTTTATAGATCAACATTATGGCCAACCAATAAGCAGTCGAACCATCCCTGCTATATAAACACTTTACCTAACTCTTTTTTTGTTGTGAACATGGCACAAATTAACACATAATATATATACCATACGAATCGTATTACTGGTATCCACCAGTAACAGCAGTCCCTCTCACATTCCCCACACATCACCAAAAATATCCCACATTTCCCCCTGCTCCACTATCACACATGATTAGGATTATGCTAGCATAATTTTGGGGAAAATAGGTGGTTCAGAGAATTGAGAATAATGCTGGAAAAATAGCAAGCTTTCAGGAAAAATAGGCAGACTTTCAGGAGAAATCTAAATGATTTCTTAGATTAGACATAAGAGTGACTGAATACATCACAGTAACAGCTCATCCACACCTCTCAAGTCTCACATATTGACACACTCAAGCATCTTAATGCAGGATATGGGTGGGTAAGATTCTTGCTGGTATATACCAGTTGTGAAATAACCACAGTGTGGTCATTTGCAAGTATTGTCTACTGGTAAAGAGTTAGTCTGCTTGACCACATGGTCAAGTCATTATGCACTGAGCTATTTGTAGCTGAAGTATATGGCTGAGACAATAGAGGCAGGACTACTTTCTGTTATGTTACAGTACAACTAATGTTACAGTACAACTATAGTCTATAGATAATTGTAACTGTTAAATCTTGAATCCTTGATTGCCTATAATTATTCTCTTTTAACAATTGTTTGTCAAAGCATAATTGAGAAAAAGAGGTATATTGAAAAGAAAAATAGGTGAATATTAGGAGCATAATTTCATAAAAGGAAAGAAAAATAGGTATATAGAATGAAAAGAAAAATAGGTGAGCATAAAAGGAAAGAAAAATAGGCAGAAATTCGAGCATAATCCGCCAAGGCCTACACATGATGCATCTCCCTCCCTAATTATTCCACATCTCTTGTTATCCTCTAACCACCCTGCTGATGTAGTTCTCAGTCTAAATTTCAACATCACACTTTCCTGACCCTGCATGGACCTCATACCTCTCCACCTCTGCACCATTCTTCGCCAATCTTTACAACTTCAGCATTCTCTTGCTGTTGACTTCCTCCTTCCAATCGTTCTCATTTCTTACCTTCATCTTGTCCTTTGCATACTGATCCAACCTCATTGTATTTACTCTCATATTCTTCCCACCAGCCAATTCCTCCATCTTTTCTTAGTTTATTTACAATTACTTCACCAAAACACCTCCAATCTCTTCCCAAACAAACCCTTCATCTCTTCCCTCCTCTCCTCCAGCTTACTCCACCCCATATCTCCCCTTATTGCCACTCCTGCTACTGTATTACTTGCTCCCAACTATCTCCTCTCTCATCTGGGCCGACTCCAACTTCTTGCAAGCATTATGTCCTCCTGTCCACCACTCTTCGGCTGCACACTCCATAACTAGGTCTCACTAGAAGCTCCCACACAATCCTTCCTCTGTCTACTTCTACCTGCCCATTCACTCAGCTTATCTATGGCACCTTCCAAATCCATTCTTCTGCCATCTTTGCCATCTTCTCTAACTGAACATGACCCCTTATATAGCTTCCTTTCAAACCGCCAAGTTCTTGAACTCTTCTAACTCTTCCACCATCTTCTCACTAATCTCCAACTCACTCCTGCTTTCTTCTTCCCTACTTCCATGACCTTACTCGTCTTACTATTAAACTTCATCTTCCACCTTAACACATATATCTGTCCCACATTCAACATATCTTAGCTCCACCCCCAAGTCTACCAAAAGAATGTCACCTGCATACATAAGTGCCCACACCAACAACCTTCCACTTTAACCCCTAACTTTAACCCCTGGTTATGTTAAAGGTCTGTGCTGCTAACTATTGTTACAAGAGTGAACTCCTGAGGAAAACAACTGATCACTTCATGCTAGGAAAACGTGTAGCTGCTTGCTGACTCAGCTCAGCTAGACTGGATATTGCATGCGCACAGTTTATTATAATCTTTTGTTGACTTTCGGATCTTTGGTTGAGCTGAGTAGAGAAACAGATTTGTGCCAAATAGGGTTGATTTTTGCAATGGAGTTTGGATTCACTGATAATAAAATTATGATTATTAACAGACAAATTCCTTATAACAGACGTATTCTATGAAGTTAGGTATGGGTAAAAGCAGGAATATGCAAGTAGATGGTGTTAAATTAAAAAAAACAGATTAGTCGTTACAATGATGTATTGGACTCTTAATCAATGGTAATAAAATTAGGAAGTGGCTAGAGGACCAACAGTTAAATTTACTTGGAGAACCGGCAACCGGTTCGGAAACTGGACAAAACCCCAGCCCTAGTCCTAGCCCTTAATTTACTCACAAGCTCATCAAATGTCCTAATGCGTTCACCAACCGGGGAAAAGTTAGTAGACTTATACTACATCACATGATCTGTGGCTAATTTGATTGGTTAATAACTATAGGTTACATAAGCACTTTTATTGCTGCAGGCCATGGCTAGGCCCTGGCGGATTATACTAGCATAATTTTGGGGAAAATAGGTGGTTAAGAGAATTGAGAATAATGCTGGAAAAATAGGCAAGCTTTCAGGAAAAATAGGCAGACTTTCAGGAGAAATCCATAAGAGTGACTGAATGCATCAAACAGCTTATCCACACCTCTCAAGTCTCAACTATTGAAATTGTGACTCACTTAGCCAAGTCAAGCATCTTAATTAAAAAGCATGCAGGATATGGGTGGGTAAGCAGGCCCATACACAGATTTTTTAAAAGGGGGGTGCACAATTTGGTATGTTATTCAAGAAATCATGTTGCAGGGGTCTAGGGGCATGTTCCCCAGGCCTGTATTTTAGGTGCTCTGAGAGTCAATTTGGTCCTCAAATAATTAATCATTAATCACAATATCACTCAAATGGTAAATAATATCATCATGTCACTCAAATAGCAAGTTAGCCTTCTGTAATTTTCGAGGGTACTTCTGCAGAAAAAACTTGCAAATGTTACCTATTATCGTGGTTTCATAGTTCATATGTATTAATGCTAAGGTAGTTAAACGTTCTTCTGTCTGTGTACACCTTAAATAATTGTGTAGTCATCGGAGAGCTGATGTCGATCTTTCGCATGAACAAAAGCTCAAAGGGATGGTAGCAAAGATCTTCAATAATATACAGATATTTGGAAGAGATTGAGGACACTGCTTTAGAGAGTCACTTAAAGTTTCAGGATGATCTTTTTCTGCAACAAGCAACCACTTTGACTTCCACCGACAGAGTTCTTCATCGATTATATTTGGATTGGGAAGGTCATAAGAGTAGAAATCTATTGCCTCTTTAATATCACTGAAAGAAGAATTAGCATTATTGTTTGCAGGTAAAAGCCCTTGAAGGGAAGCTGCTCGCTTACTGTGAGCTGTAAATCTCGAACAAATATCAGTTATTAGATGGTCAAGGAATGGAATTGCAATAGCTATCTTGAAATACTCTTCAACTGATGCAAATTGTGGGTTTGAACGATGTTGCTGCCGTTGACTTATACGAGGCATTGATACAGATATGCCAGATTGTTCTGCAATTCTACTGCTGTGATCAAAAATACGCTTGGAATATCTTCCCACACGATCTTTAACTCCTCACAGCATTGCACGACTTGTTTTTCCCCCCTGAATTTTAACAACTGCTTCTTTCAGGAACGATAGATCAAGTGAAGAGTGGTTACTTAAGTCATTACTTATTTTTGCCCAATTAGAGTAAGGTTTATTCACAAGATAAACTTTATCCCTTCTATTAATACTAGAAAAAAGAAGTGAACATCGTCCACAAAATACAGCATCCAACTTTGGGCTATACAACAGCCAGGGATATTTTTCGAGCCAAGAAATATTAAACTTTTGGTTTTTACCACGAAATTGTGTACATGGCAAAACACTAGGTGGGTTTATATGATGATAAAGTAAAAAATACTTTTCATCAATAGAAAGACTACTAACTGTGCAAATAATGCTTTCTATAGACTTCTTTGGATCCAAGAAGGTCTCAATATCATCAAAAGGGGGTGGTTCAAGACCTGATGAAGACTGCTGACTTGAAATTTGGACGGCAGGTTGACATTCACGTCCACATTCACGTCCACATTCAATATTATCACTATCACCTGATGGTGGAAGAATCGTTGGTAGAGAAGGGCTTCTTGGAGCTTCATTCTGGGTGCTTGAACTGGGGAGTCCTAAAGTTACAGTAAAATATCAAATCTCAATTGTAGCTAGAGCCTAACCATTGTTTTACTTACCTCCTTCAACTTCTTGTTATGTTACAGTACAATTATAGTCTATAGATAATTGTAACTGTTAAAATGTCTCGAATCTTGAATCCTTGATTGCCTATATTCTCTTTTTATATGATGTAACAATTGTTTGTCAAAGCATAATGAAAAAGAGGTATATTGAAAAGAAAAATGGGTAGCATAATTTCATAAAAGGAAAGAAAAATAGGTAGAATGAAAAGAAAAATAGGTGAATATTAGGAGCATAAAAGGAAAGAAAAATAGGCAGAAATTCGAGCATAATCTGCCAGGGCCTAGCCATGGCGCATGCGCAATGTAGTATAAGTAAGATACATCACTCGGCTTCGCCTTGGGGTAACCGCAAACGAGTAGGTTACACTGGCGCATAACCCGCAAGTGCTATCTTACTTATACTACATTGCGCATGCGCTAAACTACATGCGGTTAAAAGTGTAGGTTATGCGCCTATGTTAACCCATGTTATTAACCAATCAAATTAGCCACAGATCATGTGATGTAGTATAAATCTTGAAAGACAAATCAACATAGATAACCATGCTCCCGTGGGCTCGTTCATAAATATACACTACCAGTTCTCCAACCGTCGCCGGCTGCCGGTCCTCTAGACGACAAACAACATACTGCTATATATATTGGGGGGGGGAGGGGGAAAGTACAGTGTTGGTTTGGCTCCTTTTTAACCTGCTGAAGCTCATCTTGGCAGTCTTAGTTCATAAACAGTGTCTTCCCCCCTCCACCCCGCTCGCCCCCCCCCCCAAAAAACCCAACAACTTCGAACAAGGAAGGTAGTAAACCATGGAATTTGGTCTTGCGCACTCCACAATATATATACAGAGAAATGTATCATAAGTATAATTTAGTTTCCAGTTTTTGTCACAAGACTATTTCACGAAAAAACGTGCAGCTGCTCGTCGACTCACTCAGTTGGATTGTCACAATAATAAGTTTCTGAAGATAGCAACTGAATTTACCAAGGTATATATGTGCTGTCAACTCTCGCCACAAGAGTGAACTGAGGAAACCATCTTGTCGCTGACTCGGCTCTGCTAGACTCGTTCATGAGCGTGTTTATAACATTGATGACCTTTTGGGTTACATAGTTGGACACGCAATGTTTGGGGGGAACGGGTGGGGAGGGAGAGGGAAGGTACACGCTTTTGGTGTTGATTACCGTCACGAACGATTTGAGGCACGCTCGAAGTTAATTTTAGCCTGGGTATAAACTTTGTTTATTTTGTCGGGCCCAGGCCCTCATTGGCCCTCATTTTAAAATAGGGGTCTTGTCAGTAATTAGCTACCTATAACAAAACATATATCAGGTTTACATTTAGGGGGCGGCAGGTGCCCCTTCTTGGAACCTTTTCGCCACTTTCTGGAAATCGTAATGTCACATCTTAACCATATGCCCCCCTTGGACAATTTTCTAAAGGTGGATATCAGGAGGCAGGGTTTCAACATCCACCAACTGGTAGATATCAGGGGGCAGGGCTTCAACATCCACCAACTGGTAGATATCAGGGGGCAGAGCTTCAACATCCACCAGTTGGTGGATATCAGGGGGCAGGGCTTCAAAAGCTGCCAACCGGTAGATATCAGGGGGCAGTTCAACATCACCAACTGGTGGATATCAGTGGGCAGGGCTTCAACATCCACCAACTGGTGGATATCAGGGGGCAGGGTTTCAACATCCACCAGTTGGTGGATATCAGGGGGCAGGGTTTCAACATCCACCAGTTGGTGGATATCAGGGGGCAGGGCTTCAACATCCACCAGTTGGTGGATATCAGGGGGCAGGGCTTCAACATCCACCAGTTGGTGGATATCAGGGGGCAGGGCTTCAAAAGCTGCCAACTGGTAGATATCAGGGGGCAGTTCAACATCACCAACTGGTGGATATCAGGGCGCAGGGCTTCAACATCCACCAACTGGTGGATATCAGGGGGCAGGGCTTCAACATCCACGGTGGATATCAGGGGGCAGGGCTTCAACATCCACCAACTGGTGGATATCAGGGGGCAGGGCTTCAACATCCACGGTGGATATCAGGGGGCAGGGCTTCAACATCCACCAACTGGTGGATATCAGGGGGCAGGGCTTCAACATCCACGGTGGATATCAGGGAGCAGGGCTTCAACATCCACGGTGGATTTCAGGGGGCAGGGCTTCAACATCCACCAACTGGTGGATATCAGGGGGTGGGGCTTCAACATCCACCAACTGGTAGATATCAGGAGGCAGGGTTTCAACATCCGCCAACTGGTGGATATCAGGGGGCAGGGCTTCAACATCCACCAACTGGTAGATATCAGGAGGCAGGGTTTCAACATCCGCCAACTGGTGGATATCAGGGGGCAGGGCTTCAACATCCACCAACTGGTGGATATCAGGAGGCAGGGCTAACATCCACCAACTGGTGGATATCAGGGGGCAGGGCTTCAACATCCACCAACTGGTGGATATCAGGAGGCAGGGCTAACATCCACCAACTGGTGGATATCAGGGGGCAGGGCTTCAACATCCACCAACTGGTGGATATCAGGGGGCAGGGCTAACATCCACCAACTGGTGGATATCAGGGGGCAGGGCTTCAACATCCAAACTGGTGGATATCAGGGGGCAGGGCTAGCTAACATCCAAACTGGTGGATATCAGGGGGCAGGGCTAACATCCAAACTGGTGGATATCAGGGGGCAGGGCTAACTGGTAGATATCAGGGGGCAGGGCTTCAAAAGCTGCCAACATCTTGTCCCTGGATAGAAGGCATCCCTAAAATCTAGTTTGACTAGGGCATTAGGCTGTAGCTGCTCGAGATATTGTCTAGTGGCATGGCCGCTTGAGCACCTCAACTGATCCCACAGTCCAATGCCTAGGAGCTAACAGAGTTGCCATATCTTCCATTGTTACATACCCAGGAATCTTGACTACCAGCTGACATAAGGTGCACCCCACTGCAATGGATCTTACCCCACCTCCCTTCTTCTCTAGGGGCACAAGAGTAGCATCGAAGAAAAAAGGGTGGATTGTACAACAGTGTATATGTCTGACACACAGCTATCATTTGTCATGCATATGTATCAATTATTTTTCCAACAGAGAGAGGGAGAGAGTTATACTGAATCTGAGATATAGTCAACTATTATAGATATATTTGAGAAAGAATGATAAAGTTATCCATGACCAGTGGCTCAAGAATTGATGTTTGGAGAAGCTGGTACTTCATACTACATAAGAGTAAAAGCAATAATATCATTTGGTGACACATATGAATCAATATTCAACCATCAGGTACTTCAGGTAAGGGTTTTCAAGTTAAAAAAAAAGTCCGACACCGGACTTGTGCATAACATTTCTAGATATTTCATCAAACACACTCAACAATACTGTATATATGTAGTGCAATGGAACCTTGTTTTTCCGGTTATTGAAGTTCCAGGCAACTTGTGGGCGTGTTTTGTTGTTGTTGCATTTATGGCTTTCTGGCTGGGCCCAATAAACAGTGTACACGCAAGTGGTCTGTGAATATGCCATTACAAGAGTGGTGTATAAAGAATGGATGGAAGCTGTCAATAGTTTATGTGTACATGACCAGTGTTTAGCCACATAGGTTTACCCACATAGGTTTACCCACATATACATGTACTTGATGGTTGTTACAGGCACCTCTTGGTCCCACACAGCCACGATGAGTGAGGTTCCACTGTATCTATCAAAATATAGCACTCTCTCTGTCACATGACTACTTGCTAAGGATGACAAATCTTTTCCTATGGATGACTACTCCTCTGCTAAGTATGACAATCCTATGTATGAATGAATGACGATTCCTCTGCTGTGGATGATGATTCCTCTAAGGATGACTCCTCCTCTGCTAAGGACTCCTCCTCTGCTAAGGATTCCACCTCGGCAATGGACGACAACTCCTCTGCTACAAATGACAACTTCAATGATGTGCATGATGCGCTACAATTTTGGGGGAAAGGTGGCCACAACTGTTGGTAGTGCCCACATAGTTGGTACAGGTCCCTTAAATATTTTAGCCAGTTACCTTGCAGACCACATTGGCAAGTTCCCTGTGAACTGGGGCACCAGCAATCATCACCTCAAAGTTATATATAACAGAAGAGCTAGAGGTGACAGTTAAGCATAATCAACTCTTCTTGTGAAGTATAGCACCAAAGTTCAGTTTCAACACTGGGACTGAAACGGTCATTTATCATTCATAATTTTCTGAACTGTTCTGAACTGTTTCCACCCTTTCCAATCAAAATGTGACTTTGACTCCCAGCAACCAGCAATTTAGCAATACCAGCTTAGTAGTCAATGCCAAGATTACTACAATCTTCTTTACAGTAACTAAAATTAATGGCAGAAATAATGTTGGCCAACTTCTCTTGGGTAACCAACACCAGATTATGTTATTTTTGGCAAGAGAACCAGTAGCTCAATAATATTAAGCAATTTACACTTCACTTTCTTCTTGGGGGTTGAACAAGATGTATAATAATTATACTTGTAGCTAGTATAAAAACAAAACAAAACAGCTCATTGGATCGGTAATTTGTGGTTTTATGGTCACTGCCATTCACCTTTTTTAACAACCAATGAATGTCTCGACTTCCTTGTTCTGTCAACTGCCTGATTCTCCCGGAGTCATATTCATCCGAATAGCTCATAAATTCCTAAACAAATTCAGGTTAACAGAAGCACTGATTAGCTACTGTAAGTAACTTCAGTAAGCACCTGCTTAATTCTGTGCCCGTAATGCTTCCGCGCCTCGCTGGGAAGGGGTGATAGCTGTCTTAGAAGGTATCTGTAGAGAGCCTTGGGGCTCTTACCTGCCATATCATAAATAATGCCCACCACAAACGACCCTTACCTTTCTTTTGAGTCCCGCCTGATGGGAAAGTTCGTTCCTATACTGTACATACTTGGTAAATTCAAAGCGATCTTGATGGTCCCTTCTAGTTGAAGTTTCTTTTTTCCGAACTCTACATAAGGATAACTGCTTCCAGTTCCAGATGGTGGTGTGTCCAGTGGGAGAGAATCTTGAAGAGTTGATTCATTATAACCCTCCCCCCCCCCCCCCCCCCCCCAATTTGTAGAGGCACTAGCCTGAATAACCACCTCCTACAAGGGTTCAGTTGGTAGTTAGAACCTTGAATAGTTGATATAATGATCGACCAACAATAAATCAAAAATCAAGCCATTTCTTTTTCAACCGGCTTCCTCGATTGTGGAATTCCCTATTGCCCATTGACTTGACACTAAGTAGTTCAACACTAAAAAAGCACGTGAAATTGAAACTTTGGAACCATTTCATTGTGCATTTCAATCCACACAATCCATGCTCATTTCATTGTTTATGCCCATGTGACAGTTGCATGCTTGTTCCTCACACCACCAACAATACATTCATGGCTACCAGTAAATTCTGGACAGCCTTTAGCTTGTTCTGTAAAACTCTAATAATAATAAAAATAAAAAAAATATCGTACCCTCCATATGTGTAGAGGCACTGGCCTGAATGACAACAGGCCAGAGCCTCCAACCATAATTATGGATTCATCTGTATCAATGATTCTGGTCCATATATGCTGACCACGTAATCATAATACGGAATTTTGTAATACTTGTAATACCGTTGCAGGTACGGTCCACTTGACTGTGAGTTTAGGATACTTGGAACAGCTCTGGTGTAGCTCGGGAATGTCTGTAGAGTGAAGACACTTTCACTACTCTTGCTGACTGGTGCCGCCCCTAGTCTCCATGTAAGAATATGTACACTGGAAAGCTTAAACCAAACTGCAATTTGCCTTCACATATTGCTATATAGTAGCATATAGGAAGGTGACAAAAATTTGCCAGCCACTGCAAGTTATGTGGTAGTGACTTTTTTTGTACTTCATGGTAGTATCCATGACATTATATGCTTGTTGGAGGCTCTAACCACCTGCAAAGGTTGGAAGTAGCAAGCCAGAGCTCAACAACCATTTTGGGAGGACAAAATGACCATGCAATGTCTGCAGAGCTGATGGCCACAGTTCATAACCTCTCCTTTTAAACAGCTGACAACCTCTGATCAATGTTTCCTGATTCCAAAATTGCTAACGACTTGAGCTGCAAGCTCACTAAAACTCAAGCTGTTACATGTGATTGTGATATGCTGTGTAAAAAATGATCATCGTGACTATTACATGACTATCATCATAATTATCATGGTATCAGTGTATATGATGTTAATACCCGAGTATAATAACAATTGTAGGCCCAGAACTGCAACTCTTCTTTCAGTGGTGTTGCAATCTATATATGCTGGGAGGAAGGGGGGGAGGGGGATACTGAAATGGGCGTCGAAAATACAGATAGTTCTTCACAATGTTATTGAAACGAGGTTAGATCTGCTTGTGTATAGAGACTGGCCCAATGACAAGAGGCTGGCTGATGTCCAGTTGAGCGAGAACCTTGAGCATTTGATCCATTATAACCCCCTCACTTTCAGTACAGGCCAATTTCTGTCTAGAAAAGCTTGTATATCACCTTGGTAAGATCCTACTGTTCGCAAATTTGGCGCCCCCATCTTATTAAGAACATCAAGTCGTTATAATTCATCCAAAGGTGTGCAACAAAATACATTTTGAACGTTTATACCAGCAACTATAGGGCTAGACCTACAAAACTGCAACTTCTTCCTCATGATGTATTTGGAAGTGAATGATCCTCAAGTCACTTACAACCAATTTTAATGCTTGCCATTACATACAACAATCTACAATCCCAACACGATCTGCATCTATTAAATTAAGACATGCTCATTCTTCTTCTAGTAAATGTAGAAGTTTCTACTTCAGGGGGAACAGTTGTATTTTTAATTTTTTACTTGTGGTTACAACTTTAGAGCTCTGTAGATTCTGCAAACTTCATGGTATGGACTTAATATATAGCTCAAAAGATAGATCTCTCTGTGTGCTCTCTTTTGATACTAAAATATACATAGGTATAACTATAGGCAAGTTACTAGACCCTAAAGTGGAGGGACCTCAAAAACCTGCCAAAAATTAGAGGAAGCCGCACCTTTTTCATTAAAAATCAACGTAATCAATTTTCCACCCGCGCGCTTGACCACGTACTAAAATTTTAACGCCTAATGAAAAAGGTGATTGAATAGAGGGGCGTACCAATTTTTGGTCTGGAGTTATTCAGGATGAGGTTTTTGGGATGCGAGGTCCCTCCACTTTAGGGTCTAGTAATTTGCCCTATGTAACATATTTTAGTATCAAAAGAGAGTACACAGAAGTAACAAGTCCATACCATGAAGTTTGCAGAATCTACAGAGCTCTAAAGTTGTAACCACAAGTAAAAAATAAAAATACAACTGTCTTCCCTTCAACCGGCTACCTTGTCTATGGAACTCACTACTTGTAATTGACACATCCAAATCTCTCCAATGGAACCAAACCAAACTGCATCATTTCAGTTTGAACCTACTGATCCCTGTACCTTCCACTATTATTGCATGGGCAATAAATGTTCTATCTCACAACCCAACCCATGTTTTCACTCCCTTCAGGATGTCAGTTCCCCTGGCAGTGCTTCACAGTCCAGGCTCTCTATTTTTGTTGTTGTTATCTTACCATTGTTGTCCTGTAAAGCAATAATAAATAATATGTGTCGAGGCACAGGCCTGAATATCAAGCACTTCCTACAAACCAGGAAGGAGGTTTGTCTCCAACTGTCAATGTGAAGGCATTGATCGTTATGTCAAGACGTGAAAAATATCAGAAGGTAATTCTTAGTTGATTTTAGTTCATTCTTGCTGATATAGGCTAATCCCAAGCTTCATAAGCCAGTGTCATAATTGAGGCCAATTCCAATTGCTACTACACTGGATAGAATAGGAACTGATTTCCTATTACTGTTAATGGAAATAATAGTGCAATAGCTATAATTATATGTACTAGTGAATAGGCTTCATTTTAATTGCAACTATACTATCTTTATACTTATTAACACTGCTGTTATTTTTATAACAGGTACAACATTACTTGTGTTGATTATTATTCGAAGTTGGAGCATCGACCACTAGAGAGAGAGAGAGTGGGAGGGGGATGTAAACTTTCTTTTTTTGCTGCCATGGAATTACCAAAAAAAAGTCCAGTCCGATCAAGGAAGGGAATTTATAATGAAGAGTTGACCGGAATCAAGCATATTGTATCAACTGCTTATATACCACCCCAAACAAATGGGCTCGATGGGCATTTTAACAGTGCTTACTCCTCAAGATAGTATAAAAAAACACAATCATTGTGCAATCTGGAAATGTGAATGGTGTGGATAAGACTAATTTTGTAAGACACAACTGCAATATATTTGTAGTTGGTGGTGATGTTGTATATAAGCAGTATTATTATTCCCAGTGGCCATGAACTAACCATCTGTAGCTAATGAAGAAAGCAGGCAGGCTGATCATTCCTAATCATAAAAAGGGTCTTGAGTAATTAATGGCTGGTCGCTCTCTATTTTACCTACCAACAAAATAATTCTAGTTATAGAGAGCAGTGTGAATTGCTTCCAATAGTTACACATGTGACAATGGCCGACCCTTCTTTGGATCAGCCTGTTTTCTTCATCATAGCTAAATATGTAGGTACTAGTATGAACTTTTGACAAGAACAAAATGAATGTGGGCGATAGCTACGTTACAGTATAAATGAACAGTGTAGGTTGAAGGACAGACACCAATAATATCTCGCTAGGCTGCCGTCACAAGTGCAAATATGCTAGCTTATACCGACCTAGAGACCAAATTCGCGCCAAATTCTTTCTCTGCTACACTAAACTTTGGTTCGTAATTTTTCTACTTCAATACCTGCATCGCCTTCACAAAGGCAGCAACACATTTACCATTTACTCGCAGAGGTAGAATGCCTAAAAAAAGGACGAGTGACCAGTCCAATTTCCACCCCGTCATTGAATCCCAAGTCCACTAAACTTCCTATAAGCACTCCTTTATGTTGTTACTCCTGCATACCTTACTCCATCTCCAAACCTATAACTTCTTGATGAAAATCATTAAAATTCCTGCCGTTCAAACCTCATCATCATCTGGCAAATCTCGTCATTTTGGAGGTACTTGGAAGGAACAAGAGCACTCAGATATGTACAAATTCACCATGTAGGAGGTGTATTATCCTCGCCTGATCCTTTTTGTGGCTGATGATCTGATTCATGACAGAGTCTTGGAAAATTCAAGGAAAATGATATTAGTCCAATGCTCAACCTATCTTCATGTAGGAAAAAGCTATATATCTTCCAGCCCAGAAATACAAAAATTGTGGTACTACTGATCATTAGGCTAGCCCCGTGCAAGCTTCAGGTACCTCTGTCTTCACAAGCCTAACTAACCCAGTCATTAGGCTAGCCCCGTGCAAGCTTCAGGTACCTCTGTCTTCACAAGCCTAACTAATCCAGTCATGAAAAAGGATTTTATGGAATGCTATATAGAGGTCTTTCAAAGAAGTTGTCCTATCCAGTCCATTAGATTGAGATTCGCTTTCCAGTATATAGTGGAGAGTGGTCAAATTCACAATCAATTTTTGACAGACTGGTTTAAAGTTATTTTTTGGTTCGGTACTGATTCTAGCATTATGATCAACATAACCAAAACTCAGTTCACTCAGAATTTCAGTAGGTCCTAATGGACCTGCCTTTCTTTTTTGCAGACTAACATTCCATGCTGTGTGAGGACCCGTAAGGTGTCCAGCTGGAGTAGAGGGTGGTGATTGTGGATATTGGCCAATTCAGTTTATATTAAATCATTCTTTCTCGATGCTGGCTGGCTTGGCACCATGTCTTCATCCAATATAGTTCACTAAGCAAGCGCTCACAAGCTTAAAACTCACTACAGTAAGAAGGATTATAATCGATCTATCTGTCGCTTTGATGACATAGCTTGAGAATCATTTTACCTGAATGATGCTCAGTTTCTACTTTTCAACTAAGAATATTAAAATTGAGATGTATTTCAGCTGATAATGTACAAACCAACAACATGCTTCCATGCTCTTCACATATTCCACGCTCTTCAGATAATTATATTGCTCAAATGCTGGTTTAAGAATGGATGATTGAAAAAATGGGGAAATGCCAGATGAGGCTGTCTTCTGCCTCATGCTAGCTACGGCTGTGACTTATTCCTTGCAGTCACTTTCAGTGGAAAATTGTGTTAAGTGAGCTAGACTAGCTGTAATAAACTTAACAATGGAGTTATACACAAAATTTACCCATCCTAAGTCATGAATCCAGTATATACACCAGGAAAAATGTTTGGTTACAATAACAGCTACATACCCCAACATTCTTTGATGCAGGGATTTTGGAGTTTCCTATTCCACAAAAATGTACCATGGTTGCCTAGCAAGACCAACTTCCACTATCCTCTTTTAAAAAGTCAACACATGTTAGCTATTGTCTTGTTAACAAGCTCTCTTGTCTTAATTTATTTGTCTGCTATTCACTCTCCTCCGACTTGTTTTGTCTAATACTTGTTACAGTATATACCCTTACAAGGTGAGCATTCAAAAGAGCTTTGTCATCCACATACTTTTGTCATTTAACCAACAAACAAGCAAACCTATTTTACATAAGGCTTTTCAAATAAGGCTTTTCAAACCAAACAGGGATGATGAGAGGGGTACTCAAGAATTGCTATATCATTCTTCCAAATCACAGAGGTACTTAGCTCTCCTGATAGCTGCCATAAAATTATTTAACAAATGATGGTACTTAGCTCGTGACAACCTTGTATTGTTTTGACTACCACTAGAAGCCTGTTGAATATTAAATTAGCATGGCACACCCACAACACCTAGCTCCACAAATCAGGTGAGAATCCATTCGTTACAAATTAAATCTACTTCTCTCCAGTGCTCAACCTCTCCTTGTATATTCCATGGTAAACATGCTTAGTGAATTCCTTACAAACTGCTGAAAACTTAAGATTCCTCAAAAATCCTCTATTGTGGTCTTTTTAGCCCACTGGTACAGGATTACAATTAGATTGCCCAATAAATGCTCCCCTGCACTCCCACCACAATTCTGATAGTACACTTCTTCCAAGAAGATTATATAAAACACAGGATTAGCTGATCTCACCTTCTTTGGCCCTGGTGGCAAATCACAAAAAAATGTTAAATATTGTATACAATTGTCCTTTTAATTCTTACACCTGCAGTTATTTTCTATTCATTATATTATAGCTATATACACCTGCAGTTATTTTCTATTCATTATATTATAGCTACTGCACATATACATCAATACTTATTTCACAGTGCAGAACAGCAAAGAAATTAAATGTGGAGTAGATACTGAGCAATAAACAACCAAGTGGTTAGTAAAAAAAGAAGCAATTGCAATGTTAACTAAAATATGTGGTAGTGAAGAAGTGCATATCCACAACAACTGTATCCAGAAAGAGCTGACATATATCCAAAGTCTAAATGGAGAAGTTTAATGAAAACAATAGCAAGGCAGAGGAATACCGTGTACGATATGTATCAGCCCCCACAATTTGCTTGCCATACTTAACAAGGTAGAGCAATACCGTGTATGATGTGTATCAGCCCCTACAATTTGCTTGCCATACTTTTTTTACATGCACTCTTCTTCACTCACTTAGCCAGCAGGCATATGCATATGTGCATTCCAATATCTAAGTTATTACTATAGGATGGATCCTCTTTCATAATTACATTCCACAGAACTATGGCTATACATAACATAAACCTTCTGAAGATGTAGCCTGCATGCATTGTAATTCACTTTCTGATGGACAACTCACTAGTTTGAAGCAGTAACTGTAATCACTTTGCATGCATTCAATTCTGATGTCAAATTCAGACACAATCGACTAAAGTGCAGGGCGATACTTACACCTGATAGTCGGTGTGCCACGAGCAGCTAGCTAAATGAGACTTCATCAGGGCAAGTAAAAATGATGAATATATTTGGTCCTTATTATGACTTAAATCTGTCTGTAGAACTGCATAGATCGAGCTAATGAAACCTTATGACTATAGAGAGGTTTGTAATCCAGTTCCTTCTTGGCCTTGTCCCACGAATAAGAATGGCTCAGTCTGGCAACTTGCAGAGTACTTCTAGTCAATGGACTATGGATATCGATTCTCACCACGGACAGAAGGAGGAGGAAAAACTCCAGAATGAAAACGATCATCACAATCAAAGGATATGGCACTCCAAATGAGAGAACTCTATACCCAAGAGGATGTAAAAATTGGTTAAAGAATTTCGGTGAGGAGGTAATGGGCGTATGGTCACCTATGTAATAAAACTTTCCCCCGATGTCCATGTCTCGTGGAGATGCAGTAACATCCAGCATACTGTCTTCATTCTTGGAAACATCACTCTTACAGCTCCTGTAATCTTCATCTGTGTCTTCTCCATATTCAAGCAGCTTCCTGGCAGCCACCACATGTGCCCATGCACCATTTCCGACATATAAAGATTGCATGGTAATCCCATTACTAGCAAACAGTCCCAGAGGAATCAAATAACCGAAGCAACGTCGGGCCATTGCCAAATTTAGAGAAACAAAAATGGTGTCCCCTTCGCCATACATCCCAGGACAACGAAGAGAACAGGTTCTTAGAATAACGCCTTCTTTCCCTTCCTGGCCGTTGGCCAACAGGACGAGATTTTCTGCCTCATTCTTTGAGCCACCATAGTGTGGAAAAGCTAATTCAGATTTAGCTGGAAGCTGGTAAGATTCATCATACCGGGTGGGTTTTCGAGATTTCTTTGCAAAAACTTGTGCTAGGCAGCCAGTAAAAACCAAAGCACGTACTCCGCACTCCAGACATGCCTGCACCACGTTGTGTGTCCCGTCAACGTTGACCTTCTTCATGTTTCTCCTGGACAGGATGCTTCCCGTCTCTGATATGGCAGCACTGTGAATGACAATATCAGCCTTTGCAAAGGCTCCGAGTACAGATTCCTCATCCAGTATATTCCCGGGATAATAGGACACTTTGGGTTTGCTAGAAGGTGGACTGAAGCCAGTGATATCAGTTAGAGTACACTTATCTGGTGGGGTTTGATCAAATATTTTTATTTCTTGCAGGTCATCCCAGTGATCATAGGCAAGCCTGGCTATCGTGGAGCCCAATCTCCCACTGCCTCCAGTAATAACGAGTGTCTTTTTACGTTTTAACAAATGTCCCAGAGATAGCCAGGAACCTTTGGATGAATAGGGCGTGAGAGAAACGGACCTCGGTCTATCTAGACTAGACTTTGAACACCTCGACATGCTAAGGTGTAACTTGGCTCATGAAACTAATAAGCTGTTACAAATGTAGCAACGACGGTCTAGGAACTGAAGGCTAGCGCACGTGATTACTAGCTAGTATGCAGGAGGGGCGGGGTTTCACGGACGGAAAATTTGAATTCAAGATGTCGAGCACTGTTGCTCCGGCTAGTATTGGAAAGAAAGAAAAGAAAACGAAGGAGAAAAGAAAAAAGAAGAAAGATAGTACGGAAAAGAAGTAAGTTGATATTATTGGATTTATTACTCCAGGAATATTGTTTTGCAAGTTGCTGTGGCAATGGGTGGTCTGTCCTCTATAGCTGCGTGAAATATTTCCAAGTCTTGTTTCTGGCTTCTAATGAAATTGCAGTAGTCAGGTAGTAGAAACATTGTAACTTTACAAGTGGGTCATGTGACTAAATGACAAATGAAATGGATAACAGCATAGGAATTGGTAAAGGGTCTGGCTATGCATAACCAACGGTGCAAGGGAAATCCTAGCACCTGGTTATTGGCCTTACCTTATTTCCTTCAACCTTATTTCCTTCAGCTAGGAATAACTAAGAGGATGAACTAAGAGGATGAAACATGTACAAGTATATTCCCTATAAAGGCATGTATGTGTTGGCATTGCTGACCATCCTTTGCAGCAGAGCCGTTAAATGTATGGGCTCACTGGACAGTTTTCCAGAGGCCCACAATTTTAGGGGTCCTGTGAATATAGTGTGCCATTACTAAATTACCTGTCACCATCACTCAGCCAGTGTTAGTAATGAGAGGGGGCCATTGGTGCATGCAAAAAGCATGCAATCATATTACATGCACAAGCATGCAAATTGAAAACAGAGGAGCTAAACAGAAAGTCTGAAAAATTGGCTAACTGTGTATGAAGACCTTCATTATGGTGAACTAAATGAATGCAAGCATCAAGCACTTCATGGTCCACAATGAAGAATGTGAGACTCCCTGTGGTATGTACAGCAAACTTGTTTTAGATAACTTGAAATCTGTATTTCCCATTGTTCCCATTGTTGAAATCACACCAGTGTGCATGGAAAATGATATCCTGAAGAACATTGACTTCATATAACATTTCAATTTGCCAAGAAATTGAAATGTGACAACTGTTTGGGTAATTAATTCTTGCTCTACCAACCCTTCTTTGCTAATTAATTATTAACATACAAATTGTAATAGTTTTAGTTTCAATTTCAGTAGGTGGGTGGGTATTAGCCCCATTACATTGCTTTTTCCAGAATCTACAATGCTGTTGGGCCTGCCCTGTAGTGAAGGGTCTGGGGATGTTAGAATTTTTGACTTGTTCCATCTGTGGTCAAATTTATTGGCAATTATCCAGCTGTATGAATTCAAGTTTGTATGCCAGTGGCCTATTGTGCAATGCTCTTTGTGGCTGGAAGAATTATGTAATGTTTGATGTTGATTATATTCAGAAAGGAAAAAAAGGTATTAAGTTATTAATCTCTCAGACCATTAATTTTTTCTGAAAATGGAGGGTCGACACTGCCATATATACTATAGCTTTAAACTCTGTCCAGTTTCCTCAAACGTCTTTCTGATGTTGACCTGCTACAAGTCCTTTTCTCACATGTCTATGACACTCACTTGCCAATGGCACTCTGTACTTACCCACGATACTCGTGCATGACACTTGCACATTTCCCATGACACTCACAAACTCACCATGATATTCGTATCACCATGACACTTTCACACTTAGCTATAACACTCACCCACCTGTGATACTCTCCCCTATGGCTCTCACACTAAGGCACTCACACACTTCCCTATGAGCATGCTGACACACTCACTCACATAATGACACTCATACTCACTTATGACATGTGCTGCAACGTGTACTTATTTTGCAGCTTAACACAGAGATCTCTTTTAGAATATCTACCAACCCGAAGAAGCTCCAGGAAATGCAAGACAATCCTTGAGGTACGTATTTGGAGACCCTAAGAAGAGTTCTCATTCCCCCTAATTATGACTCCCCCCCCCCCTCAGAGTGAACGACAAGAGCTCATAGCTCAGAAGTTGCGTGATAAGGTGGAGGAAGGGTTGAAGGTGGTGGAGGTGGAGGGGAAAGGAAGAGGAGTGGTCTCCACTAGGACATTTAAAAGCGGGGAGCTCCTCTGTGAGTACTCTGGTGAACGAATCAGTACGGAGGAAGCTAAAAAGCGAGAAGCCAAGTATAACAAAGACGCCAGCATTGGTTGCTACATGTACTATTTTAAATACAAAGATTCCATGTTTTGGTAAGGAAAGCTAAACACAGAGTGCTAATGGGAGTTAAGCAACAATGAAGTAGTGTGGTTACCTTTAAACAGCGACCCCCAAGTGTGTTGCAAATATGTTGGTAGGAGGGGGTATAGAGCACTATATATATATATATATTATAATATATATATATACACATACATATTTATATATATAATATATATATATACATACATATTTATATATATAATATATATATTACTTAGAAGGTAGTTTGCTGATGAAGGCTACAAATAGTGCTCAATGCTGTGTTAAGGCAGAGCTATTGAATATAGAAAAGTACTGGGATGGCTAGTCCTACTGCAGTTTCATGCATGAAACTGCAGTAGGACTAGCCATCCCAGTACTTTTCTATATATAATATATATATATTCTGTAAAACTGGTCGTTAGGCAGATGTAAGAAAACCACTGCCTAGTAAGAATCATGCACCTAATTAACAATGTGCATGTAACAAATAATCATATGCAAAACTTACCATCACTTGTTTATGGCCTACCAATAGATTTCTTCCCTCCCTCGGGTTCATCAGTAACGAGCAAAATGATTTGTGCTTGTGGGGTCATAGGTTCAATTAAGAGCAACTCGTGTGTGAGCCTAATAATGAGTGTTGGAATCAACATTAGGATATAATTATGCTTAACCCCCAAAAATATGCGCCTGATCACGTAATAACAAGCTTTTACGGTGTATATAATTATGAGTGATGTGGTTTTTGGTGCTCTCTTTCTGTCCAATCCTGCTGTTTCTGGAGCTGAGGAAAGCTGTATATATAGACACCGATGCTTAGTTATTTAAAAGCTGTGAATCTTTAGCTTTGAGGAAGGAGGTAGTTCTGGTGACTTTTTTTTGCTGAAGTTTAGAAGTTTAGTCGCAGATATAATATAGCACAGATTTTTCTTGCTTACTTTGATTCAAAATTGCATCTTATCGTATTAGCATTTCCTAGAAGGGGGGAAGAGCTATTTGACACTGTTAAAACTAGAACGGTGGTTACAATTGGAGGGGACTGATTGAGATGATGGGTGACACACAGCCCTTCAAAAAAGAAAGAAGAAACAGGAATTTGCCAAGTGTAGATCATTGGACCCTTTACCTTTTAAATGATGAACACAAATAGGGTCACTCAATAGTCCAGCAGCCTCCTTTCAAGAAGTTGTTTCAGGATAACTTCAGTTGTAGCACTCGTTACCATTTTGAAGGTCTGTGAAGGTCTGTGTTATTAATTGTCACAAGACGAAGCTTGATTGTTCACTTCTTTGCTGTAGAAATAGAGCAGCTGCCTTAAAATTGCATTAACGAGCACGTTTTTTTTGTGATTATTTGTTTGGTGTTGTAGTCAACGTTGGACTTCTGGTACAGAAAACTAGAAATGTTTTTGTGTTGATTATCTTTTACCAACTGTTGGGTGTTGTACTGAATTGACTGCAATGCAATTTGTAGTCTTCTGGTATATAGTATGTATGGACATATTGTGCACAAGAAGATCCTAGGCTTGCAAACAAACAAACAAAAAACAATTCCCCCCCCCCCCTCCACACACACATTTAGCACGATGTCAGTCTTGTGAATTTTATGTGAGCTTTTTGTGTTTTTAGCATCCACCATTCTGAAATAGGGGTCAACCAATGTACTTACACCCCAGTATTGTTGTATATTTCCTGTTTTCGTGTAGCATTGATTCCACGGAGGACAATGAGCGTCTGGGTCGGCTCCTGAATCATTGCAAGTCACATCCTAACGTCAAGACCAAAGTAATTGTAGTCGACGACTTGCCATACCTCTGCCTGGTGGCGGCCAAAGATATCATGGTTGGTGAAGAACTGGAGTATGATTACGGAGACAGAGACAAAGCAACAATTGCAACCCACCCATGGCTGGCCAGCTAGTACCTTTTTTAGCAGCTCTTAATACTACTCCTATTTTAAACCATAACAACACACTAACATACAGATATATCTTTATTATTTTTAAAAGAGATTGTAAATATATGTATGCACACAGTTTATATATATTTATATATACATAATGACTTCGTCATATTTTTGGTTTAATTAACATTTCTACTGCTTGGTCTACACGATCCTTAGCTTCCTTGGACCATGACCTCTTTGTGAGGTCGCACATCTTTGTCAGGTCACATGATGCTATTCGATAGTGAGCCATGAACGGTCTGTCCTTAACATAGTGTGGGTAGAGCATGGGCTGCATCATGTGAGAATTCTCCACACTTCCTTGGTAGGACTGGGCTATCCAGCGGTTAGTGGGGAGAGTTTCGGGATCTGCTATGTACTCATCAACCTGAACACAAACGCAGCATACAATAAAGGCTGGTTCAAATATAGCACACAGCAAGCCTGTTGCAACATAACATAAGGGTCTCTCTGGCCTTCCCACATATAAAAGCATGCTCTAGTGACATTCTGAAAAGCTTGCTATAGGCCTTGTATATATATATATGTTGGAAGGAAATTCTGTGGAGTAGAAGCTGCTCCAAGATCTATGATTCTCGAGCGAATATAAAAATTCAGACTCCACTCAGCATTCCTCTTTTGCTAAGAGCATGCTAGCTTTCGCCAATGCTGAACCACCTCTGAGCAACAATAATTTTGAGTTCTGTTGGCTTGAAAGCTGCAGTAGAACTGATAGCCTCCCGGGCTTTGGTATATAGTACATGTATATAATACTGTAGGAACTTTAGCAGAACTTTTTTCCAAGTGCATGCTGATTCTTCCCCACTAACTCCACCTGATCGACAAATAATTTTAAAAAGTATGACCGGTAAATTTGGTGACAAATATCAACGCACTGTAATAAAAGAAAAAAGTAACAATTCACACCAGCATCACCAGATCAGTAGAAAGAAGGTGTGGCTAGAGACAAACATTGCATCATGTATGCACAAGTCCGAGCAATGTCCAGCATAGCCACACCCCTTGTGATAAAGGTCGCAGGTATGCACTCCACAAAACTATGCAGACACTTGTCTACACATCATATTTTTACATACGTCCATCCATGTGGCAGCTGCTATCTCCGAGGGGTTGGGTTTGGGCTCTGTGTCAAGCGGACGAAGGAGACAGGCAAAGTAGATGTCGTCTATTCCCCACTTGTAAGCATGCATGTGTCGGAATGCAAACAAGGAGATGAACTCCGTCCTTATTCCAGTCTCCTCAAACGTCTCTCTGATAGCCGTCTGCCACAAATCTTCACCTGGGATGAGATCACATGACCACCAGATGACACCACTCATAATAATACAACCAACACAATAGTCACATGACATCTTTACAACGTCTATATATTATACCTGGGTCGCTCACACCTCCAGGGAGTTTCCAATGGATCAACTTTCTGTCACGTTGCCATTTTTCCTGGACCAAGAGGACTTCATTTTTGCAGTTCACAACAAAACCAGCAACACCTACATAAATAAATGTGTGTGTGTGAGGCTGCAGATTCAGCTAGTGGTTGATTTCCAGTTTCTAAAATACATACACTCACCTATGGCACATATTCATCTACAGACATATACACATAGCAACATTCACACACACACACACTGACGACATGTCTTCACCTTCTCCTGCACACTCTCAAGCTCAACTACATCATTGGGATATGCTCACACACTCACCTAATGTCTGATTTACACGCTAACGCTAGGGCTAGGCCATCACATTATGTCACATCATTTTGAGCTGTTCACAATATCTTCAGCAACTCCCTTTCATTGAATGCGAACTTTGACTACAAATTACGAACACAGGACCTTCAATCCCAATATTCTGAGCCAGGGCTGAGGAGCTCGACATGTTTTTGCCTTTAGTTAACTGCTACTTCAACTTGTTCACGAAGGAGGCAATTGAGGGGCGAGTACTACAAGCTTCTCCAAGGGATAGTTAGACACCTACCATATGCAATGGCAGCTTCTCATAGCCTTCATCAACCTTCATCCATTATGTACCTGAATCTCAAATATAGCACAACGATCGGTTGCACCCGACACTCTGCAACTAATGAAGCGAGTTTATTCAAGCACAGGGTAGCAATGCAACGAATCAGTTGCATGCCTTCACATCACAAAAATGACTCTTTGCAAAGTGTTGCAATGGTAGTGCTAATATTGTGAACTTGGGCCTTAGGACAATTGCTACACACTAACACATCTACGATATATGTACATGCTACATGCCAACACAAAATCACTCGCCCAAGAAATGTGCTCAGACTCTATGGAACATGCTCACCTATGTTATGCGTAGCATAGATTGGCAAGGTATTCTCCTCATGTTTGGGTAGCCAGTGTGTCATAGTTACCTGGTCAGGCTTGGAATGATGGAACACAAAACCTAGCTTGTAACAACCAAAAAATATATTCCAATTGCAAGGAAAGGTCAACAAGATAATAACCACAGCATTAACTAGTGTTGTTTTACTTCAGCAGCAACTGCAATTAATTTGGATTGAGCCAGAAGTATTGTAAGCCACACTCCTCTTCGTCCTTCATTCTTCCAAGCAGTCAAGGAGTCTACAGTATCACCAACAAAGGTATGTCATCACAGAATGGCATGTTGCATGCAGCAAACTGCACACCTGTGAGTTTCTGTTTGAAATCTACTGCAGAGATCTCTCCATAGTGACTAGGTTTGATTATAACGCCCTTGAAACTACGATTAGAAATAGGGATCAGAAATAGGGACTGATCCTTAACGATCAACTCCTAGTTAGCAAACCTACACGAGAGTTCACAGCACTCACAAGTCTCCTTCAGCTTTAATGATGTTACTCCCAGTTGGAGAAGCCATCGAATAACTGCAGCTTTCTTTCCTGCGACTCACAAGTTCCCTTCTTAGGTTTAGTTTCAAGTGCAAAATACCGGGTTAATAATTGGGCGGTCTATTTTACAAAGGGTTAACGTCAAGATGTCGAGCGCTAAAAACGACAGGATGGCTTGTATTAGAAGTCAGCTGAGATGAGACTGGTACATAGAAGCATCGATAAAACAGGGACGGGGTAAGTCCGAAGTGATGCAGTTATTTTACCAGTGTCCTGAATCATGCTATGTTAACGCCACCAATGCCACCAGGCATGTAGTCCTCATTCCAGAGGAGGCTGAGGACATGTGGCATGCCTACAACCTGGTAACTGTGAGTGACAGTGTAAAATCTACTACCATACGCAAGGTGAAGGATGAGTCTGCCACAGGATCCAGCACTGCTAGCAGGGTTCGCACCACACTCACTATCTCCGTGGAGAATATCGAGTTTGATACGTCTGCTTGTGAGTTGAGGGTTAAAGGGAGGAACATACAAGAGAACCAATACGTCAAGGTAGGAGAGACTCGGTTGAAGATGTTTTCACTTTCATTGACATTTCTTGATTGCTAAAATTTTTCGTTAATGTGCAGATGGGTGCTTATCATACCATTGACCTGCAGTTGAACCAGAAGTTCACTTTAGCCAAGTCACACTGGGATTATGTCTCCTTTGATCGGCTAGGTTAGTCGGTGAATAATTACATGTTCTTCTGTTGGAGATGAGCAGATATTCAAACCCCTAACTGTACATATTTTTTTTGGCTCATCCTCGTATAGAGGAATATTGTTCTGAGTGCAGTGTTCATTATTAGTGGTGGGGGAGTTAATATGGTGTGTTTATACTAGAATGTTTGAGTTAATAATGGTGTGTTTATACTTGAGTGTTTAGTCAATATGGTGTGTTTATACTAGAGTGTTTGAGTTAATAAGGTGTGTTTATACTAGTTAATAATGGTGTGTTTATACTAGAGTGTTTAGTTAATATGGTGTGTTTATACCGAGTTAATGAGGTGTGTTTACATTATAGTATTTGAGTTAATAAGGTGTGTTTATACTAGAGTATTTGAGTTAATATGGTGTGTTTATACTAGAGTGTTTGAGTTAATAATGGTGTGTTTATACTCGAGTGTTTGAGTTAATAAGGTGTGTTTATACTAGTGTTTGAGTTAATATGGTGTGTTTATAGGTTAATATGGTGTGTTTATACTAGAGTATGAGTTAATATGGTGTTTATACTGAGTATTTGAGTTAATATGGTGTGTTTATACTAGAGTATTTGAGTTAATAAGGTGTGTTTATACTAGAGTGTTTGAGTTAATATGGTGTTTATACTAGAGTGTTTGAGTTAATATGGTGTGTTTATACTATAATGTTTGAGTTAATATGGTGTGTTTATACTAATATAGTATTTGAGTTAATAATGGTGTGTTTATACTCGAGTGTTTGAGTTAATAAGGTGTGTTTATACTACAGTATTTGAGTTAATAAGGTGTGTTTATACTACAGTATTTGAGTTAATATGGTGTGTTTATAGGTTAATAAGGTGTGTTTGTACTATAATGTTTGAGTTAATAAGGTGTATTTATACTATAGTATTTGAGTTAATATGGTGTTTATACTAGAGTGTTTGAGTTAATATGGTGTGTTTATACTATAATGTTTGAGTTAATATGGTGTGTTTATACTAATATAGTATTTGAGTTAATAATGGTGTGTTTATACTATAATGTTTGAGTTAATAATGGTGTGTTTATACTAGAGTGTTTGAGTTAATAAGGTGTGTTTATACTAGAGTATTTGAGTTAATATGGTGTGTTTATACTAGAGTATTTGAGTTAATAAGGTGTGTTTATACTATAATGTTAGAGTTAATAAGGTGTATTTATACTATAGTATTTGAGTTAATATGGTGTTTATACTAGAGTGTTTGAGTTAATATGGTGTGTTTATACTATAATGTTTGAGTTAATATGGTGTGTTTATACTATAATGTTTGAGTTAATATGGTGTGTTTATACTATAATGTTTGAGTTAATATGGTGTGTTTATACTATAATGTTTGAGTTAATAAGGTGTGTTTATAACTATAGTATTTGAGTTAATATGGTGTGTTTATACTAGAGTATTTGAGTTAATATGGTGTGTTTATACTTACTATAGTGTTTGAGTTAATAAGGTGTGTTTATACTATAGTATTTGAGTTAATATGGTGTTTATACTATATAGTATAATATTTGTTTTATCGATTAATTTTTGTTTGTTTCAGATTTGGCGTGTAATCCATCAAGAACAGCAGATGTGGCGGCAGTTATTATGCAGGAGGGTAAGAGATCATGATGTTGGTGCTGGTTTTCTTCTCTCTCATCCTCTTCTCCCCTCCTATTCCTCTCTCCCTCACCCCCCCCCCCCCCCCCGTGACCCTGCCCCTCTTAATCTCCACTCTCCTCCCTGTCTCCTCCCTATCTTTCCTCTCTCCCTCTCTCCTCCTCTTGTTCCCTCTCTAATTCCTCCTCTTCCTTTTGTTCCCTCTTCTCATCGTCTTTTGTCCCTCTCTTCCTCCTCCCTGTCTTCCTCCACTTTCCCCTCCTCCACCTCCTCCTCCTCCTTCTCCTCCTCACTCTCCTCCCTCTTCCTCCTCCTCCTCCTCCTCACTCTCCTCCCTCTTCCTCCTCCTCCTCCTCCTCATGGCCCTTTGTCCCGTGTGACACTAGGTCTTGCTCAGATCTGTCTGGTGACTGACTGCATGACAATCACAAGAGCACGGATAGAAATAAATATCCCTCGGAAAAGAAGAGGCTCTTGTACTCTTCATGAGAAGGTATGTAATATAGATAGATATAGAGATAGATAGAGAGATAGAAGTAAGCTATTGATTTGTGGTAGGTAATAATAATGCCAGTGTTATTGGTGAAGTGTTTATATTTCTAGGGTCTGCGCAAGTTCTACGAGACTCTGATGCAAGCTCTGCTTAGACATGTTCGGTTTGACGGTAAAGTTGTACCAATTTGTGATGTCATTGTCACATGATCCACCTCTTCCTCTATGTACCCTTAACCGTACAAGTACCTTTATATATTCTCTCCCACTTCTCGGTCAGTACAATGCATGAGGACTGGTTTTCATGAAACTCGGTCAAAAGGTGGTTTGTTTATAGCATCTCGCTTGATAAAATTAAGTTTACTCACTTTATTGTCGTTGTTGTTATTGTTGTTGTTGTTGTTGTCATTGTCATTGTCATTGTCATTATCGTTGTTGTTGTTATTATTATTGTTGTTATTATTATTATTATTATTATTATTATTATTATTATTATTATTATTATTATTATTATTATTGTTATTATCATTATCATTATCATCATTTATCATCATTATTATTATTATTATTATTTATTTTTTAATAATAAATGCTTCATAGAACACAAGTGCCAGCAAGCTCCTTGGCAACAGCTCCAGCTGGTGATAATGCTAAAACCGCTGCAGCAACTTGATTATGAATGTCTATTTTTATTTTTATCTATTTTTAATTTTAAATGGACGTCTGGATCCCCGTTTCCCACATTCAGCATTCTCAGTGCTAGGCAATGTTAGGTAACTAGGTGTGGTGGGGTGTTGATTAAAAGGGGGGACAAGTGCCAGAAGATGACCTTGTGGTTAAGACTTTTGGAGCCTCCACACTTCACTGTATGCACTTCATATACAGCTCAAATGTCTGTGTGCTCTCTTTTTGGTATTAAAAAAAGTTGCATAGGTAGTAACTATGCTAAGTTGCATGCAACCAAAGTGGGGTACCTCAAAACTGGTTCCTAATTGGAAAGTGTATTGCTAGCCATATCTGTACCTTTTCCCAGCTACCACGCTTGCCTAATTGTTAAGTTTTAGCGCCTAAATCAACACATCATAAATCAACACATCAAGTTGTGGAGTCTTCCTCTAGCCACTCAACACATCAAGTTGTGGAGACAACACATCAAGTTGTGGAGACAACACATCAAGTTGTGGAGTCTTCCTCTAGCCACAAGGCTAGCGCTATCAGGAACCACCAATTCAGGCATTCGGTTTCCACGTTGGCTGCATGTAAATTTATAGCATAGTTACACCTATGCATATCAAAAGAGAGCACACAGAGAGATCTATCATTTGAGCTATATATAGTTCATACAGTGAAGTGTGCAGAATCTATGGAGCTCCAAAAGTTGTAACCACAAGGTTACGATATCACAGTTTTTTTTAGCACTTGCCCTCCTTCAAGGATAAGGCTACCTGCAGCTACATAGCTAGCCAAGTGAAGCTGTAACAGATGCATCTTGCCGAGCTAAATGCAGCATTTACTGAACTCAAAGATGTTACAACAACTACACACTCTAACTCAGCCTAAACTTTGTATGTTGGGTGGTGTCTCTGTGGTTGGGGGCGAGGGGGCCGGGGGGTGGAGTTTCTTAACAGCCTAAACTGTCTCCAGAAATACTTCCAACATAACCTTAACGAATCTGTCAAAACTATAAGATATGTAGATCTCCCAGGTTCCTTCTATCTTCTCTCTTTCCCAGACATAATTTTTCTACCATCGGGACCATCCATAGCTACTTTATTGCAAGAATACTCCAAATGTCCCCAAGACCGTGTCTTCTAATCTGTTTCTTTACCCATAAACAAACAGTGTGGGTTGGTGTGTCAGGATCCAGCAACTAGATGTTAGCAAGTATGAAATAACAGCTCGAGCACACTAGTGTGACTATAACACCTGATTAAGCATCAGCACTTTCATAGCTAAGAAGTGAGCAATCAGTGATTTACAAAGAAGCCCATTCTTTCATGAAAATAATGCGTTTACCAATGAAAGTAGTATATAATCTGCCTGATCTGGCTAAGTTGCTCTAGCACAATCCGTGCAATCTTTTCATCGAGTTAAGCATGAATGATGAGATTGTAGGACGACAATAGCGATCATCAGCTAGACTTAGTTAACTGCTTGAGGGCATGTCTGTATGTGTATGCAATGCAGCAAGAACATAGTGTATATAGAGCATCTTCTGTGTTTTGGTTACTATCCTGTGCACAACTGTTGCCAGGTCTCTGGTGGAGACTGAGGCGGACACTCTACCAAGGGGCTGATTCAAATAACAAGACAACAACAACAACAACAACAACAAGATGTGATATTAAAAGAGAGAGAAGAAAATGTTGTGAGGGTGAAAGGTAGAAACAAGTTGGAAGATAGTGTTTGATAAGAACACTACCTATTGGGTTGACTGGTGCAGGAACACAGACACCTATTGGGTTGACTGGTGTAGGAACACAGACACCTATTGGGTTGACTGGTGTAGGAACACAGACACCTATTGGGTTGACTGGTGTAGGAACACAGACACCTATTGGGTTGACTGGTGTAGGAACACAGACACCTATTGGGTTGACTGGTGTAGGAACACAGACACCTATTGGGTTGACTGGTGTAGGAACACACACACCTATTGGGTTGACTGGTGTAGGAACACAGACACCTATTGGGTTGACTGGTGGTAGGAACACAGACACCTATTGGGTTGACTGGTGTAGGAACACAGACACCTATTGGGCTGACTGGTAGGAACACAGACACCTATTGGGTTGACTGGTGGTAGGAACACAGACACCTATTGGGTTGACTGGTGTAGGAACACAGACACCTATTGGGTTGACTGGTGTAGGAACACAGACACCTATTGGGTTGACTGGTGTAGGAACACAGACACCTATTGGGTTGACTGGTGTAGGAACACAGACACCTATTGGGTTGACTGGTGTAGGAACACAGACACCTATTGGGTTGACTGGTGTAGGAACACAGACACCTATTGGGTTGACTGGTGTAGGAACACAGACACCTATTGGGTTGACTGGTGTAGGAACACACACACCTATTGGGTTGACTGGTGTAGGAACACAGACACCTATTGGGTTGACTGGTGTAGGAACACAGACACCTATTGGGTTGACTGGTGCAGGAACACAGACACCTATTGGGTTGACTGGTGTAGGAACACAGACACCTATTGGGTTGACTGGTGTAGGAACACAGACACCTATTGGGTTGACTGGTGTAGGAACACAGACACCTATTGGGTTGACTGGTGTAGGAACACACACACCTATTGGGTTGACTGGTGTAGGAACACAGACACCTATTGGGTTGACTGGTGTAGGAACACAGACACCTATTGGGTTGACTGGTGTAGGAACACACACACCTATTGGGTTGACTGGTGTAGGAACACAGTCACCTATTGGGTTGACTGGTGTAGGAACACAGACACCTATTGGGTTGACTGGTGTAGGAACACAGACACCTATTGGGTTGACTGGTGGTAGGAACACAGACACCTATTGGGTTGACTGGTGTAGGAACACAGACACCTATTGGGTTGACTGGTGTAGGAACACAGACACCTATTGGGTTGACTGGTGTAGGAACACAGACACCTATTGGGTTGACTGGTGGTAGGAACACAGACACCTATTGGGTTGACTGGTGTAGGAACACAGACACCTATTGGGTTGACTGGTGTAGGAACACACACACCTATTGGGTTGACTGGTGTAGGAACACAGACACCTATTGGGTTGACTGGTGTAGGAACACAGACACCTATTGGGTTGACTGGTGTAGGAACACAGACACCTATTGGGTTGACTGGTGTAGGAACACACACACCTATTGGGTTGACTGGTGTAGGAACACAGACACCTATTGGGTTGACTGGTGGTAGGAACACAGACACCTATTGGGTTGACTGGTGTAGGAACACAGACACCTATTGGGTTGACTGGTGTAGGAACACAGACACCTATTGGGTTGACTGGTGTAGGAACACACACACCTATTGGGTTGACTGGTGTGGTAGGAACACACACACCTATTGGGTTGACTGGTGTAGGAACACAGACACCTATTGGGTTGACTGGTGTAGGAACACACACACCTATTGGGTTGACTGGTGTAGGAACACAGACACCTATTGGGTTGACTGGTGTAGGAACACAGACACCTATTGGGTTGACTGGTGTAGGAACACAGACACCTATTGGGTTGACTGGTGTAGGAACACAGACACCTATTGGGTTGACTGGTGGTAGGAACACAGACACCTATTGGGTTGACTGGTGTAGGAACACACACACCTATTGGGTTGACTGGTGTAGGAACACAGACACCTATTGGGTTGACTGGTGTAGGAACACAGACACCTATTGGGTTGACTGGTGTAGGAACGCAGACACCTATTGGGCTGACTGGTGTAGGAACACAGACACCTATTGGGTTGACTGGTGTGGTAGGAACACACACACCTATTGGGTTGACTGGTGTAGGAACACAGACACCTATTGGGTTGACTGGTGTAGGAACACACACACCTATTGGGTTGACTGGTGTAGGAACACAGACACCTATTGGGTTGACTGGTGTAGGAACACAGACACCTATTGGGTTGACTGGTGTAGGAACACAGACACCTATTGGGTTGACTGGAGTAGGAACACAGACACCTATTGGGTTGACTGGTGTAGGAACACAGACACCTATTGGGTTGACTGGTGGTAGGAACACAGACACCTATTGGGTTGACTGGTGTAGGAACACAGACACCTATTGGGTTGACTGGTGTAGGAACACATACACCTATTGGGTTGACTGGTGGTAGGAACACAGACACCTATTGGGTTGACTGGTGTAGGAACACAGACACCTATTGGGTTGACTGGTGTAGGAACACACACACCTATTGGGTTGACTGGTGTAGGAACACAGACACCTATTGGGTTGACTGGTGTGGGAACACAGACACCTATTGGGTTGACTGGTGTAGGAACACAGACACCTATTGGGTTGACTGGTGTAGGAACACAGACACCTATTGGGTTGACTGGTGTAGGAACACAGACACCTATTGGGTTGACTGGTGTAGGCACACAGACACCTATTGGGTTGACTGGTGTAGGAACACAGACACCTATTGGGTTGACTGGTGTAGGAACACACACACCTATTGGGTTGACTGGTGTAGGAACACAGACACCTATTGGGTTGACTGGTGTAGGAACACAGACACCTATTGGGTTGACTGGTGTAGGAACACAGACACCTATTGGGTTGACTGGTGTGGGAACACACACACCTATTGGGTTGACTGGTGTAGGAACACACACACCTATTGGGTTGACTGGTGTAGGAACACAGACACCTATTGGGTTGACTGGTGTGGGAACACACACACCTATTGGGTTGACTGGTGTGGGAACACAGACACCTATTGGGTTGACTGGTGTAGGAACACAGACACCTATTGGGTTGACTGGTGTGGGAACACAGACACCTATTGGGTTGACTGGTGCAGGAACACAGACACCTATTGGGTTGACTGGTGTAGGAACACAGACACCTATTGGGTTGACTGGTGCAGGAACACAGACACCTATTGGGTTGACTGGTGTAGGAACACACACACCTATTGGGTTGACTGGTGTAGGAACACAGACACCTATTGGGTTGACTGGTGTAGGAACACACACACCTATTGGGTTGACTGGTGTAGGAACACAGACACCTATTGGGTTGACTGGTGTAGGAACACACACACCTATTGGGTTGACTGGTGTAGGAACACAGACACCTATTGGGTTGACTGGTGGTAGGAACACAGACACCTATTGGGTTGACTGGTGTAGGAACACAGACACCTATTGGGTTGACTGGTGTAGGAACACAGACACCTATTGGGTTGACTGGTGGTAGGAACACAGACACCTATTGGGTTGACTGGTGTAGGCACACAGACACCTATTGGGTTGACTGGTGTAGGAACACAGACACCTATTGGGTTGACTAGTGGTAGGAACACACACACCTATTGGGTTGACTGGTGTAGGAACACAGACACCTATTGGGTTGACTGGTGTAGGAACACACACACCTATTGGGTTGACTGGTGTAGGAACACAGACACCTATTGGGTTGACTGGTGTAGGAACACAGACACCTATTGGGTTGACTGGTGTAGGAACACACACACCTATTGGGTTGACTGGTGTAGGAACACACACACCTATTGGGTTGACTGGTGTAGGAACACAGACACCTATTGGGTTGACTGGTGTAGGAACACAGACACCTATTGGGTTGACTGGTGTAGGAACACGGACACCTATTGGGTTGACTGGTGTAGGAACACAGACACCTATTGGGTTGACTGGTGCAGGAACACAGACACCTATTGGGTTGACTGGTGTAGGAACACAGACACCTATTGGGTTGACTGGTGTAGGAACACACACACCTATTGGGTTGACTGGTGTAGGAACACAGACACCTATTGGGTTGACTGGTGTAGGAACACACACACCTATTGGGTTGACTGGTGTAGGAACACAGACACCTATTGGGTTGACTGGTTAAAAATAGAACATAAATAAGGACAGTCATTGTATTGCACATGCTCTTCAATAACTGGAATAAGCACAATTAATTCAGTGTAGACCATTGCTAGGAGTGAGCTGCTAGTTCCTACCTGTGGACTAGCTAGTTAGTATATCAGGCTGCCCTACCGTGGTGGTAAAATGCCTGGAGTAGGTCCTACCTGTGGACTAGCTAGTTAGTATCAGGCTGCCCTACCATGGTGGTAAAATGCCTGGAGTAGGTCCTACCTGTGGACTAGCTAGTTAGTATCAGGCTGCCCTACCATGGTGGTAAAATGCCTGGAGTAGGTCCTACCTGTGGACTAGCTAGTTAGTATCAGGCTGCCCTACCATGGTGGTAAAATGCCTGGAGTAGGTCCTACCTGTGGACTAGCTAGTTAGTATCAGGCTACCCTACTATGGTGGTAAAATGCCTTGAGTAGGTCCTACCTGTGGACTAGTTGGTTAGTATCAGGCTACCATGGTGGTAAAATGCCTGGAGTAGGTCCTACCTGTGGACTAGCTGATTAGCATCAGGCTCCTCTACTATGGTGGTAAAATGCCTGGACTATGTAGGTCCTACCTGTGGACTAGCTACAGCATCAGGCCACCCTATCATGCATGGTGGTGGTAAAAGGTCTGGAGAAGTATGCACATGCCACACATGCCACACATATATAGCAGGATATTTCTGAGGAGTTTAATATTCTCGGTTTTCACCGTGGCTTTTTTATGGCCTTCGAACACGCCAGTCATAGTGGGGATTGGTGGCGCTCGAGAGTGAATGATAGTTTGTATCACTTGGTGCTAGATTCACTCTGGGAACGAGGGACTACTTTTCCAGAGTTTGGTCCATGTATAAGTCCACACCGAATACTGTTGTTGTGCCGTGCCACCACTCACATCCTAGTGCCATTGCCCCTGACGCAAAGAGATGTTGCGCAACAGCAGCTCCATGCTTCCAGTTTTCAGATTCAGTGCACGAGGTGGTATTCTTGATGGTGTCAGCTAATGCGGGAACTCCACTGGGTAGTTTGGTCTCTCCTCCTCGCTGTTACACATAACCATATCTGTGGTGAGGTATGTCCTCACCTCACCTGGAAGCATGTCCTCGCCTCACCTGGAAGCATGGCCTCACCTCACCTGGAAGCATGTCCTCACCTCACCTGGAAGCATGTCCCCGCCTGGAAGCATGTCCTCCCCTCACCTGGAAGCATTCCCTCACCTCACCTGGAAGTATGTCCTCACCTCACCTGGAAGCATGTCCTCACCTCACCTGGAAGCATGTTCCTCACCTCACCTGGAAGCATGTCCTCGCCTCACCTGGAAGCATGTCCTGCCCTCACCTGGAAGCATGTCCTCGCCTCACCTGGAAGCATGTCCTCACCTGGAAGCATGTCCTCACCTCACCTGGAAGCATGTCCTCCCCTCACCTGGAAGCATGTCCTCGCCTCACCTGGAAGCATGTCCTCGCCTCACCTGGAAGCATGTCCTCACCTCACCTGGAAGCATGTCCTCACCTCACCTGGAAGCATGTCCTCACCTCACCTGGAAGCATGTCCTCGCCTCACCTGGAAGCATGTCCTCGCCTCACCTGGAAGCATGTCCTCACCTCACCTGGAAGCATGTCCTCACCTCACCTGGAAGCATGTCCTCGCCTCACCTGGAAGCATGTCCTCGCCTCACCTGGAAGCATGTCCTCACCTCACCTGGAAGCATGTCCTCACCTCACCTGGAAGCATGTCCTCACCTCACCTGGAAGCATGTCCTCGCCTCACCTGGAAGCATGTCCTCACCTCACCTGGAAGTATGTCCTCACCTCTAGAAGCATGTCCTCACCTCACCTGGAAGCATGTCCTCACCTCACCTGGAAGCATGTCCTCACCTCACCTGGAAGCATGTCCTCACCTCACCTGGAAGCATGTCCTCACCTCACCTGGAAGCATGTCCTCACCTCACCTGGAAGCATGTCCTCACCTCACCTGGAAGCATGTCCTTGCCTCACCTGGAAGCATGTCCTCACCTCACCTGGAAGCATGTCCTCACCTCACCTGGAAGCATGTCCTCGCCTGGAAGCATGTCCTCACCTCACCTCACCTGGAAGCATGTCCTCGCCTCACCTGATGGCCTAAACTTGTTCATTAATGTTCAGGCAGTTGTCGGGCTTTTTTGGTGAGAGGAAAGTACAGGTGTGCAAGTCTGTTGAGGTTGTTTCACCAGCATGAATCTCACTGATGATGGAATAAGCAACTGAGTAGATAGGAGGAATTTCAATGACGTCAGGCTGCCTTGGATCAGTGTCAGCAGCGAGGGTTCCACTTTCAAGCAGCGAGGGTTACATTTGCAAGCAGCGAGGGTTCCATTTGCAAGCAGTAAGGGTTCCATTTGCAAGCAGCGAGGTTTCCACTTGCAAGCTTTAATAGCCAATCTGAAAATTCCTGCTCACCTGCTCAATTGGGCATGTTCGCATATTCAGTGACAGTTGGTGACGCTCAAATGAGGCCAAAGAGGAGGATTTTTTTGAGGCACATGTCGACCACAATTGCTGGTGGGACCCGGGGAATCGCAGGAAGCATCTGTCTGAAATCTGCACTAAGCAGAAAGACCTTTCCACCGAGTGGAACAGACCCACCAGTGATCTTTCACAAGCAGCGGTCTATTGTGTGCAGTGCATGAGATTATATCATTGAGTCATCATCGATGATAAAGAGAGACTGACTTCAGAGCATGTGTGCAAGGTTAGAAGTTGGTTGTACACAGCTGGAAGTTTCCATGATGGGAAATGGTGGAGTTTGAACAGGTTGTGTGCGTTCTTCCATTGATCATCTCCTTCAATGATGCTCTGGTGGTGAGTGCTGGTGCAGTAGTCTGCGTGGTCTGCCTCAATGATGTAGACTTGGCCATACTGCCTGTCTTGCTCTGGTGATGGTGTAGAGTGCTGGTGTAGTGGTGCAGAGTGCTGGTGTAGTGGGTGCTGGTGCAGAGTGCTAGTGCTGGTGTAGTGGTGCAGAGTGCTGGTGTAGTGGTGATGAGTGCTGGTGTAGTGGGTGCTGGTGTAGTGGGTGCAGAGTGCTGGTGTAGTGGTACAGAGTGCTGGTGTAGTGGGTGCTGGTGTAGTGGGTGCAGAGTGCTGGTGTAGTGGTACAGAGTGCTGGTGGGTGTAGTGGGTGCTGGTGTAGTGGTACAGAGTGCTGGTGTAGTGGGTGCTGGTGTAGTGGGTGCAGAGTGCTGGTGTAGTGGGTGCTGGTGTAGTGGTGGCCATGAATCTTAAAGAAGCAGGGTCCGTGACTGGCACTGGCACTGTTCCAAAGGAGGTAAAAGATAAATGCAAATTGTGTGTCTTTCAATTGTTTTCCTGGAAATTCTTTGCTCTGTTATGTGTTGCCACAAAAAAGTCTTCCAGCCCCTCAGGGGTATGCTGTGAGATATATAGAGGGGAGACAGACCTTGCCGTCGTGGCAGCAGTTAAGAGTTCCATCAGGATATCTCGGGGCTTGGCTGTGTGGGCATTAAGGAGACATTGGACCCAAGTGTGCATTGAGGTCGAGGTTGTTTCTCTTCTCTCTGCTCTCATTTGTCTCCTCCTAACATGTTGGCTGTTCTTTCATCATCCCTTCATTCTCTCGCAATGCAGCTCTCATTACTCCCCTCCTTATCACCATTGTTTACTGCTCTCTCCTCACCCTGTGGACTACCAGGCAGTACAGCCCTCAGTTCCTGCTGGTATTGGCTGCTCTCTCCTCATCCTGTGGACTACCAGGCAGTACAGCCCTCAGTTCCTACTGGTATTGGCTGCTCTCTCCTCATCCTGTGGACTACCAGGCAGTACAGCCCTCAGTTCCTGCTGGTATTGGCTGCTCTCTCCTCATCCGTTCCACACTCGAGCCTCATTAGGTCCTTTATAAATGCTCTCCCCGTGTCCCTGTTAGTGTCGGGTATTTCTACTCGTTGCTCCCTTCGGCTTTCTCTGTTGGAATTTCTCACAGCTTCTCGTGCAATTTCACTTGCTGCATCCCTTCTCCCTCTCTGTCTCCCTTCTTCAGGTCCCCTGGTTTCTTCCATACCATGTTTAGTTCTTCTTCTTAGCTGTGCAGCTTGAGGAGTAGCCATTCTGTAGTCACTGTCTCCAGGATTCCGTAGTCGAGGACGAATAGATCTGCACGTGTATAATCGTGACACACAAACGGATGGAGGGACAAAGCGTATTATGATAATAATTTTGTGGGAGGAAGGCACCATCTTCGACCAGGCCAGAAGAACTGCTAGTGAAGTAGGTATTGAACATCAGCCTAGCACCAAAGTACGTGAGTGGTTCAATGGAGATTGTGGAGTGGACTTGCCTGGCTGCTGGGGAGCCACTCTCAAGAGCCTGCACTTGAAACCATGACCACCCTAGTTTATAACTGTGTAATTAAACAGATCTTTTAAATTTTTGATTGTTTTGGTGTTATTTGCTTTTATTAATTACTTAATTATTTTTGCCACATCAGGTTCACGTGCTGGATGCATGTGCCAGGGGTGTGGTTTGCATCACGTGTCAGATAGCTAGCTAATGGTATATAGCAAGCTCACACTAGTCTTAACATCTCATTACTGATGAAGGCTAGAGCATCTAGTCGAAACACCGAGAGAATACTTGTCATGGTGATGGTGATGGCGATGATTAAATATCCATTACTGAACAAGATGGGGAGCTCCTCACACGTGCCATGTGGCACTGTCCTGAGAGCGCATCAAATCTTTGTTCATCATATACACTGATGACTCTTTGATGACATCATTTGTGCATGTATGTAGGTGTGTCTGCTTAGATTGCAGATCCTTCTTGTCATACTAAACAGCTACACTTCTTGACCAGTCACCTAACATTAAAAAAAAAATTAGATGTATTTTCTTCTCTACGTGCCAGTGGGTATAATCACCTACACTTTACAAACTTTTAACCATGTGTGGTTAACCTTGTGCACCCCTTTACCATGTGGTGGTTAACCTTGTGTAACCCTTTACCGTGTGGTAGTTAACCTTGTGTAATCCTTTATCATGTGGTGGTTAACCTTGTGCAACCCTTTACCATGTGGTGGTTAACCTTGTGTAACCATTTACCATGTGGTGGTTAACCTTGTGTAATCCTTTACCGTGTGGTGGTTAACCTTGTGTAATCCTTTACCGTGTGATGGTTAACCTTGTGTAATCCTTTACCGTGTGGTGGTAACCTTATGTAACCCTTTATCATGTGGTGGTTAACCTTGTGTAACCCTTTACCATGAGTAGTTAGTTGACTTTGTGTAACCCTTTACCATGAGTAGTTAGTTAACTTTGTGTAACCCTTTACCATGAGTAGTTAGTTAACTTTGTGTAACCCTTTACCATGTGTGTGTGTAGCTAGTGTGAATGTCATTGCATGTGTCAACCTTTATCATGTTAAGCACACATCCTTGCACATGCTCCCCCTTATCACTCATGTGATAAACACATGTGTCATGAATCCATGAAGAACCTTAACCCCTTACCATATGCGCCTAATAAGTGCATGTGCACACTTTACCAGATGTGAGTGTGCTACAATGCCTTGAGCATGAGGTGTGCATATATATATATATATATGCTACAATGCCTTGAGCATGAGGTGTGCATATATATATATATATAAGCATACTTTACCAGATGTGAGTATGCTACAATGCCTTGATCATGAGGTGTGCATATATATATATATATGTGCACACTTTACCAGATGTGAGTGCTACAATGCCTTGGGCATGAGGTGTGCATATATATATATTATGTCATATATATATATATATATATAACCACACTTTACCAGATGTGAGTATGCTATAATGCCTTCAGCATGAGGTGTGCATATATATATATATATATATATGCACACTTTACCAGATGTGAGTGCTAAAATGCCTTGGGCATGAAGTGTATATATATAATTGGTGTGCTGTGTTACTTGTGGTTCCGTTTATGCTTCCTTATTTGCAGTTGTCAAGTGCATTATGATAGCAAGTCCAGGCTTTGTGAAGGTATGTACATTCATGATATTGTACAATGTTATATTCTGCTTCCCATGCTGCAACCTACGAACCAGGCAAAGCCACCAAATACTCTTTGTCTTGTTTTTCCTTTTCTCTTGAGGGTGGTCTCTATATTAGCCTAACTTCCAGCTAGGTGACTCACCTAAATGTACGCTGTTATGCTCCTTTTCTCTTGAGGGCGGTCTCTATATTAGCCTAACTTCCAGCTAGGTGACTCGCCCAAATGTACGCTGAATTGACTAAAGAGAAGAAACGGAATGTGGTTGATCCATACAAAATATGGAAGTATCTTATGCTGCAGCTGAAAACATAACATTCTGTATTGCCTGGCCTCATCTGTGCCTAACTTGCTCTTGTTAAGAGCTGATTAGCGCTGGCTACAGCATGTCTTGGGAACCTGGATGGCAAAATTGAGTTGATTTCATGCAGCTGGGGGTTAATATGTGCTGGGGGTTAATATGTGGAGGTGTGTTCAATACTGCCACAACCTTTTCTTAGGGCCTCCCAGGATGTCTCTAGGGAAGATAAATGACTATAATGCTCCCCCCTTCCAATCTGGGACACTTAGTTCATATCCCAGGATACTCGAGGTTATTCTGGCAAGTCCTCCTGACCTTAGCCCACTTCTAGAATACTCTTAGCCTTACTGCCATAGCTCTAGGCACTCTAGCCCTAGCCTAGACCTACCTTTGTCACACTCTAGTCCTAGCACACCCTGTGCCCTAGCCCTAGCTCTAGAACACCCTGTGCCCTACCTAGTTCTAGAATACCCGAAACCTAGCCCTAACTATAGAACATCGTATGCCCTAGCCCTAACTCTAGAACACCCTAAGCCCTAGCCCTAGCTCTAGAACACCCTGTGCCCTAGCCCTAGCTCTAGAACACCCTAAGCCCTAGCCCTAGATGCCTTTGTCTTGGAAGCACTCTAGCCCCAGATCTAGAATACCCTAGCCCAGCACTAGCTGGAATACCCCTTGACCCTAGAATGTCCACATCCCTCCCTAGCTCTAGAATACTTCTAGCCTCTCCCACGTATCCGAGGTCCCTGCTGTAGAGGGCCACCATCAATGGTAACAATCTGAAGTGTTTTTATGAATATGGATGCATGTTGCCTTACACCCCAGGACCAGTTCTTCGAGTATCTCTACGCAGAGGCTGTCAAGCAGGATAATCGAGTCCTGATTGAGAACAAGTCAAAGTTCCTTATGGTCCACTCATCTTCCGGACACAAGCAGGCCCTGAGGGAGGTCTTGTCAGACCCTGCAGTCTTGGCAAAACTGGCCGACACCAAGGTGATTCTTATGAGGTAAAGGGTTGAACACCTTGTGAGCCTTGCTTCTGTAGGCCACTGTGGAGGTGCGGCTACTGGATGATTTCTACCACATGTTGCAAGTGGAGCCAAACCGAGCTTATTACGGGTACGTATATATACACGAGTAGCCTGTTTATGTTCTTGATAAATGGGTGAAGTTTACTCTAACAAAACCATTATGAGTAATTAACAAGAACTTTCATTTTTGCCTTGCTAATTGCTCTCAGTTTTCCTTCTCTCCCCCTCCCCCCCCCACATCGTTAGCCTGGAGTTGTGTGGATCGTATGCTAACACCAAGAAAGAGAAAGGGAGGGGGGCGGGGGAATATGTAGCTCCTAGGTGCTTAGTAACCAGAATTCCTAATAATGCACAGCAATTGATGCAAACGATGGCACAAATCTTACGCTATTCATAGTTTCAATGTTATGGAAGATGAGATGATATGTACACACATTCAGTCTCCTTCCACATATGTACGTTATAAAAGAGAGGAGGAGTGGGGGGGGGGAGAGTTGTTCCTCTCTCCCCCTGGTAATGGTGGCCCAGTCTAGCTTCCTCCTCTAGATATTGGGAGTTCAATAGCACTCCCTATATTGGTTGCCCCCCCCCCCCCCCCCCGCTAAACTACATCTCATATCTCATATCTCAGCTAAAACTCATTGGCAGCTTCTTAGCTACCTAAATGGTTCGGCTGGTATCAGCTCCCAAAAGACTCCTAGCGTGCCTTGAATCCCTCACTAAGGCAGTGAACAGACTGGCAAAATACAACAACTTTTAAAGTGTGAAAGAACCTTGACGTTCATCTTCAAGAGGCTGATCTCTGTCTTTTCATGCATCCAGGGCCATTCATAAAGACTCTAGTACCAGCAAGACTCCTAATGTTCCATCTCTGTCTTTCATGCATCCAGGGCCATCCATAAAGACTAGTACCAGCAAGACTCCTAATGTTCCATCACTGTCTTTCATGCATCCAGGGCCATTCATAAAGACTCTAGTACCAGCAAGACTCCTAATGTTCCATCTCTGTCTTTCATGCATCCAGGGCCATTCATAAAGACTCTAGTACCAGCAAGACTCCTAATGTTCCATCTCTGTCTTTCATGCATCCAGGGCCATCCATAAAGACTCTAGTACCAGCAAGACTCCTAATGTTCCATCTCTGTCTTTCATGCATCCAGGGCCATCCATAAAGACTCTAGTACCAGCAAGACTCCTAATGTTCCATCACTGTCTTTCATGCATCCAGGGCCATTCATAAAGACTCTAGTACCAGCAAGACTCCTAATGTTCCATCTCTGTCTTTCATGCATCCAGGGCCATTCATAAAGACTCTAGTACCAGCAAGACTCCTAATGTTCCATCTCCAGGGCCATTCATAAAGACTCTAGTACCAGCAAGACTCCTAATGTTCCATCTCTGTCTTTCATGCATCCAGGGCCATCCATAAAGACTCTAGTACCAGCAAGACTCCTAATGTTCCATCTCTGTCTTTCATGCATCCAGGGCCATCCATAAAGACTCTAGTACCAGCAAGACTCCTAATGTTCCATCTCTGTCTTTCATGCATCCAGGGCCATTCATAAAGACTCTAGTACCAGCAAGACTCCTTGTATTCCATCTCTGTCTTTCATGCATCCAGGGCCATTCATAAAGACTCTAGTACCAGCAAGACTCCTAATGTTCCAATGCACGTCCACGACTAGTCTTTCTTGATTGTGGAATAAAACATTCGGTATGGATCAGCTAGCGATGGATCAGCTAGCGAGTTATTTAGTCAATGACACTCAGTCAAGCTAACCATCGTGAGTGGAACGAAAGAACCGCACTCAGTTCTGCTCTTTGGTAATGGAGTTCTCCACCTTTGTACAGTCTTGTTTATTTCTTTAAATGGTAAAGGGTCATCTAACTGTTAGTGGTCTGCATGGGTACAGACTTGTTTCTTTCTTTAAATGGTAAAGGGTCATCTAACTGTTAGTGGTCTGCATGGGTACAGACTTGTTTCTTTCTTTAACTGGTAAAGGGTCATCTAACTGGTTGTGTCTGCATGGGTACAGACTTGTTTCTTTCTTTAAATGGTAAAGGGTCATCTAACTGTTTAGTGGTCTTCATGGGTACAGACTTGTTTCTTTCTTTAAATGGTAAAGGGTCATCTAACTGGTTGTGTCTGCATGGGTACAGACTTGTTTCTTTCTTTAACTGGTAAAGGGTCATCTAACTGGTAGTGGTCTGCATGGGTACTGACTTGTTTCTTTCTTTAAATGGTAAAGGGTCATCTAACTGTTAGTGGTCTGCATGGGTACAGACTTGTTTCTTTCTTTAACTGGTAAAGGGTCATCTAACTGGTTGTGTCTGCATGGGCACAGACTTGTTTCTTTCTTTAAATGGTAAAGGGTCATCTAACTGGTAGTGGTCTGCATGGGTACAGACTTGTTTCTTTCTTTAAATGGTAAAGGGTCATCTAACTGTTAGTGGTCTTCATGGGTACAGACTTGTTTCTTTCTTTAAATGGTAAAGGGTCATCTAACTGTTAGTGGTCTGCATGGGTACAGACTTGTTTATTTCTTTAACTGGTAAAGGGTCATCTAACTGGTTGTGTCTGCATGGGTACAGACTTGTTTCTTTCTTTAACTGGTAAAGGGTCATCTAACTGGTAGTGGTCTGCATGGGTACTGACTTGTTTCTTTCTTTAAATGGTAAAGGGTCATCTAACTGTTAGTGGTCTGCATGGGTACAGACTTGTTTCTTTCTTTAACTGGTAAAGGGTCATCTAACTGGTTGTGTCTGCATGGGCACAGACTTGTTTCTTTCTTTAAATGGTAAAGGGTCATCTAACTGGTAGTGGTCTGCATGGGTACAGACTTGTTTCTTTCTTTAAATGGTAAAGGGTCATCTAACTGTTAGTGGTCTGCATGGGTACAGACTTGTTTCTTTCTTTAACTGGTAAAGGGTCATCTAACTGGTTGTGTCTGCATGGGCACAGACTTGTTTCTTTCTTTAAATGGTAAAGGGTCATCTAACTGGTAGTGGTCTGCATGGGTACAGACTTGTTTCTTTCTTTAAATGGTAAAGGGTCATCTAACTGTTAGTGGTCTTCATGGGTACAGACTTGTTTCTTTCTTTAACTGGTAAAGGGTCATCTAACTGGTTGTGTCTGCATGGGTACAGACTTGTTTCTTTCTTTAAATGGTAAAGGGTCATCTAACTGTTTAGTGGTCTTCATGGGTACAGACTTGTTTCTTTCTTTAAATGGTAAAGGGTCATCTAACTGGTTGTGTCTGCATGGGTACAGACTTGTTTCTTTCTTTAAATGGTAAAGGGTCATCTAACTGTTTAGTGGTCTTCATGGGTACAGACTTGTTTCTTTCTTTAAATGGTAAAGGGTCATCTAACTGGTTGTGTCTGCATGGGCACAGACTTGTTTCTTTCTTTAAATGGTAAAGGGTCATCTAACTGGTAGTGGTCTGCATGGGTACTGACTTGTTTCTTTCTTTAAATGGTAAAGGGTCATCTAACTGTTAGTGGTCTGCATGGGTACAGACTTGTTTATTTCTTTAACTGGTAAAGGGTCATCTAACTGGTTGTGTCTGCATGGGTACAGACTTGTTTCTTTCTTTAAATGGTAAAGGGTCATCTAACTGTTTAGTGGTCTTCATGGGTACAGACTTGTTTCTTTCTTTAAATGGTAAAGGGTCATCTAACTGGTTGTGTCTGCATGGGCACAGACTTGTTTATTTCTTTAAATGGTAAAGGGTCATCTAACTGTTAGTGGTCTGCGACATGTTTATTTCTTTAAATGGTAAAGGGTCATCTAACTGTTGCATGGGTACAGACTTGTTTCTTTCTTTAAATGGTAAAGGGTCGTATGCTTGATTGTGGTCTGCGTGGGTGAATTTAAGAATTGTCATTGCAATTTCTGTTGTCTTGTCTTTTGTGTGTTGTGTGTTTCTCTGTCTGCCTTGTCTTTTGTGTGTTGTGTGTTTCTCTGTCTGCAGGATTAAGCATGTAGAGAGAAGTAATGACCTGCATGCCATTGAGACCTTGATGGTCACTGATGAACTCTTCAGGTACACGCCAACCAAGTTCAGAGATCTTGCATGCTCTTACTCCCACCTGCCTCCACCCAGTGTGATGTTGGTCCAGTGTGTGTCCCCCTAGGGCTACTGTCAACCTACTTCAACCTGCCTCAACCCAGTGTGGTGTTGGTCCAGTGTGTGTCCCCATAGAGCTATTGTCAACCTACTTCAACCTGCCTCCACCCAGTGTGATGTTGGTCCAGTGTGTGTCCCCCTAGGGCTACTGTCAGCCTACTTCAACCTGCCTCCACCCAGTGTGATGTTGGTCCAGTGTGTGTCCCCCTAGGGTTATTGTCAACCTGTACTTCAACCTGCCTCAACCCAGTGTGATATTGGTCCAGTGTGTGTCCCCCTAGGGCTATTGTCAACCTACTTCAACCTGCCTCAACCCAGTGTGATATTGGTCCAGTGTGTGTCCCCTAGGGCTATTGTCAACCTACTTCAACCTGCCTCCACCCAGTGTGTTGGTCCAGTGTGTGTCCCCCTAGGGCTATTGTCAACCTACTTCAACCTGCCTCAACCCAGTGTGATATTGGTCCAGTGTGTGTCCCCCTAGGGCTATCGTCAGCCTACTTCAACCTGCCTCAACCCAGTGTGATATTGGTCCAGTGTGTGTCCCCATAGAGCTATTGTCAACCTACTTCAACCTCCCTTAACCCAGTGTGGTGTTGGTCCAGTGTGTTTCCCCATAGAGCTAATGCCTCAACCCAGTGTGATGTTGGTCCCACTGGTGTGCTCATAGAGCTGTGGTCAAGTGTTTCTTGGCGTGTGTACTTTTGTTGTTTGCAGATCTGCTGATGTTCCTACAAGGAAAAGATATGTGAAATTGGTGGAGGGAGCTAGGGACAATGGGGGCACGATAAAGATATTCTCCAGCTTGCACATATCGGGAGAACGTAAGTCAACAAACCCAAATATGTACGGTCAATAATTAACTTTTGTCCTGGGGCCAGAGCACAGGGAGGTGGTCTTAGGATAAATGACTCTGCAGGTATTCTGGGCCATAAGACTGGAGAGATTATTCTTCTTGCTGCTGCTGTTGTTGTTGTTGTTGTTTGTATAATAATATGCATATGTGTGTGTGTGCATGCGCTACTGAGCATGTGCAGGGGCATCACTTAGCAACTGTCAGACATGCCACAAGTCTGAAATAGAGCTGCTGTACCTGAGGAAGACAGGTGGAGAAGTGCTGAGAAAATGTAAGAGCAAATATCAGAGTATCTCCCATGGGGACAGAAAGGGAAGAAAAGAACAGCATTAGCACACGAGGAAGGAAAGGTCTGGAGAGAGTTGGACAAAGAAAGGCAGAGACTAGCAGGAAGAAGGTCTAAGTGAGAGTCCTAGCAATGCAAACTTCTGCCTTGGGCCCCACTCTGTGCCAGCATTGTAATGCTGTAATGTTTAATCTGGAGACCTGAGCTGCTGCCATGGAGGCAAGGTTAGTGTACCAGCACTTGTCTGAGTATCCACAAGATTGCAAGAACTGCTTGTGGAAACAGTCAGCAAAGCCAATAATTGTCAACAAAACATTAGCAAATGCAACATTGCCTTCTTATTATTGTTGTTGTTGTTGTTGTTATTTTAGACATCTGTGGCATGATAGAGTCTCTTTGCTTGTGTTGGTTAGTATCTTTCCCAGCACACTGCATCTCTTGTTGATCGAGTCTCTTGGTTAGTATCTTGCCCAGCACACTGCACTCTTGTTGGTTGAGTCTCTTGTCTTGTGTTGGTCAATCTTGCCCAGCACACTGCATCTCTTGTTGGTTGAGTCTCTTGTCTTGAAGAGTTTTTAAGCATGCTTAGATGACATCATCCTCATGAGGTTGGAAGCTTGCAGACGACGACTAGCCTTGCTCATCTCCAGGTATTATTGGCAAGTGCAGTCTCACTGGACTTGAGATCAAGTCCACTAAATCTATCCATGAATGGATGGAAGTATGTATGGAGGAAGAGAAAACCAGAGGCTTAGTTTTCAATGCTGACTCTTAGAGGGACCTGTTTTCATGCTGGCTCCCGAGAGGGGGTCCCTGTTTCCAATGCTGGCTCCTGAGAAGGGGGTCCCTGTTTCCAATGCTTGCTTTGTTCTCCTGCCTGGTCGTGGAGTTGTTAGAGAACTGCCTCCTTTTGTATTGCTGGGGATCACAAGTTGTGTAATTGTTGCTGATGACGATGATTCTCAAAATTTCTGGCACAAAAGTCCTTCTTGGAGAAAGGCTCGTCTTATATAGTCCAGGGACTGAATTTGTAGGTGGAAACTTTCCTTCAGTAAGTGCTTTCAAAACAGGTGCAAGTTGCACATCTGCAAGCTGGTTTAGCTTCAGTGGTTCAATATCTGTACTTAATTCTTGGATTATGCCCAGACTAGAAGATTATTCAGTAGACACACCTATTATGCCCTAACTAGAAGATTATTTACTAGACACACCCATCACACTATCACTAGATGATTATTCACTAGTCACACCCATCATCCCCTCACTAGATTATTTAGTAGACACACCCATCATCCCTCACTAGACTAGACACACCCATCATGCCCTCATTAGAAGATTATTCACTACACATAGTGATGTATTACTGACTTCTACTACTGTAGGGATGGCTTAATAGCAAGTGCGGGTGGAGGCAGCTTACATGTATGCAGCCCTTTCATGTCACACACAGACGTACACAAGCAGCTCATGGTGCAGTATGCAGCCATTGATTCATGTCTCCAGCTCCACTACTCAATGTTGCATAAGACTTGCTAGCGTAGAGATGAGGTCATCATTTATGGAGCCACAGGAAGCTGGTGTGGATGTCTCCTCAAGCACATTGGGTAACCCTGGAATGTGATATGTAACAATATACATAGTTGTGTTGGGACACCCACACATCCTCTATATCTCTATGAAACACACACATGCCTGCACACAAACACATGCACACGCCAAACTCAACCTAGTCACAGAATGTGTTTTATAAATCTGTTTGTGTGATCTAGTCTATAGTTACATAATATATTCCATTTAGTGTGCATCTGAGAACAGTTGTTAATCTATGTCAAATGAATTCAACTTCTGTTGCCAATGCTGTCTGCGATGGGGGGTCACGCTCCTGAGAGGGGGTCCTGTTTCCAATGCTGGCTGTGAGAGGGGGTCCTGTTTCCAATGCTGGCTTTGAGAGGGGGTCCTGTTTCCAATGCTGGCTGTGAGAGGGGGTCCTGTTTCCAATGTGAGAGGGTCCTGTTTCCAATGCCTGGCTTCTGAGAGGGGGTCCCTGTTTCCAATGCTGGCTGTGAGAGGGGTCCATGTTTCCAATGCTGGCTGTGAGAGGGGGTCCTGTTTCCAATGCTGGCTGTGAGAGGGGGTCCTGTTTCCAATGCTGGCTGTGAGAGGGGGTCCTGTTTCCAATGTTGGCTGTGAGAGGGGGTCCTGTTTCCAATGCTGGCTGTGAGAGGGGGTCCTGTTTCCAATGCTGGCTGTGAGAGGGGGTCCTGTTTCCAATGTTGGCTGTGAGAGGGGGTCCTGTTTCCAATGCTGGCTGTGAGTGGGGGTCCTGTTTCCAATGCTGGCTGTGAGAGGGGGTCCTGTTTCCAATGCTGGCTGTGAGAGGGGGTCCTGTTTCCGATGCCTGGCTTCTGAGAGGGGGTCCCTCTTTCCAATGCTGGCTGTGAGAGGGGGTCCCTGTTTCCAATGCTGGCTGTGAGAGGGGGTCCTGTTTCCAATGCTGGCTGTGAGAGGGGTCCTGTTTCCAATGCTGGCTGTGAGAGGGGGTGCTGTTTCCAATGCTGGCTGTGAGAGGGGGTCCCTGTTTCCAATGCTGGCTGTGAGAGGGGTCCTGTTTCCAATGCTGGCTGTGAGAGGGGTTCCTGTTTCCAATGCTGGCTGTGAGAGGGGGTCCCTGTTTCCAATGCTGGCTATGAGAGGGGGTCCTGTTTCCAATGAGAGGGGTTCCTGTTTCCAATGTTGGCTGTGAGAGGGGTTCCTGTTTCCAATGCTGGTTCCTGAGAGGTTTTTTTTCAATACTCAGAAAGATTCATACCAACCAGAGGACAAGTTGAAGCCAGGAAGCTTTGATTTGACAATGAAGTTTCACTGCACACACTTGCTTCTACGAGTTCACCTTCTCTGATGTTCTCCTCATAACATGCAAGATATGTAGCTACCTCCAAAGCTGTCAGAGACTAGTAATAGCCAGGCCATGCACGTGATACAGTTGGCACATGTGTGGGCCATGCACGTGATACAGTTGGCACATGTGTGGGTCATGCACGTGATACAGTTGGCACATGTGTGGGCCATGAACGTGATACAGTTGGCACATGTGTGGGCCATGCACGTGATACAGTTGGCACATGTGTGGGCCATGCACATGATACAGTTGGCACATGTGTGGGTCATGCACGTGATACAGTTGGCACATGTGTGGGCCATGCACGTGATACAGTTGGCACATGTGTGGGCCATGCACGTGATACAGTTGGCACATGTGTGGGTCATGCACGTGATACAGTTGGCACATGTGTGGGCCATGGCACATGTGTGGGCCATGCACGTGATACAGTTGGCACATGTGTGGGCCATGCACGTGATACAGTTGGCACGTGTGTGCGTGCACACGTCACCTCATCATCTCTTTGTTGACATTTTAACAGTGTCATCTTTATTAGGTCACATTGCTCCCCGATGGGGGGTTATTAGTACATGTATTCATGACTATTGAGGGAGAATGGTTTGTGTTCCCCAAGCTGATTTGAAGAAGTTGGCAGTCTGACATCCCAGCATCTTGCAATTACAGTGTCAAAGGATAGATTTGTCTCTGTAGCTTAAGACAGCTAAGAGAAGAGGATTACTCGTTAGATGTGGAGTCAATGGCATCTGAAAGAATGGAGGTCCTTATGAGCAGGTCATGTTTTGGCTCTGCAAGAGTTTCTAAACGAAACAAAGAACTTCAGCTTGTCCTAGCCAGCTTGAAACTATGGTGTTGTTAAAACCCATTGTGGTGTTGGTCCAGTGTGTGTCCTCATAGAGCTATGGTCAACCTACTTCAACCTGCCTCCACCCAGTGTGGTGTTGGTCCAGTGTGTGTCCTCATAGAAACCTACTTCAACCTGCCTCAACCCAGTGTGGTGTTGGTCCAGTGTGTGTCCTCATAGAGCTATGGTCAACCTACTTCAACCTGCCTCCACCAGTGTGGTGTTGGTCCAGTGTGTGTTCCCATAGAGCTATTGTCAGCCTACTTCAACCTGCCTCAACCCAGTGTGGTGTTGGTCCAGTGTGTGTCCCCATAGAGCTATTGTCAGCCTACTTCAACCTGCCTCCACCCAGTGTGATGTTGGTCCAGTGTGTGTCCCCATAGAGCTATTGTCAACCTACTTCAACCTGCCTCCACCCAGTGTGGTGTTGGTCCAGTGTGTGTCCCCTTAGAGCTATGGTCAACCTACTTCAACCTGCCTCCACCCAGTGTGGTATTGGTCCAGTGTGTGTCCCCATAGAGCTATTGTCAACCTACTTCAACCTGCCTCAACTCAGTGTGGTGTTGGTCCAGTGTGTGTCCTCATAGAGCTATGGTCAACCTATTTCAACCTGCTTCAACCCAGTGTGGTGTTGGTCCTGTGTGTGTCCCCATAGAGCTATTGTCAACCTACTCAACCTGCCTCAACCCAGTGTGGTGTTGGTCCAGTGTATGTCCTCATAGATGGTCAACCTACTTCAACCTGCCTCCACCCAGTGTGGTGTTGGTCCAGTGTGTGTCCCCATAGAGCTATTGTCAGCCTACTTCAACCTGCCTCCACCCAGTGTGATGTTGGTCCAGTGTGTGTTCCATTAGAGCTATGGTCAACCTACTTCAACCTGCCTCTACCCAGTGTGATGTTGGTCCAGTGTGTGTCCTCATAGAGCTATGGTCAACCTATTTCAACCTGCCATTGTGGTGTTGGTCCTGTGTGTGTCCCCATAGAGCTATTGTCAACCTACTTCAACCTGCCTCAACCCAGTGTGGTGTTGGTCCAGTGTGTGTCCCCATAGAGCTATTGTCAACCTACTTCAACCTGCCTCAACCCAGTGTGGTGTTGGTCCAGTGTGTGTCCCCATAGAGCTATTGTCAACCTACTTCAACCTGCCTCAACCCAGTGTGGTGTTGGTCCAGTGTGTGTCCCCTTAGAGCTATGGTCAACCTACTTCAACCTGCCTCCACCCAGTGTGGTGTTGGTCCAGTGTGTGTCCCCTTAGAGCTATGGTCAACCTACTTCAACCTGCCTCCACCCAGTGTGATGTTGGTCCAGTGTGTGTCCCCATAGAGCTATTGTCAGCCTACTTCAACCTGCCTCCACCCAGTGTGATGTTAGTCCAGTGTGTGTCCCCATAGAGCTATTGTCAGCCTACTTCAACCTGCCTCCACCCAGTGTGGTACTGGTGCAGTTAAGCTACCTACAAACGCCCTCTCCCCACAGTGGGAGTCAGTGGTGACCCACATAGCTGTCATAACACACTCGAGTTACAGGAAGGCTGTAGGCAGTGACTTGTACTGTGTGCTTCCCTATAAAGCCACAATGAGGAGGAGGATGGGCGAGTATTTGTCACTCACTTCAAAGGAAGAGGTTGATGGGAAGAGAAGAAAGGGGTGAGTATTTATCACACACTTAAGAATACCGAAATGTGAGGGAGGTGTTTATTAACCCTCCACAAACAGCCTGCAAAATCCAACACCACTTAACTGTCTCTGCTGTTATAGGTAATGACCCCATCTTGAAAGTTTACCCTGAGGGCTTATGATGACCCATTACTGGCTAAAAATATTTGGACAAGTCTTGTGCCACTCACCATTACTGACTTGGTAAACACCATGCAAGTGAGCCTCTCTCCCTCGGCTGCTGTTTACTGACTTGGTAAACACCATGCAAGTGAGCCTCTCTCCCTCGGCTGCTGTTTACTGACTTGGTAAACACCATGCAAGTGAGCCTCTCTCCCTCGGCTGCTGTTTACTGACTTGGTAAACACCATGCAAGTGAGCCTCTCTCCCTCGGCTGCTGTTTACTGACTTGGTAAACACCATGCAAGTGAGCCTCTCTCCCTCGGCTGCTGTTTGAAGTTCATTGAAGTGTTCTCTATTTAGACATTCCTGTCGAGAGAGTGTTGCCTTTGAGTCCTCCTCTGTGTCACATGCATGAGAGTTATGGGGGATCATTGGCAGGTCCCTGAGAGTTATGGGAAATCATTGAAAGGTCCCTGAGAGTTATGGGAGATCATTGACAGGTCCCTGAGAGTTATGGGAGATCATTGGCAGGTCCTTGAGAGATCATTGACAGGTCCCTGAGAGTTATGGGGGGTCATTGGCAGGTCCCTGAGAGTTATGGGAGATCATTGACAGGTCCCTGAGAGTTATGGGGGATCATTGACAGGTCCCTGAGAGTTATGGGGGATCATTGATAGGTCCCTGAGAGTTATGGGGGATCAAGGACAGGTCCTTGAATTCTCTGCCCCCTCCCCTCTTCGTGTTAATAAGTCTTGTTGAGTTCCAGATCAAGAATACCTAAGCTACTCTAAACTGAACTAGACTAATCTAAGCTGCTCTAAACTGAACTAGAGTAATCTAAGCTACTCTAAACTGAACTAGACTAATCTAAGCTGCTCTAAACTGAATTAGTCTAATCTAAGCTACTCTAAACTGAATTAGTCTAATCTAAGCTGGCATAAACTGAACTAGTCTAATCTAAGCTGCTCTAAACTGAACTAGACTAATCTAAGCTGCTCTAAACTGAACTAGACTAATCTAAGCTGCTCTAAACTGAACTAGTCTAATCTAAGCTGCTATAAACTGAACTAGACTAATCTAAGCTGCTCTAAACTGAACTAGACTAATCTAAGCTGTTCTAAACTGAACTAGACTAATCTAAGCTGCTCTAAACTGAACTAGACTAATCTAAGCTGCTCTAAACTGAACTAGTCTAATCTAAGCTGCTCTAAACTGAACTAGACTAATCTAAGCTACTCTAAACTGAACTAGTCTAATCTAAGCTGCTCTAAACTGAACTAGTCTAATCTAAGCTGCTCTAAACTGAACTAGACTAATCTAAGCTGCTCTAAACTGAACTAGACTAATCTAAGCTGCTCTAAACTGAACTAGACTAATCTAAGCTGCTCTAAACTGAACTAGACTAATCTAAGCTTCTCTAAACTGAACTAGACTAATCTAAGCTGCTCTAAACTGAACCAGTCTAATCTAAGCTGCTCTAAACTGAACTAGACTAATCTAAACTGCTCTAAACTGAACTAGTCTAATCTAAGCTGCTCTAAACTGAACTAGACTAATCTAAGCTGCTCTAAACTGAACTAGACTAATCTAAGCTGCTCTAAACTGAACTAGTCTAATCTAAGCTGCTCTAAACTGAACTAGACTAATCTAAGCTGCTCTAAACTGAACTAGACTAATCTAAGCTGCTCTAAACTGAACTAGACTAATCTAAGCTGCTCTAAACTGAACTAGTCTAATCTAAGCTACTCTAAACTGAACTAGACTAATCTAAGCTGCTCTAAACTGAACTAGTCTAATCTAAGCTGCTCTAAACTGAACTAGACTAATCTAAGCTGCTCTAAACTGAACTAGACTAATCTAAGCTTCTCTAAACTGAACTAGACTAATCTAAGCTGCTCTAAACTGAACTAGACTAATCTAAGCTGCTCTAAACTGAACTAGTCTAATCTAAGCTTCTCTAAACTGAACTAGATTAATCTAAGCTGCTCTAAACTGAACTAGACTAATCTAGGCTGCTCTAAACTGAACTAGACTAATCTAAGCTGCTCTAAACTGAACTAGACTAATCTAAGCTGCTCTAAACTGAGCTAGACTAATCTAAGCTGCTCTGAACTGAACTAGACTAATCTAAGCTGCTCTAAACTGAACTAGTCTAATCTAAGCTGCTCTAAACTGAGCTAGACTAATCTAAGCTGCTCTAAACTGAACTAGACTAATCTAAGCTGCTCTAAACTGAACTAGTCTAATCTAAACTACTCTAAACTGAGCTAGACTAATCTAAGCTGCTCTAAACTGAACTAGACTAATCTAAGCTGCTCTAAACTGAGCTGGTAAAAGTGAGTTCAGGTCCATCTTGCTCCCATGTGCACCAGCAGGCAAACCTGAATGCAGTTCAGTGCCAACTGATGTGTGCAACTATGCATGACTGAAAGACAACACCTCCTGTAGCCATCATCAATGGATGGCTACCAGAATCTGCGATGATGATCCAGTGATGTGCGCCAGCCTGGTGGGTAAGCAACTCCAGATGCAGCTGCACAAGTGCTTATTTCTTGTGACAATTTCCCCTAATGAGTTCGGAGTGCAGCTATGTGGAAATAAAAAATGGGCAGTGACAACGGTGTTCCAAGTTGACCTGGAGGTGGTTGCGTTGGGAGGACCCTTTACCATCTTCCACAACACAAAGTGTGCCATATTAGAGGTCAGGGAAGTGGTGGACATTTGTAAGGTGATAAAAAAAGTGTGTGTGTCTTCAATATAAATGGGTGTGTTTTCAACGTCTCCTTGTGACCTCACACGTTGAAAGTTAAATCCCTTCTCCAGCATTGGTGCTCAGCATCTTGGGAGTGGTGAGAAGATATCACACTTGGTCTGGTATGCTGTATACTCCAGGAAGTGCTGTAAAGCGATTCTTGAAATAATCCTACAAGCTAGAATATAGACGATCCTTTGGTACTTGCAATGTTAGTGGCTAGCCTTGTGCTTCGGGGCATGCCACCATGGAGCTTGCTGGTGAGAGTGGAGTGGGCTACGTCACCATGGAGCTTGCTGGTGAGAGTGGAGTGGGCTGTGTCACCATGGAGCTTGCTGGTTAGAGTGGAGTGCAGTTCTGTGTCTATTTGGGAACGTATAGTGATCAATCAGCAGCCGCAAGTGACCAATTGTGCTGCATGTATAGGGAAGAGCCCAGAAAACCTTGCAATCACCAACACAGAGTGACAACTGGCAAGGTCAGACAGAGGTCACTGAATTTCTACTAGGAATGAATGCTAAGCATTGTGTAGTGTGTGAAGCACTTTACCAAACTGTCTTTATTTGTAATAATATCAGCGAGTGTGTATTAATATCAACGAGTGTGTATTAATATCAACGAGTGTGTATTAATATCAGCGAGTGTGTATTAATATCAGTGAGTGTGTATTAATATCAGTGAGTGTGTATTAATATCAGCGAGTGTGTATTAATATCAGCGAGTGTGTATTAATATCAGCGAGTGTGTATTAATATCAGCGAGTGTGTATTAATATCAGCGAGTGTGTATTAATATCAGCGAGTGTGTATTAATATCAGCGAGTGTGTATTAATATCAGCGAGTGTGTATTAATATCAGTGAGTGTGTATTAATATCAGCGAGTGTGTATTAATATCAGCGAGTGTGTATTAATATCAGCGAGTGTGTATTAATATCAGCGAGTGTGTATTAATATCAGTGAGTGTGTATTAATATCAGTGAGTGTGTATTAATATCAGCGAGTGTGTATTAATATCAGCGAGTGTGTATTAATATCAGCGAGTGTGTATTAATATCAGCGAGTGTGTATTAATATCAGCGAGTGTGTATTAATATCAGCGAGTGTGTATTAATATCAGCGAGTGTGTATTAATATCAGCGAGTGTGTATTAATATCAACGAGTGTGTATTAATATCAGCGAGTGTGTATTAATATCAGTGAGTGTGTATTAATATCAGTGAGTGTGTATTAATATCAGTGAGTGTGTATTAATATCAGTAAGTGTGTATTAATATCAGTGAGTGTGAGTGAGTGTGTATTAATATCAGTGAGTGTGTATTAATATCAGTGAGTGTGTATTAATATCAGTGAGTGTGTATTAATATCAGTGAGTGTGTATTAATATCAGTGAGTGTGTATTAATATCAACGAGTGTGTATTAATATCAGTGAGTGTGTATTAATATCAGTGAGTGTGTATTAATATCAGTGAGTGTGTATTAATATCAACGAGTGTGTATTAATATCAGTGAGTGTGTATTAATATCAGTGAGTGTGTATTAATATCAGTGAGTGTGTATTAATATCAGTGAGTGTGTATTAATATCAGTGAGTGTGTATTAATATCAGTGAGTGTGTATTAATATCAGTGAGTGTGTATTAATATCAGTGAGTGTGTATTAATATCAGCGAGTGTGTATTAATATCAGCGAGTGTGTATTAATATCAGCGAGTGTGTATTAATATCAGCGAGTGTGTATTAATATCAACGAGTGTGTATTAATATCAGTGAGTGTGTATTAATATCAGTGAGTGTGTATTAATATCAGTGAGTGTGTATTAATATCAGTGAGTGTGTATTAATATCAGTGAGTGTGTATTAATATCAGCGAGTGTGTATTAATATCAGCGAGTGTGTATTAATATCAGCGAGTGTGTATTAATATCAGCGAGTGTGTATTAATATCAGCGAGTGTGTATTAATATCAGCGAGTGTGTATTAATATCAGTGAGTGTGTATTAATATCAGTGAGTGTGTATTAATATCAGTGAGTGTGTATTAATATCAGTGAGTGTGTATTAATATCAGTGAGTGTGTATTAATATCAGTGAGTGTGTATTAATATCAGTGAGTGTGTATTAATATCAGTGAGTGTGTATTAATATCAGTGAGTGTGTATTAATATCAACGAGTGTGTATTAATATCAGTGAGTGTGTATTAATATCAGTGAGTGTGTATTAATATCAGTGAGTGTGTATTAATATCAGTGAGTGTGTGAGTGTGAGTGAGTGTGTATTAATATCAGTGAGTGTGTATTAATATCAGTAAGTGTGTATTAATATCAGTGAGTGTGTGAGTGTGAGTGAGTGTGTATTAATATCAGTGAGTGTGTATTAATATCAGTAAGTGTATTAATATCAGTGAGTGTGAGTGAGTGTGTATTAATATCAGTGAGTGTGTATTAATATCAGTGAGTGTATTAATATCAGTGAGTGTGTATTAATATCAGTGAGTGTGTATTAATATCAGTAAGTGTGTATTAATATCAGTGAGTGTGAGTGAGTGTGTATTAATATCAGTGAGTGTGTATTAATATCAGTGAGTGTGTATTAATATCAGTGAGTGTGTATTAATATCAGTGAGTGTGTATTAATATCAGTGAGTGTGTATTAATATCAGTGAGTGTGTATTAATATCAACGAGTGTGTATTAATATCAGTGAGTGTGTATTAATATCAGTGAGTGTGTATTAATATCAGTGAGTGTGTATTAATATCAACGAGTGTGTATTAATATCAGTGAGTGTGTATTAATATCAGTGAGTGTGTATTAATATCAGTGAGTGTGTATTAATATCAGTGAGTGTGTATTAATATCAGTGAGTGTGTATTAATATCAGCGAGTGTGTATTAATATCAGTGAGTGTGTATTAATATCAGTGAGTGTGTATTAATATCAACGAGTGTGTATTAATATCAGTGAGTGTGTATTAATATCAGTGAGTGTGTATTAATATCAGTGAGTGTATTAATATCAGTGAGTGTGTATTAATATCAGTGAGTGTGTATTAATATCAGTGAGTGTGTATTAATATCAGTGAGTGTGTATTAATATCAGTGAGTGTGTATTAATATCAGCGAGTGTGCATTAATATCAGCGAGTGTGTATTAATATCAGCGAGTGTGTATTAATATCAGCGAGTGTGTATTAATATCAGCGAGTGTGTATTAATATCAGCGAGTGTGTATTAATATCAGCGAGTGTGTATTAATATCAGCGAGTGTGTATTAACATCAGCGAGTGTGTATTAACATCAGCGAGTGTGTATTAATATCAGTGAGTGTGTATTAATATCAGTGAGTGAGTGTGAGTGAGTGTGTATTAATATCAGTGAGTGTGTATTAATATCAGCGAGTGTGTATTAATATCAGTGAGTGAGTGTGAGTGAGTGTGTATTAATATCAGTTAGTGTGTATTAATATCAGTAAGTGTGTATTAATATCAGTGAGTGAGTGTGAGTGAGTGTGTATTAATATCAGTGAGTGTGTATTAATATCAGCGAGTGTGTATTAATATCGGTGAGTGTGTATTAATATCAGCGAGTGTGTATTAATATCAGTAAGTGTGTATTAATATCAGTGAGTGTGTATTAATATCAGTGAGTGTGTATTAATATCAGTGAGTGTAATATCAGTGAGTGTGTATTAATATCAGTGAGTGTGTATTAATATCAGCGAGTGTGTATTAATATCAGCGAGTGTGTATTAATATCGGTGAGTGTGTATTAATATCAGCGAGTGTGTATTAATATCAGTAAGTGTGTATTAATATCAGTGAGTGTGTATTAATATCAGTGAGTGTGTATTAATATCAGTAAGTGTGTATTAATATCAGTGAGTGAGTGTGAGTGAGTGTGTATTAATATCAGTGAGTGTGTATTAATATCAGCGAGTGTGTATTAATATCGGTGAGTGTGTATTAATATCAGCGAGTGTGTATTAATATCAGTAAGTGTGTATTAATATCAGTGAGTGAGTGTGAGTGAGTGAGTGTGTATTAATATCGGCGAGTGTGTATTAATATCGGTGAGTGTGTATTAATATCATTGAGTGTAGCACACTCTGTATTGGTTTAACCTTTTTAAAGTGGCAGACGACAAACCCCACCCCCCAAATTATTATTATTATATATTTTTTAACTCTGCTAAAATTCTCGTTGCCTTCCTGAATGGTTTCAGCTGCTATGATCTCCATAAAGATTCCCGCAAGCCTTGCACCCTTCGCCAAGGTAGAAAGAAGGAGGAGGGAAAGAGTACAAAAGAAACTATGAAAGGGACCCTTGAGATTCTTCTTCAAGGACCCATCTCTGTATCCTGCTCAGTTTTTATTCCTTGCATAGCTTGCTTGCAAGAGGACTCTTCATAAAATCTTTATTGCCACAGGACTCCAAATGTTCCAGGGCACGTCCAAGACTTCTCTGTTTCTCGATGAAGCTTTTGGTAAGGATCATCTGATGCAGCACTTCGTCGATGCTACCAAGCTCGTGTTGGAACAAATGACTTGCGCTGATATCTGCTGTTTAGTTGGCAGAGTTCTTGCTCCAGGGTGACTTACCGAGTCCTTGAAAGAGGATGTAGCTGACCCTGCATGGTTACAGTCAACATTAGCAACAAGACTTGGTGTGTGGTGATATGTGTAATGTGGAACAAACTAAAGTACAGATAGTATGTGAAAGTCCTGGAGTCCCAGAACTTCTGAGTTCACACACTAAACTTGCTTGACCTGTCAGGTATCAAGGGCAACAAGGCCGTGATGATGATAAAGGGTCATCTGATTGTTTGCCGTCTATGTGGGTACATTCTTGCTTCCCTTCTTGTAACTAAACAGCAATGGAGTTAATAGAAACATTCTGTGCGCCCCTTATGATGGCCGACTCGTGCATGGTTGCACAACCAGATACCCTGAACACAAAAGGTGGCTGGTTGCGAAACAGAAATGCATGTGTGGGAGATTGATGATTTTGTTAGGAGTGTGTGTGCACAGCTTAGACAATGGCTAGAAGGACACTGAGAGTGATGCCAACAAACATTGCTGGCTGGCAATGATTAGAAGGACACTGAGAGTGACTCCAACAAACATTGCTGGCTGGCAATGGTTAGAAGCTCACTGAGAGTGACTCCAACAAACATTGCTGGCTGGCAATGATTAGAAGGACACTGAGAGTGACTCCAACAAACATTGCTGGCTGGCAATGGTTAGAAGGACACTGAGAGTGATGCCAACAAACATTGCTGGCTGGCAATGGTTAGAAGCTCACTGAGAGTGATGCCAACAAACATTGCTGGCTGGCAATGATTAGAAGCTCACTGAGAGTGACTCCAACAAACATTGCTGGCTGGCAATGGTTAGAAGCTCACTGAGAGTGACTCCAACAAACATTGCTGGCTGGCAATGATTAGAAGGACACTGAGAGTGACTCCAACAAACATTGCTGGCTGGCAATGGTTAGAAGGACACTGAGAGTGATGCCAACAAACATTTCTGGCTGGCAATGGTTAGAAGCTCACTGAGAGTGATGCCAACAAACATTGCTGGCTGGCAATGATTAGAAGCTCACTGAGAGTGACTCCAACAAACATTGCTGGCTGGCAATGGTTAGAAGCTCACTGAGAGTGACTCCAACAAACATTGCTGGCTGGCAATGGCTAGAAGCTCACTGAGAGTGACTCCAACAAACATTGCTGGCTGGCAATGGTTAGAAGCCACTGAGAGTGACTCCAACAAACATTGCTGGCTGGCAATGGTTAGAAGGACACTGAGAGTGATGCCAACAAACATTGCTGGCTGGCAATGGTTAGAAGGACACTGAGAGTGATGCCAACAAACATTGCTGGCTGGCAATGATTAGAAGGACACTGAGAGTGATGCCAACAAACATTGCTGGCTGGCAATGGTTAGAAGGCACACTGAGAGTGACTCCAACAAACATTGCTGGCTGGCAATGGTTAGAAGGACACTGAGAGTGATGCCAACAAACATTGCTGGCTGGCAATGGTTAGATGCACACTGAGAGTGATGCCAACAAACATTGCTGGCTGGCAATGGCTAGAAGGACACTGAGAGTGATGCCAACAAACATTGCTGGCTGGCAATGGTTAGAAGCTCACTGAGAGTGACTCCAACAAACATTGCTGGCTGGCAATGGTTAGAAGGACACTGAGAGTGATGCCAACAAACATTGCTGGCTGGCAATGATTAGAAGGACACTGAGAGTGATGCCAACAAACATTGCTGGCTGGCAATGGTTAGAAGGCACACTGAGAGTGACTCCAACAAACATTGCTGGCTGGCAATGGTTAGAAGGACACTGAGAGTGATGCCAACAAACATTGCTGGCTGGCAATGGTTAGATGCACACTGAGAGTGATGCCAACAAACATTGCTGGCTGGCAATGGCTAGAAGGACACTGAGAGTGATGCCAACAAACATTGCTGGCTGGCAATGGTTAGAAGCTCACTGAGAGTGACTCCAACAAACATTGCTGGCTGGCAATGGTTAGAAGGACACTGAGAGTGATGCCAACAAACATTGCTGGCTGGCAATGGTTAGAAGCTCACTGAGAGTGACTCCAACAAACATTGCTGGCTGGCAATGGTTAGAAGCTCACTGAGAGTGATGCCAACAAACATTGCTGGCTGGCAATGGTTAGAAGGACACTGAGAGTGATGCCAACAAACATTGCTGGCTGACAATGGCTAGAAGGACACTGAGAGTGATGCCAACAAACATTGCTGGCTGGCAATGGTTAGAAGGACACTGAGAGTGACTCCAACAAACATTGCTGGCTGGCAATGGTTAGAAGGACACTGAGAGTGATGCCAACAAACATTGCTGGCTGGCAATGGTTAGAAGCTCACAGTGACTCCAACAAACATTGCTGGCTGGCAATGGTTAGAAGGACACTGAGAGTGATGCCAACAAACATTGCTGGCTGGCAATGGTTAGAAGGCACACTGAGAGTGACTCCAACAAACATTGCTGGCTGGCAATGGCTAGAAGGACACTGAGAGTGATGCCAACAAACATTGCTGGCTGGCAATGGTTAGAAGCCCACTGAGAGTGACTCCAACAAACATTGCTGGCTGGCAATGGTTAGAAGGACACTGAGAGTGATGCCAACAAACATTGCTGGCTGGCAATGGCTAGAAGCTCACTGAGAGTGATGCCAACAAACATTGCTGGCTGGCAATGGCTAGAAGCACTCTGAGAGTGATGCCAACAAACATTGCTGGCTGGCAATGGTTAGAAGGACACTGAGAGTGATGCCAACAAACATTGCTGGCTGGCAATGGTTAGAAGGACACTGAGAGTGATGCCAACAAACATTGCTGGCTGGCAATGATTAGAAGGACACTGAGAGTGACTCCAACAAACATTGCTGGCTGGCAATGGTTAGAAGGACACTGAGAGTGACTCCAACAAACATTGCTGGCTGGCAATGGCTAGAAGGACACTGAGAGTGATGCCAACAAACTTTGCTGGCTGGCAATGATTAGAAGGACACTGAGAGTGATGCCAACAAACATTGCTGGCTGGCAATGGTTAGAAGGACACTGAGAGTGACTCCAACAAACATTGCTGGCTGGCAATGGTTAGAAGGCACACTGAGAGTGACTCCAACAAACATTGCTGGCTGGCAATGGCTAGACACTGAGAGTGACTCCAACAAACATTGCTGGCTGGCAATGGTTAGAAGCTCACTGAGAGTGATGCCAACAAACATTGCTGGCTGGCAATGGTTGGAAGCTCACTGAGAGTGACTCCAACAAACATTGCTGGCTGGCAATGGTTAGAAGGACACTGAGAGTGACTCCAACAAACATTGCTGGCTGGCAATGGTTAGAAGGACACTGAGAGTGATGCCAACAAACATTGCTGGCTGGCAATGGTTAGAAGGACACTGAGAGTGATGCCAACAAACATTGCTGGCTGGCAATGGTTAGAAGCTCACTGAGAGTGATGCCAACAAACATTGCTGGCTGGCAATGGTTAGAAGGACACTGAGAGTGATGCCAACAAACATTGCTGGCTGGCAATGGTTAGATGCACACTGAGAGTGACTCCAACAAACATTGCTGGCTGGCAATGGTTAGAAGGACACTGAGAGTGACTCCAACAAACATTGCTGGCTGGCAATGGTTAGAAGGACACTGAGAGTGATGCCAACAAACATTGCTGGCTGGCAATGGTTAGAAGGCACACTGAGAGTGACTCCAACAAACATTGCTGGCTGGCAATGGTTAGAAGGACACTGAGAGTGATGCCAACAAACATTGCTGGCTGGCAATGGTTAGAAGCTCACTGAGAGTGAAGCCAACAAACATTGCTGGCTGGCAATGGTTAGAAGCTCACTGAGAGTGATGCCAACAAACATTGCTGGCTGGCAATGGTTAGAAGGACACTGAGAGTGATGCCAACAAACATTGCTGGCTGGCAATGGCTAGAAGGACACTGAGAGTGATGCCAACAAACATTGCTGGCTGGCAATGGTTAGAAGCACATTGAGAGTGATGCCAACAAACATTGCTGGCTGGCAATGGTTAGAAGGACACTGAGAGTGATGCCAACAAACATTGCTGGCTGGCAATGGTTAGAAGCACATTGAGAGTGATGCCAACAAACATTGCTGGCTGGCAATGGTTAGAAGGCACACTGAGAGTGACTCCAACAAACATTGCTGGCTGGCAATGGTTAGAAGAACATTGAGAGTGATGCCAGCAAACATTGCTGGCTGGCAATGGTTAGAAGAACATTGAGAGTGATGCCAACAAACATTGCTGGCTGGCAATGGCTAGAAGCTCACTGAGAGTGACTCCAACAAACATTGCTGGCTGGCAATGGTTAGAAGAACATTGAGAGTGATGCCAGCAAACATTTCTGGCTGGCAATGGTTAGAAGAACATTGAGAGTGATGCCAGCAAACATTGCTGGCTGGCAATGGTTAGAAGCTCACTGAGAGTGACTCCAACAAACATTGCTGGCTGGCAATGGTTAGAAGCTCACTGAGAGTGACTCCAACAAACATTGCTGGCTGGCAATGGTTAGAAGCTCACTGAGAGTGACTCCAACAAACATTGCTGGCTGGCAATGGTTAGAAGGACACTGAGAGTGACTCCAACAAACATTGCTGGCTGGCAATGGTTAGAAGGACACTGAGAGTGATGCCAACAAACATTGCTGGCTGGCAATGGTTAGAAGCTCATGAGAGTGATGCCAACAAACATTGCTGGCTGGCAATGGCTACAAGCACATTGAGAGTGATGCCAACAAAAATTGCTGGCTGGCAATGGTTAGAAGGACACTGAGAGTGATGCCAACAAACATTGCTGGCTGGCAATGGTTAGAAGGACACTGAGAGTGACTCCAACAAACATTGCTGGCTGGCAATGGTTCGAAGGACACTGAGAGTGACTCCAACAAACATTGCTGGCTGGCAATGGCTAGAAGCAGACTGAGAGTGATGCCAACAAACATTGCTGGCTGGCAATGGTTAGAAGGACACTGAGAGTGGCTCCAACAAACATTGCTGGCTGGCAATGGTTAGAAGGACACTGAGAGTGACTCCAACAAACATTGCTAGCTGGCAATGGCTAGAAGCACATTGAGAGTAATGCCAACAAACATTGCTGGCTGGCAATGGTTAGAAGGACACTGAGAGTGATGCCAACAAACATTGCTGGCTGGCAATGGTTAGAAGCTCACTGAGAGTGACTCCAACAAACATTGCTGGCTGGCAATGGTTAGAAGCTCACTGAGAGTGACTCCAACAAACATTGCTGGCTGGCAATGGTTAGAAGGACACTGAGAGTGATGCCAACAAACATTGCTGGCTGGCAATGGTTAGAAGCACATTGAGAGTGACTCCAACAAACATTGCTGGCTGGCAATGGTTAGAAGGCACACTGAGAGTGACTCCAACAAACATTGCTGGCTGGCAATGGTTAGAAGCTCACTGAGAGTGACTCCAACAAACATTGCTGGCTGGCAATGGTTAGAAGCACATTGAGAGTGATGCCAACAAACATTGCTGGCTGGCAATGGTTAGAAGGCACACTGAGAGTGACTCCAACAAACATTGCTGGCTGGCAATGATTAGAAGCTCACTGAGAGTGACTCCAACAAACATTGCTGGCTGGCAATGGCTAGAAGGACACTGAGAGTGACTCCAACAAACATTGCTGGCTGGCAATGGTTAGAAGGACACTGAGAGTGATGCCAACAAACATTGCTGGCTGGCAATGGTTAGAAGGACACTGAGAGTGACGCCAACAAACATTGCTGGCTGGCAATGGTTAGAAGGACACTGAGAGTGATGCCAACAAACATTGCTGGCTGGCAATGGCTAGAAGGACACTGAGAGTGATGCCAACAAACATTGCTGGCTGGCAATGGTTAGAAGGACACTGAGAGTGATGCCAACAAACATTGCTGGCTGGCAATGGCTAGGAGCACACTGAGAGTGATGCCAACAAACATTGCTGGCTGGCAATGGTTAGAAGGACACTGAGAGTGATGCCAACAAACATTGCTGGCTGGCAATGGTTAGAAGGACACTGAGAGTGACTCCAACAAACATTGCTGGCTGGCAATGGTTAGAAGGCACACTGAGAGTGACTCCAACAAACATTGCTGGCTGGCAATGGCTAGAAGCACATTGAGAGTGATGCCAACAAACATTGCTGGCTGGCAATGGTTAGAAGCTCACTGAGAGTGACTCCAACAAACATTGCTGGCTGGCAATGGTTAGAAGCTCACTGAGAGTGATGCCAACAAACATTGCTGGCTGGCAATGGTTAGAAGGACACTGAGAGTGACTCCAACAAACATTGCTGGCTGGCAATGGTTAGAAGGACACTGAGAGTGATGCCAACAAACATTGCTGGCTGGCAATGGTTAGAAGGACACTGAGAGTGACTCCAACAAACATTGCTGGCTGGCAATGGTTAGAAGGACACTGAGAGTGATGCCAACAAACATTGCTGGGGCTGGCAATGGTTAGAAGCTCACTGAGAGTGACTCCAACAAACATTGCTGGCTGACAATGGTTAGAAGCTCACTGAGAGTGATGCCAACAAACATTGCTGGCTGGCAATGGTTGGAAGCTCACTGAGAGTGACGCCAACAAACATTGCTGGCTGGCAATGGCTAGAAGCTCACTGAGAGTGATACCAACAAACATTGCTGGCTGGCAATGGTTAGAAGGACACTGAGAGTGATGCCAACAAACATTGCTGACTGGCAATGGTTAGAAGAACACTGAGAGTGACTCCAACAAACATTGCTGGCTGGCAATGGTTAGAAGGACACTGAGAGTGACTCCAACAAACATTGCTGGCTGGCAATGGCTAGAAGGACACTGAGAGTGATGCCAACAAACATTGCTGGCTGGCAATGGTTAGAAGGACACTGAGAGTGACTCCAACAAACATTGCTGGCTGGCAATGGTTAGAAGGACACTGAGAGTGATGCCAACAAACATTGCTGGCTGGCAATGGTTAGAAGCTCACTGAGAGTGACTCCAACAAACATTGCTGGCTGGCAATGGTTAGAAGGACACTGAGAGTGATGCCAACAAACATTGCTGGCTGGCAATGGTTAGAAGGCACACTGAGAGTGACTCCAACAAACATTGCTGGCTGGCAATGGCTAGAAGGACACTGAGAGTGATGCCAACAAACATTGCTGGCTGGCAATGGTTAGAAGCCCACTGAGAGTGACTCCAACAAACATTGCTGGCTGGCAATGGTTAGAAGGACACTGAGAGTGATGCCAACAAACATTGCTGGCTGGCAATGGCTAGAAGCTCACTGAGAGTGATGCCAACAAACATTGCTGGCTGGCAATGGCTAGAAGCACTCTGAGAGTGATGCCAACAAACATTGCTGGCTGGCAATGGTTAGAAGGACACTGAGAGTGATGCCAACAAACATTGCTGGCTGGCAATGGTTAGAAGGACACTGAGAGTGATGCCAACAAACATTGCTGGCTGGCAATGATTAGAAGGACACTGAGAGTGACTCCAACAAACATTGCTGGCTGGCAATGGTTAGAAGGACACTGAGAGTGACTCCAACAAACATTGCTGGCTGGCAATGGCTAGAAGGACACTGAGAGTGATGCCAACAAACTTTGCTGGCTGGCAATGATTAGAAGGACACTGAGAGTGATGCCAACAAACATTGCTGGCTGGCAATGGTTAGAAGGACACTGAGAGTGACTCCAACAAACATTGCTGGCTGGCAATGGTTAGAAGGCACACTGAGAGTGACTCCAACAAACATTGCTGGCTGGCAATGGCTAGACACTGAGAGTGACTCCAACAAACATTGCTGGCTGGCAATGGTTAGAAGCTCACTGAGAGTGATGCCAACAAACATTGCTGGCTGGCAATGGTTGGAAGCTCACTGAGAGTGACTCCAACAAACATTGCTGGCTGGCAATGGTTAGAAGGACACTGAGAGTGACTCCAACAAACATTGCTGGCTGGCAATGGTTAGAAGGACACTGAGAGTGATGCCAACAAACATTGCTGGCTGGCAATGGTTAGAAGGACACTGAGAGTGATGCCAACAAACATTGCTGGCTGGCAATGGTTAGAAGCTCACTGAGAGTGATGCCAACAAACATTGCTGGCTGGCAATGGTTAGAAGGACACTGAGAGTGATGCCAACAAACATTGCTGGCTGGCAATGGTTAGATGCACACTGAGAGTGACTCCAACAAACATTGCTGGCTGGCAATGGTTAGAAGGACACTGAGAGTGACTCCAACAAACATTGCTGGCTGGCAATGGTTAGAAGGACACTGAGAGTGATGCCAACAAACATTGCTGGCTGGCAATGGTTAGAAGGCACACTGAGAGTGACTCCAACAAACATTGCTGGCTGGCAATGGTTAGAAGGACACTGAGAGTGATGCCAACAAACATTGCTGGCTGGCAATGGTTAGAAGCTCACTGAGAGTGAAGCCAACAAACATTGCTGGCTGGCAATGGTTAGAAGCTCACTGAGAGTGATGCCAACAAACATTGCTGGCTGGCAATGGTTAGAAGGACACTGAGAGTGATGCCAACAAACATTGCTGGCTGGCAATGGCTAGAAGGACACTGAGAGTGATGCCAACAAACATTGCTGGCTGGCAATGGTTAGAAGCACATTGAGAGTGATGCCAACAAACATTGCTGGCTGGCAATGGTTAGAAGGACACTGAGAGTGATGCCAACAAACATTGCTGGCTGGCAATGGTTAGAAGCACATTGAGAGTGATGCCAACAAACATTGCTGGCTGGCAATGGTTAGAAGGCACACTGAGAGTGACTCCAACAAACATTGCTGGCTGGCAATGGTTAGAAGAACATTGAGAGTGATGCCAGCAAACATTGCTGGCTGGCAATGGTTAGAAGAACATTGAGAGTGATGCCAACAAACATTGCTGGCTGGCAATGGCTAGAAGCTCACTGAGAGTGACTCCAACAAACATTGCTGGCTGGCAATGGTTAGAAGAACATTGAGAGTGATGCCAGCAAACATTTCTGGCTGGCAATGGTTAGAAGAACATTGAGAGTGATGCCAGCAAACATTGCTGGCTGGCAATGGTTAGAAGCTCACTGAGAGTGACTCCAACAAACATTGCTGGCTGGCAATGGTTAGAAGCTCACTGAGAGTGACTCCAACAAACATTGCTGGCTGGCAATGGTTAGAAGCTCACTGAGAGTGACTCCAACAAACATTGCTGGCTGGCAATGGTTAGAAGGACACTGAGAGTGACTCCAACAAACATTGCTGGCTGGCAATGGTTAGAAGGACACTGAGAGTGATGCCAACAAACATTGCTGGCTGGCAATGGTTAGAAGCTCATGAGAGTGATGCCAACAAACATTGCTGGCTGGCAATGGCTAGAAGCACATTGAGAGTGATGCCAACAAAAATTGCTGGCTGGCAATGGTTAGAAGGACACTGAGAGTGATGCCAACAAACATTGCTGGCTGGCAATGGTTAGAAGGACACTGAGAGTGACTCCAACAAACATTGCTGGCTGGCAATGGTTCGAAGGACACTGAGAGTGACTCCAACAAACATTGCTGGCTGGCAATGGCTAGAAGCAGACTGAGAGTGATGCCAACAAACATTGCTGGCTGGCAATGGTTAGAAGGACACTGAGAGTGGCTCCAACAAACATTGCTGGCTGGCAATGGTTAGAAGGACACTGAGAGTGACTCCAACAAACATTGCTAGCTGGCAATGGCTAGAAGCACATTGAGAGTAATGCCAACAAACATTGCTGGCTGGCAATGGTTAGAAGGACACTGAGAGTGATGCCAACAAACATTGCTGGCTGGCAATGGTTAGAAGCTCACTGAGGGTGACTCCAACAAACATTGCTGGCTGGCAATGGTTAGAAGCTCACTGAGAGTGACTCCAACAAACATTGCTGGCTGGCAATGGTTAGAAGGACACTGAGAGTGATGCCAACAAACATTGCTGGCTGGCAATGGTTAGAAGCACATTGAGAGTGACTCCAACAAACATTGCTGGCTGGCAATGGTTAGAAGGCACACTGAGAGTGACAAACATTGCTGGCTGGCAATGGTTAGAAGCTCACTGAGAGTGACTCCAACAAACATTGCTGGCTGGCAATGGTTAGAAGCACATTGAGAGTGATGCCAACAAACATTGCTGGCTGGCAATGGTTAGAAGGCACACTGAGAGTGACTCCAACAAACATTGCTGGCTGGCAATGATTAGAAGCTCACTGAGAGTGACTCCAACAAACATTGCTGGCTGGCAATGGCTAGAAGGACACTGAGAGTGACTCCAACAAACATTGCTGGCTGGCAATGGTTAGAAGGACACTGAGAGTGATGCCAACAAACATTGCTGGCTGGCAATGGTTAGAAGGACACTGAGAGTGACGCCAACAAACATTGCTGGCTGGCAATGGTTAGAAGGACACTGAGAGTGATGCCAACAAACATTGCTGGCTGGCAATGGCTAGAAGGACACTGAGAGTCATGCCAACAAACATTGCTGGCTGGCAATGGTTAGAAGGACACTGAGAGTGATGCCAACAAACATTGCTGGCTGGCAATGGCTAGGAGCACACTGAGAGTGATGCCAACAAACATTGCTGGCTGGCAATGGTTAGAAGGACACTGAGAGTGATGCCAACAAACATTGCTGGCTGGCAATGGTTAGAAGGACACTGAGAGTGACTCCAACAAACATTGCTGGCTGGCAATGGTTAGAAGGCACACTGAGAGTGACTCCAACAAACATTGCTGGCTGGCAATGGCTAGAAGCACATTGAGAGTGATGCCAACAAACATTGCTGGCTGGCAATGGTTAGAAGCTCACTGAGAGTGACTCCAACAAACATTGCTGGCTGGCAATGGTTAGAAGCTCACTGAGAGTGATGCCAACAAACATTGCTGGCTGGCAATGGTTAGAAGGACACTGAGAGTGATGCCAACAAACATTGCTGGCTGACAATGGCTAGAAGGACACTGAGAGTGATGCCAACAAACATTGCTGGCTGGCGGCAATGGTTAGAAGGACACTGAGAGTGATGCCAACAAACATTGCTGGCTGGCAATGGTTAGAAGGACACTGAGAGTGACTCCAACAAACATTGCTGGCTGGCAATGGTTAGAAGGACACTGAGAGTGATGCCAACAAACATTGCTGGCTGGCAATGGTTAGAAGGACACTGAGAGTGACTCCAACAAACATTGCTGGCTGGCAATGGTTAGAAGGACACTGAGAGTGATGCCAACAAACATTACTGGGGCTGGCAATGGTTAGAAGCTCACTGAGAGTGACTCCAACAAACATTGCTGGCTGACAATGGTTAGAAGCTCACTGAGAGTGATGCCAACAAACATTGCTGGCTGGCAATGGTTGGAAGCTCACTGAGAGTGACGCCAACAAACATTGCTGGCTGGCAATGGCTAGAAGCTCACTGAGAGTGATGCCAACAAACATTGCTGGCTGGCAATGGTTAGAAGGACACTGAGAGTGATGCCAACAAACATTGCTGACTGGCAATGGTTAGAAGAACACTGAGAGTGACTCCAACAAACATTGCTGGCTGGCAATGGTTAGAAGGACACTGAGAGTGACTCCAACAAACATTGCTGGCTGGCAATGGCTAGAAGGACACTGAGAGTGATGCCAACAAACATTGCTGGCTGGCAATGGTTAGAAGGACACTGAGAGTGACTCCAACAAACATTGCTGGCTGGCAATGGTTAGAAGGACACTGAGAGTGATGCCAACAAACATTGCTGGCTGGCAATGGTTAGAAGCTCACTGAGAGTGACTCCAACAAACATTGCTGGCTGGCAATGGTTAGAAGGACACTGAGAGTGATGCCAACAAACATTGCTGGCTGGCAATGGTTAGAAGGCACACTGAGAGTGACTCCAACAAACATTGCTGGCTGGCAATGGTTAGAAGGACACTGAGAGTGATGCCAACAAACATTGCTGGCTGGCAATGGTTAGAAGGACACTGAGAGTGACTCCAACAAACATTGCTGGCTGGCAATGGCTAGAAGCACATTGAGAGTGATGCCAACAAACATTGCTGGCTGGCAATGGTTAGAAGCTCACTGAGAGTGACTCCAACAAACATTGCTGGCTGGCAATGGTTAGAAGCTCACTGAGAGTGATGCCAACAAACATTGCTGGCTGGCAATGGTTAGAAGGACACTGAGAGTGATGCCAACAAACATTGCTGGCTGGCAATGGCTAGAAGGACACTGAGAGTGATGCCAACAAACATTGCTGGCTGGCAATGGTTAGAAGGACACTGAGAGTGACTCCAACAAACATTGCTGGCTGGCAATGGTTAGAAGGACACTGAGAGTGATGCCAACAAACATTGCTGGCTGGCAATGGTTAGAAGGACACTGAGAGTGACTCCAACAAACATTGCTGGCTGGCAATGGTTAGAAGGACACTGAGAGTGATGCCAACAAACATTGCTGGGGCTGGCAATGGTTAGAAGCTCACTGAGAGTGACTCCAACAAACATTGCTGGCTGACAATGGTTAGAAGCTCACTGAGAGTGATGCCAACAAACATTGCTGGCTGGCAATGGTTGGAAGCTCACTGAGAGTGACGCCAACAAACATTGCTGGCTGGCAATGGCTAGAAGCTCACTGAGAGTGATGCCAACAAACATTGCTGGCTGGCAATGGTTAGAAGGACACTGAGAGTGATGCCAACAAACATTGCTGACTGGCAATGGTTAGAAGAACACTGAGAGTGACTCCAACAAACATTGCTGGCTGGCAATGGTTAGAAGGACACTGAGAGTGACTCCAACAAACATTGCTGGCTGGCAATGGCTAGAAGGACACTGAGAGTGATGCCAACAAACATTGCTGGCTGGCAATGGTTAGAAGGACACTGAGAGTGACTCCAACAAACATTGCTGGCTGGCAATGGTTAGAAGGACACTGAGAGTGATGCCAACAAACATTGCTGGCTGGCAATGGTTAGAAGCTCACTGAGAGTGACTCCAACAAACATTGCTGGCTGGCAATGGTTAGAAGGACACTGAGAGTGATGCCAACAAACATTGCTGGCTGGCAATGGTTAGAAGGCACACTGAGAGTGACTCCAACAAACATTGCTGGCTGGCAATGGTTAGAAGGACACTGAGAGTGATGCCAACAAACATTGCTGGCTGGCAATGGTTAGAAGCTCACTGAGAGTGATGCCAACAAACATTGCTGGCTGGCAATGGTTAGAAGGACACTGAGAGTGATGCCAACAAACATTGCTGGCTGGCAATGGTTAGAAGGCACACTGAGAGTGACTCCAACAAACATTGCTGGCTGGCAATGGTTAGAAGGACACTGAGAGTGATGCCAACAAACATTGCTGGCTGGCAATGGTTAGAAGGACACTGAGAGTGATGCCAACAAACATTGCTGGCTGGCAATGGTTAGAAGGACACTGAGAGTGACTCCAACAAACATTGTTGGCTGGCTGGCTAATTGTCTGAGTGCCAAAGAGACGACCAGTAGAAGCTCACAGAGAGCAGAAGGGAAGATCATGCAATTGCTGACCATAACTTAAGGGGGGGGGGCAAGGTATGGAAACCTGTTTACCATTCAAGTACCATATCTTTGCACACATTCATGCTATGGTCTGATTTATATACCAAAATGTAGCCAGTGCAGATGCTTTCTGGTGGTAGTGTTGGCATTGCCATACATGTTTATCTTTTGAAACTGCAGATTGGAATGTGAAGTAAAATCACCCGCCAACTCATTAATGTAACAACTCGCCAGCATCAAGTCTTGAATGGCTGTAGCAACTGTGATTGGTAGCTGTAGAAACACTTCAACTTGCCCAAGAGATAATTTTTATATGTATTTTTTTTAAGTGGACTTATGTTCATGTGAAGAGGGTCGAAAACAAACACTAGGAAAAAACTTGTGGTTACCACTTTGGAGCTCCATAGATTCTGCACACTTCACTGCATGAACTTGATATATAGCTCAAATGATCGGTCTCTCTGTGTGCTCTCTTTTTAATATAATAAAGTTAACATTGCATGCAGCCAAAGTGGGGTACATAAACCTCCCCCCGCCCCCTCAGTGCCGGAACTGGTGAGTTTGTGGTTCCTGATTAGAAAGTGCTAGCCAATCTGTGGCTAGAGGAAGCCTTACTCTCCAGGGAGCATATTCATTAGGCGCTAAACCAAGACTGATTAGGCAAGCACAGGTTGCTGAAGAAGAAAGTTTTTTCCCATGCACCCTATGCTTAATTACGTTTTAGTGCCTCAACACATATTGTTGTAGAGTAGGACCTCTCTACGGCAGATAACAATGGCTAGCACTTTTCAATCAGGAACCACAAACTCACCAGTTCCGGCACTCTGGTTTTGACCCCAGGCTGCATGTAACTTTAGCTTCGTTATATCTCTCTGGGTGCTCTCTTTAAGTAAAAAAGCTGCATACATGTAGGTATAAACCTATGCAGCTTTTTTTACCTAAAGAGAGCACCCAGAGAGATAAACAAGTTCATACAGTGAAGTGTAGACAGGTCATTTCCTCACTCTCTGAACCACCAGGATTTTTCCACTTAAGACAATCATTTCCTTGTTTACGTCAGCCCGTTTCAATCAAGGCAGTCCACTCAAGGCAGGTGGACTGTTAGTTAGCTAGTTGTTTGTAGGGGGGGGGGTGATCGTACGGCAGATGCATAGCCAATCACATGACCACATGTTGCAGGGATGCCATGTGCGACAATACAAAAGTTTTTCCGCTCAACTCGCCATTGAGTGTTCTCCAATCAACTTATTTTCTGAGAGTGTCCACGATGACTACGTGTCAGTGCGAGATCTTACTCTCTTCATCTGCTATTTCTATATTTAGTGATTGTTTGTCAGCATCAGAGACTGTGCAGGCATATCTCTCCCCTCTAATCATGCTTGCAACTGTCTCTCCTCTAATCATGCTAGCAGCTGTCTCCCCTCTACTCATGCTTGCAGCTGTCTCCCCTCTACTCATGCTTGCAGCTGTCTCCCCTCTAATCATGCTTGCAGCTGTCTCCCCTCTAATCATGCTTGCAGCTGTCTCCCTCTAATCATACTTGCAGCTGTCTCCCCTCTAATCATGCTTGCAGCTGTCTCCCCTCTAATCATGCTTGCAGCTGTCTCCCCTCTAATCATGCCTGCAGCTGTCTCCCCTCTAATCATGCTTGCAGCTGTCTCCCCTCTAATCATGCTTGCAGCTGTCTCTCCTCTAATCATGCTTGCAGCTGTCTCCCCTCTAATCATGCTTGCAGCTGTCTCCCCTCTAATCATGCTTGCAGCTGTCTCCCCTCTAATCATGCTTGCAGCTGTCTCCCCTCTAATCATGCTTGCAGCTGTCTCCCCTCTAATCATGCTTGCAGCTGTCTCCCCTCTAATCATGCTTGCAGCTGTCTCCCCTCTAATCATGCTTGCAGCTGTCTCCCCTCTAATCATGCTTGCAACTGTCTCTCCTCTAATCATGCTTGCAGCTGTCTTCCTCTAATCATGCTTGCAGCTGTCTCCCCTCTAATCATGCTTGCAGCTGTCTCCCCTCTAATCATGCTTGCAGCTGTCTCCCCTCTAATCATGCTTGCAGCTGTCTCCCCTCTAATCATGCTTGCAGCTGTCTCTCCTCTAATCATGCTTGCAGCTGTCTCCCCTCTAATCATGCTTGCAGCTGTCTCCCCTCTAATCATGCTTGCGGCTGTCTCCCCTCTAATCATGCTAGCAGCTATCTCCCCTCTAATCATGCTTGCATCTGTCTCCCCTCTAATCATGCTTGCAGCTGTCTCCCCTCTAATCATGCTTGCGGCTGTCTCCCCTCTAATCATGCTAGCAGCTATCTCCCCTCTAATCATGCTTGCATCTGTCTCCCCTCTAATCATGCTTGCAGCTGTCTCCCCTCTAATCATGCTTGCAGCTGTCTCTCCTCTAATCATGCTTGCAGCTGTCGCCCCTCTAATCATGCTAGCAGCTGTCTCCCCTCTAATCATGCTTGCAGCTGTCTCCCCTCTAATCATGCTTGCAACTGTCTCCCCTCTAATCATGCTTGCAGCTGTCTCCCCTCTAATCATGCTTGCAGCTGTCTCCCCTCTAATCATGCTTGCAGCTATCTCCCCTCTAATCATGCTTGCAACTGTCTCCCCTCTAATCATGCTTGCAGCTGTCTCCCCTCTAATCATGCTTGCAGCTGTCTCCCCTCTAATCATGCTTGCAGCTGTCTCCCCTCTAATCATGCTTGCAGCTGTCTCCCCTCTAATCATGCTTGCAACTGTCTCTCCTCTAATCATGCTTGCAGCTGTCTCCCCTCTAATCATGCTTGCAGCTGTCTCCCCTCTAATCATGCTTGCAGCTGTCTCCCCTCTAATCATGCTTGCAACTGTCTCCCCTCTAATCATGCTTGCAGCTGTCTACCCTCTAATCATGCTTGCAGCTGTCTACCCTCTAATCATGCTTGCAGCTGTCTCCCCTCTAATCATGCTTGCAGCTGTCTCCCCTCTAATCATGCTTGCAGCTGTCTCCCCTCTAATCATGCTTGCAGCTGTCTCTCCTCTAATCATGCTTGCAGCTGTCTCCCCTCTAATCATGCTTGCAGCTGTCTCCCCTCTAATCATGCTTGCAGCTCTCCCCTCTAATCATGCTTGCAGCTGTCTCCCCTCTAATCATGCTTGCAGCTGTCTCCCCTCTAATCATGCTTGCAGCTATCTCCCCTCTAATCATGCTTGCAGCTGTCTCCCTCTAATCATGCTTGCAGCTGTCTCCCCTCTAATCATGCTTGCAGCTGTCTCCCCTCTAATCATGCTTGCAGCTGTCTCCCCTCTAATCATGCTTGCAGCTGTCTCCCCTCTAATCATGCTTGCAGCTGTCTCCCCTCTAATCATGCTTGCAGCTGTCTCCCCTCTAATCATGCTAGCAGCTATCTCCCCTCTAATCATGCTTGCATCTGTCTCCCCTCTAATCATGCTTGCAGCTGTCTCCCCTCTAATCATGCTTGCAGCTGTCTCCCCTCTAATCATGCTTGCAGCTGTCTCCCCTCTAATCATGCTTGCAGCTGTCTCCCCTCTAATCATGCTTGCAGCTGTCTCTCCTCTAATCATGCTTGCAGCTGTCTCCCCTCTAATCATGCTTGAAGCTCTCTCCCTCTAATCATGCTTGCAGCTGTCTCCCCTCTAATCATGCTTGCAGCTGTCTCCCCTCTAATCATGCTTGCAACTGTCTCTCCTCTAATCATGCTTGCAGCTGTCTCCCCTCTAATCATGCTTGCAACTGTCTCTCCTCTAATCATGCTTGCAGCTGTCTCCCCTCTAATCATGCTTGCAACTGTCTCTCCTCTAATCATGCTTGCAACTGTCTCCCCTCTAATCATGCTTGCAGTTGTCTCCCCTCTAATCATGCTTGCAGCTGTCTCCCCTCTAATCATGCTTGCATCTGTCTCCCCTCTAATCATGCTAGCAGCTGTCTCCCCTCTAATCATGCTTGCAGCTGTCTCCCCTCTAATCATGCTTGCAGCTGTCTCCCCTCTAATCATGCTTGCAGCTGTCTCCCCTCTAATCATGCTTGCAGCTGTCTCCCCTCTAATCATGCTTGCAGCTGTCTCCCCTCTAATCATGCTTGCAGCTGTCTCCCCTCTAATCATGCTAGCAGCTGTCTCCCCTCTAATCATGCTAGCAGCTGTCTCCCCTCTAATCATGCTTGCAGCTGTCTCCCCTCTAATCATGCTTGCAGCTGTCTCCCCTCTAATCATGCTTGCAACTGTCTCTGCTCATATATTAAGATGGAGAAGGGGCTGAGAATTATTAAGGGAATACCAAACGTACACTCTCCTTACTGCTGTCTGAAATCCTCTAGACGTGTTGTGATGACTATGTATACGTGATGATCATTTCCCTTTATATATTTTGAAATGCACACACAGATATGTGATGCAATGAAAATTCCTGCTTTTAATTCCCCAGTGTGCAGGTTGCTTTGCTAAATCATGATTCCTCCCTCTCCACCCATCTCCCCACTGTAAGAATAGTAGTTTTTTTTTGTCTAGCTGAGTGCTGTAGCTTGCATGCTGTCATGGAGCCAAGAAGTCTGCATGGAGCCAAGAATCTGCGGCCTCTTCTCTGGGGAAGAATGCGCGCACAGAATGTAACTCCATGATTTGAAGTTGACTTAGCGGTAGGTGACACGACTGTTGTTACTACACCAAGGTGGCTTCATAGAGAGGCTGTCTTTTAGTTTCAATTATTCGGTGAGTAGTTGTGATGCATGTCACACCATCCACCTCGCTTCCCTGCCACACACACACACATGCACATACATACATACCAAGCAGTGTTTCTGGTTTTGCGCTTGGAAATCTCGATATTTCTTCAGTGGCTGGCAGTCGGTCCTGCAAACTAACCAGGAAAGGAGATTCATGCGTTTGTAAGAATTCTTTATCCGCAACACACCAGCTTGCTAGTGATCAACACACCAGCTTGCTAGTGGTCAATACTCCACTAGCTCAACACACCAGCTTGCTAGTGATCAATACTCCACTAGCTCAACACACCAGCTTGCTAGTGGTCAATACTCCACTAGCTCAACACACCAGCTTGCTAGTGGTCAATACTCCACTAGCTCAACACACCAGCTTGCTAGTGGTCAATACTCCACTAGCTCAACACACCAGCTTGCTAGTGGTCAATACTCCACTAGCTCAACACACCAGCTTGCTAGTGGTCAATACTCCACTAGCTCAACACACCAGCTTGCTAGTGGTCAATACTCCACTAGCTCAACACACCAGCTTGCTAGTGGTCAATACTCCACTAGCTCAACACACCAGCTTGCTAGTGGTCAATACTCCACTAGCTCAACACACCAGCTTGCTAGTGGTCAATACTCCACTAGCTCAACACACCAGCTTGCTAGTGGTCAATACTCCACTAGCTCAACACACCAGCTTGCTAGTGGTCAATATTCCACTAGCTCAACCTACCAGCTTGCTAGTGGTCAATACTCTACTCCACTAGCTCAACACACCAGCTTGCTAGTGATCAATACTCCACTAGCTCAACACACCAGCTTGCTAGTGGTCAATATACTCCACTAGCTCAACACACCAGCTTGCTACTCCACTAGCTCAACACACCAGCTTGCTAGTGGTCAATACTCCACTAGCTCAACACACCAGCTTGCTAGTGGTCAATACTCCACTAGCTCAACACACCAGCTTGCTACTGATCAATACTCCACTAGCTCAACACACCAGCTTGCTAGTGGTCAATACTCCACTAGCTCAACACACCAGCTTGCTAGTGGTCAATACTCCACTAGCTCAACACACCAGCTTGCTAGTGGTCAATAACTCCACTAGCTCAACACACCAGCTTGCTAGTGGTCAATACTCCACTAGCTCAACACACCAGCTTGCTAGTGGTCAATACTCCACTAGCTCAACACACCAGCTTGCTAGTGGTCAATACTCCACTAGCTCAACACACCAGCTTGCTAGTGGTCAATACTCCACTAGCTCAACACACCAGCTTGCTAGTGGTCAATACTCCACTAGCTCAACACACCAGCTTGCTAGTGGTCTATACTCCACTAGCTCAACACACCAGCTTGCTAGTGGTCAATACTCCACTAGCTCAACACACCAGCTTGCTAGTGGTCAATACTCCACTAGCTCAACACACCAGCTTGCTAGTGGTCAATACTCCACTAGCTCAACACACCAGCTTGCTAGTGGTCAATACTCCACCAGCTGCAATCAAATCAGAATGAGTGAGAATTCCAGAAGTGAGTGTAGTCATCTGTAGCTGCTTAATATAATAATAGCATATTCACTCAAATAGAAGTCGCGGCTTTTATTTATTTCGGCCTAGCTACTGTAGGATGCCGGGTACGACCACTAGTAGTGCAGGGCAACTAAAATGGCCATCCTTTTGCATCTGATCTGCTGAATCAAAGGACATTGCGCTGGCACAATTTTTAAACAACTCAACAGCTTTTAAAGTGTTAGTTACAAGAGATTTACCAAATGCCTGCTGGTGCTAGTGCATTTCTATAATCAACTAGGTGTGCTACAATTGGAAGAATATTTCCTAGTGCAACTTCTATTTGAGTGGATAAGGCATTCTCCCTCCAGACAATTCTCCTTCCAAACAATTCTCCCTCCAGACAATTCTCCCTCCAAACAATTCTCCTTCCAAACAATTCTCCCTCCAGACAATTCTCCCTCCAAACAATTCTCCTTCCAGACAATTCTCCCTCCAGACAATTCTCCCTCCAGACAATTCTCCCTCGAAACAATTCTCCCTCCAGACAATTCTCCCTCCAGACAATTCACCCTCCAGACAATTCTCCCTCCAGACAATTCTCCCTCCAAACAATTCTCCCTACCAAACAATTCTCCCTCCAAACAATTCTCCCTCCAAACAATTCTCCCTCCAAACAATTCTCCCTCCAAACAATTCTCCCTCCAAGCAATTCTCCCTCCAGACAATTCTCCTTCCAAACAATTCTCCCTCCAGACAATTCTCCCTCCAAACAATTCTCCTTCCAAACAATTCTCCCTCCAGACAATTCTCCCTCCAAACAATTCTCCCTCCAGACAATTCTCCCTCCAGACAATTCTCCCTCGAAACAATTCTCCCTCGAAACAATTCTCCCTCCAGACAATTCTCCCTCCAGACAATTCTCCCTCCAGACAATTCTCCCTCCAAACAATTCTCCCTACCAAACAATTCTCCCTCCAAACAATTCTCCCTCCAAACAATTCTCCCTCCAAACAATTCTCCCTCCAAGCAATTCTCCCTCCAAACAATTCTCCCTCCAAACAATTCTCCCTCCAAACAATTCTCCCTCCAAACAATTCTCCCTCCAAACAATTCTCCCACCAAACAATTTTCCCTACCAAAAAAATTCTCCCTACCAAAAAATTCTCCCTCCAAACAATTCTCCCTCCAAACAATTCTCCCTCCAAACAATTCTCCCTCCAAACAATTTTCCCTACCAAAAAAATTCTCCCTACCAAAAAATTCTCCCTCCAAACAATTCTCCCTCCAAACAAACAATTATATATCCCTTTATGGAGCACTATAACAAGTTGAAGCTCATAGACGGAGCTATTTCTGCGATTACTTTGTAGGGTGGCTATGCCAAATATGCATGTTGATAGTATTAGGAAATAGAAAATAGCCTGACTACAAGCTCTATTTATCAAAAGAGTTCCAGTTAGAGCTCTCTGTAGGACCCTCCCCCATCCCAGAGAGGCAAAATTAACAAACAATCAGAGGGGTATTATAGGACTTGTCCAAGCTCCCCACGTCTAATCTTTGGTTAGCTGCCATTAACTGAAGTGTCTGAATAAGAATTATTCTCTTCAGAGTTGGCTAGCTTAGCTGGCACTAAAACACCTTCACACTCATTGGCAACGTAGATTTGCAAGTCTTCAAGGGAGGTAGTTATCAGCCGGGATATGGCAGCCAGAGTGCTTGTATGGTTTGTAGCTAAATGCTATGCTATGATATGTGGTTGCTAGTTCTAGGCTAGATCAGCACTGATATGCATGTACTAGTGGTACTAGTTCTAGGCTAGATCAGCACTGTTATGTATGTACTAGTGGTACTAGTTCTAGGCTAGAGCAGCACTGTTATGTATGTACTGGTGGTACTAGTTCTAGGCTAGATCAGCACTGTTATGTATGTACTGGTGGTACTAGTTCTAGGCTAGAGCAGCACTGTTATGTATGTACTAGTGGTACTAGTTCTAGGCTAGTTCAGCACTGTTATGTATGTACTAGTGGTACTAGTTCTAGGCTAGATCAGCACTGTTATGTATGTACTAGTGGTACTAGTTCTAGGCTAGAGCAGCACTGTTATGTATGTACTAGTACTAGTTCTAGGCTAGATCAGCACTGTTATGTATGTACTAGTGGTACTAGTTCTAGGCTAGATCAGCACTGTTATGTATGTACTAGTGGTACCAGTTCTTGGCTAGAGCAGCACTGTTATGTATGTACTAGTGGTACTAGTTCTAGGCTAGAGCAGCACTGTTATGTATGTACTAGTACTAGTTCTAGGCTAGATCAGCACTGTTATGTATGTACTAGTACTAGTTCTTGGCTAGAGCAGCACTGTTATGTATGTACTAGTACTAGTTCTAGGCTAGAGCAGCACTGTTATGTATGTACTAGTACTAGTTCTAGGCTAGATCAGCACTGTTATGTATGTACTGGTGGTACTAGTTCTAGGCTAGATCAGCACTGTTATGTATGTACTAGTGGTACTAGTTCTAGGCTAGATCAGCACTGTTATGTATGTACTAGTGGTACTAGTTCTAGGCTAGAGCAGCACTGTTATGTATGTACTAGTACCAGTTCTAGGCTAGATCAGCACTGTTATGTATGTACTAGTGGTACTAGTTCTAGGCTAGAGCAGCACTGTTATGTATGTACTAGTGGTACTAGTTCTAGGCTAGATCAGCACTGTTATGTATGTACTAGTGGTACTAGTTCTAGGCTAGATCAGCACTGTTATGTATGTACTAGTGGTACTAGTTCTAGGCTAGAGCAGCACTGTTATGTATGTACTAGTACTAGTTCTAGGCTAGATCAGCACTGTTATGTATGTACTAGTGTACTAGTTCTAGGCTAGATCAGCACTGTTATGTGTACTAGTACTAGTTCTAGGCTAGATCAGCACTGTTATGTATGTACTAGTACTAGTTCTAGGCTAGAGCAGCACTGTTATGTATGTACTAGTGGTACTAGTTCTAGGCTAGATCAGCACTGTTATGTATGTACTAGTGTACTAGTTCTAGGCTAGAGCAGCACTGTTATGTATGTACTAGTGGTACTAGTTCTAGGCTAGATCAGCACTGTTATGTATGTACTAGTGGGACTAGTTCTAGGCCTGATCAGCACTGTTATGTATGTACTGGTGGTACTAGTTCTAGGCCTGATCAGCACTGTTATGTATGTACTAGTACTAGTTCTAGGCTAGATCAGCACTGTTATGTATGTACTAGTGGTACTAGTTCTAGGCTAGAGCAGCACTGTTATGTATGTACTAGTGGTACTAGTTCTAGGCTAGATCAGCACTGTTATGTATGTACTAGTGGTACTAGTTCTAGGCTGGAGCAGCACTGTTATGTATGTACCAGTGGTACTAGTTCTAGGCTAGATCAGCACTGTTATGTATGTACTAGTACTAGTTCTAGGCTAGATCAGCACTGTTATGTGTACTAGTGGTACTAGTTCTAGGCTAGATCAGCACTGTTATGTATGTACTAGTGGTACTAGTTCTAGGCTAGATCAGCACTGTTATGTATGTACTAGTGGGACTAGTTCTAGGCTAGAGCAGCACTGTTATGTATGTACTAGTGGTACTAGTTCTAGGCTAGATCAGCACTGTTATGTATGTACTAGTGGGACTAGTTCTAGGCCTGATCAGCACTGTTATGTATGTACTGGTGGTACTAGTTCTAGGCCTGATCAGCACTGTTATGTATGTACTAGTACTAGTTCTAGGCTAGATCAGCACTGTTATGTATGTACTAGTGGTACTAGTTCTAGGCTAGAGCAGCACTGTTATGTATGTACTAGTGGTACTAGTTCTAGGCTAGATCAGCACTGTTATGTATGTACTAGTGGTACTAGTTCTAGGCTGGAGCAGCACTGTTATGTATGTACCAGTGGTACTAGTTCTAGGCTAGATCAGCACTGTTATGTATGTACTAGTACTAGTTCTAGGCTAGATCAGCACTGTTATGTGTACTAGTGGTACTAGTTCTAGGCTAGATCAGCACTGTTATATATGTACTAGTGGTACTAGTTCTAGGCTGGAGCAGCACTGTTATGTATGTACTAGTACTAGTTCTAGGCTAGATCAGCACTGTTATGTATGTACTAGTGGTACTAGTTCTAGGCTAGATCAGCACTGTTATGTATGTACTAGTGGTACTAGTTCTAGGCTAGATCAGCACTGTTATGTATGTGCTAGTACTAGTTCTAGGCTAGAGCAGCACTGTTATGTATGTACTAGTGGTACTAGTTCTAGGCTAGATCAGCACTGTTATGTATGTACTAGTACTAGTTCTAGGCTAGATCAGCACTGTTATGTATGTACTAGTGGTACTAGTTCTAGGCTAGATCAGCACTGTTATGTATGTACTAGTGGTACTAGTTCTAGGCTAGATCAGCACTGTTATGTATGTACTAGTACTAGTTCTAGGCTAGATCAGCACTGTTATGTATGTACTAGTGGTACTAGTTCTAGGCTAGATCAGCACTGTTATGTATGTACTAGTGGTACTAGTTCTAGGCTAGATCAGCACTGTTGTGTGTTATGGCTGCACTAGTAATAAAATAAAATGCGTCTTCTAATTGTGTGTCAAGAGCTCTTTTGATGCATTTCCAAATTTGTCTCTACATTGTGCCTCTGGCATAGTCAATGCACTACCCAATTATAGTATGCAGAAGTATTTCAGCCACTTATATTGTGGCAAGCCTAGCTTCCCAAGCAGAGGTTGTTATCAGCCAGGGATGCTCACTATATTGTGGCAAGCCTAGCTTCCCAAGCAAGGTTTTTATCAGCCAGGGTCTCACTATATTGTGGCAAGCCTAGCTTCCCAAGCAGAGGTTGTTATCAGCCAGGGATGCTCACTATATTGTGGCAAGCCTAGCTTCCCAAGCAGAGGTTGCTATCAGCCAGGGATGCTCACTATATTGTGGCAAGGATGCTCACTATATTGTGGCAAGCCTAGCTTCCCAAGCAGAGGTTGTTATCAGCCAGGGATGCTCACTATATTGTGGCAAGCCTAGCTTCCCAAGCAGAGGTTGTTATCAGCCAGGGATGCTCACTATATTGTGGCAAACCTAGCTTCCCAAGCAAGGTTTTTATCAGCCAGGGGCTCACTATATTGTGGCAAGCCTAGCTTACCAAGCAGAGGTTGTTATCAGCCAGGGATGCTGACTATATTGGTGCAAGCCTAGCTTACCAAGCAGAGGTTGTTATCAGCCAGGGATGCTCACTATATTGTGGCAAACCTAGCTTCCCAAGCAAGGTTTTTATCAGCCAGGGGCTCACTATATTGTGGCAAGCCTAGCTTACCAAGCAGAGGTTGTTATCAGCCAGGGATGCTCACTATATTGTGGCAAGCCTAGCTTCCCAAGCAGAGGTTGTTATCAGCCAGAGATGCTCACTATATTGTGGCAAGTCTAGCTTCCAAAGCAGAGGTTGTTATCAGCCAGGGATGCTGACTATATTGTGGCAAGCCTAGCTTCCCAAGCAGAGGTTGTTATCAGCCAGGGATGCAGAGCAACGAATAATGGATGATTCAGAAATGCAAACTCGACTTCAAGGAGCAACCCCATGAGTATCTAGTATACTGCAGGAAGTGCTGTAGTGATATTCATAGAGTATTCGCCGAGCGAAGCGTGATACTGTTTAATCATGAAATACCGTTTTGCCTCGTACGTAGGTTCATCACGCAGAGCAATAAATGGCACATGTGTATGAGCTGCAATATCGCAATTCCGCGCATGAACTTAATTGCACTGCTAAGAGACGGTTCAATGTGATGTTGGAAACAGGTAAAACAAGTAGGATGAAGACGGGGGCAAGAAATGAGTGAGAAAGATCAAAGCGTGGTTTAGAAACGGGAACTGAGGAGAGCTCGGCTAACTAAGAAGGCAGGACGAGGAGAGCAAGTCTTCTGCGGAGGAACGAAGGAGAGCAGCTCTAGGGCTAGGACAATATGAGCGTACAAGTCTTCTGCAGAGTCGGAGGAACGAAGGAGAGCAGCTGTAGGGCTAGGACCCTACGAGGTGCTGCTCTACAAACTCTCACAAAACTTTAACTATTCTCTGTCATTTACTAGCAGAGGTGTCTGGCGTCCCGGACCAAGAGGAGAAGTGACGCAAGTATACATGTAGATACATTGCTGATTTAGGTAGTCTGTATGGATGTCACACCAGCTAATAGGTGCCTGGTAAGCAGGTTCTGTCTACCCAGTAGCAGGGTTTCCCATGAAGAAAAGCTTAGGCATCCAATAGCTTGGCTCCTCATGAAGCAAGGCTTAAGCATCCTATAGCTGGGCTCGCTATGAAGCAGAACCTAGGCATCCTGTAGCTGGATCCTTAGGCACCAGTAGCTGGGCTCCCTATGAAGCAGAACCTAGGCATCCTGTAGCTGGATCCTTAGGCATCCTGTAGCTGGGCTCCCTATGAAGCAGAGCCTGGGCATCCTATAGCTGGATCCTTAGGCACCAGTAGCTGGGCTCCCTATGAAGCAGAGTCTGGGCATCCTGTAGCTCCTTAGGCACCAGTAGCTGGGCTCCCTATGAAGCAGAGCCTGGGCATCTTGTAGCTGGGCTCGCTATGAAGCAGAGCCTAGGCATCCTGTAGCTGGATCCTTAGGCACCAGTAGCTGGGCTCCCTATGAAGCAGAGCCTGGGCATCCTGTAGCTGGATCCTATGGCACCAGTAGCTGGGCTCCCTATGAAGCAGAGCCTGGGCATCCTGTAGCTGGATCCTTAGGCACCAGTAGCTGGGCTCCCTATGAAGCAGAGCCTGGGCATCCTGTAGTTGGGCTCCCTATGAAGCAGAGCCTAGGCATCCTGTAGCTGGATCCTTAGGCTGGGCTCCCTATGAAGCAGAGCATAGGCATCCTGTAGCTCCAGTATGTGGGCTCCCTATGAAGCAGAGCTTAGGCACCAGTAGCTGGGCTCCCTATGAAGCAGAGCTTAGGCTGGGCTCCCTATGAAGCAGAGCCTAGGCACCAGTAGCTGGGCTCCCCATGAAGCAGAGTCCAGACACCTGCCTAATCTTTATTCTATAGGTATAACAACCTCAGCATTAAAAACAAGAGTAAAAAACTTTTAAATTTTTTGTAGGACACGTCAATGACGACATGCCTTCTGGAAATTTTGCCATTCAGCAACTGTGGCGCTTTTCTACAAGAGCAGGAATAGGAGCAGCCTCACTAGCAAACTAATTGCATTATGGGAGCTGTAACGTAGCTAGCGCAGTTTGTTGGCAATGCCACCATATTGCATTATCTATGTGCTATCATTGGGAATGTGTGAAATGCATTGCTATCATCGGGAATGTGAAAAGACGCATTGCTATCATCGGGAATGTGAAAAGACGCATTGCTATCATCAGGAATGTGAAAAAATGCATTGCTATCATCGGGAATGAGAAAAAACGCATTGCTATCATCGGGAATGTGAAAAAAATGTATGCACAGGTATTTCCCTAAACAAAATGGCTGACTAATCCGAGTGCTGTGCTGTTTGATGGTTCCATTTGCACCCGGGTGGGGGGACACTTCTATCCCACATCCATCCATCCAATCAATCAATCATCCATCAATCAATCAATCAATCAATCAATCAATCAATCAATCAATCCATCAATCAATCAATCAGTCATACATGTACATCCTCTTCGATAAAACTTAGCTTCCTCCCATCCATTGCCACACGTCTTTGCTCAACCATTGTTGGACATGACCTCGTACTCCCACAAACCTACACACAATTAGTATATGCATAAATGCATAAAGCTTGTAGTTGGCCTGTTGCTTTTGAGAGGGACAACCACACCACTGGACTATGCTGGTGGTAGTGGAGTGCAGCTTTCTGTTGTTGCAGAGATGGAAGCTTATGGTACTCAAGTCAGCAGCTGAAAATAACAATCTTGTGTGAATCTAGAAGGAACTGAGAAGGGAATCCTGCGATTACCAACTAGGTGATCATTGGGCAAGATCAGACAAAGAGATCACTCGATTTTCAGCCATTGCTTTCTGAGATTTGACCAAATATATGGACAGTGTGTAATGGCATGCAAACAACAAACTGTTGGGCTAAGTCATCTGCAACTAGAAGTAAGTGCGAGGCATTGAGTTGTGACATTATTCCTGATGAAGGCTAGAGCATCTAGTCATTATTCCTGATGAAGGCTAGTCATTATTCCTGATGAAGGCTAGAGCATCTAGTCATTATTCCTGATGAAGGCTAGAGCATCTAGTCATTATTCCTGATGAAGGCTAGAGCATCTAGTCATTATTCCTGATGAAGGCTAGAGCATCTAGTCATTATTCTGATGAAGGCTAGAGCATCCAGTGATTATTCCTGATGAAGGCTAGAGCATCTAGTCATTATTCCTGATGAAGGCTAGAGCATCCAGTGATTATTCCTGATGAAGGCTAGAGCATCTAGTCATTATTCCTGATGAAGGCTAGAGCATCTAGTCATTATTCCTGATGAAGGCTAGAGCATCTAGTCATTATTCCTGATGAAGGCTAGAGCATCTAGTCATTATTCCTGATGAAGGCTAGAGCATCTAGTCATTATTCCTGATGAAGGCTAGAGCATCTAGTCATTATTCCTGATGAAGGCTAGAGCATCTAGTCATTATTCCTGGTGAAGGCTAGAGCATCTAGTCATTATTCCTGATGAAGGCTAGAGCATCTAGTCATTATTCCTGATGAAGGCTAGAGCATCTAGTCATTATTCCTGATGAAGGCTAGAGCATCTAGTCATTATTCCTGATGAAGGCTAGAGCATCTAATCATTATTCCTGATGAAGGCTAGAGCATCTAGTCATTATTCCTGATGAAGGCTAGAGCATCTAGTCATTATTCCTGATGAAGGCTAGAGCATCTAGTCATTATTCTGATGAAGGCTAGAGCATCCAGTGATTATTCCTGATGAAGGCTAGAGCATCTAGTCATTATTCCTGATGAAGGCTAGAGCATCCAGTGATTATTCCTGATGAAGGCTAGAGCATCTAGTCATTATTCCTGATGAAGGCTAGAGCATCTAGTCATTATTCCTGATGAAGGCTAGAGCATCTAGTCATTATTCCTGATGAAGGCTAGAGCATCTAGTCATTATTCCTGATGAAGGCTAGAGCATCTAGTCATTATTCCTGATGAAGGCTAGAGCATCTAGTCATTATTCCTGGTGAAGGCTAGAGCATCTAGTCATTATTCCTGATGAAGGCTAGAGCATCTAGTCATTATTCCTGATGACGGCTAGAGCAACTAGTCATTATTCCTGATGAAGGCTAGAGCATCTAGTCATTATTCCTGATGAAGGCTAGAGCATCTAGTCATTATTCCTGATGAAGGCTAGAGCATCTAGTCATTATTCCTGATGAAGGCTAGAGCATCTAGTCATTATTCCTGATGAAGGCTAGAGCATCTAGTCATTATTCCTGATGAAGGCTAGAGCATCTAGTCATTATTCCTGATGAAGGCTAGAGCATCTAGTCATTATTCCTGATGAAGGCTAGAGCATCTAGTCATTATTCCTGATGAAGGCTAGAGCATCTAGTCATTATTCCTGGTGAAGGCTAGAGCATCTAGTCATTATTCCTGATGAAGGCTAGAGCATCTAGTCATTATTCCTGATGACGGCTAGAGCAACTAGTCATTATTCCTGATGAAGGCTAGAGCATCTAGTCATTATTCCTGATGAAGGCTAGAGCATCTAGTCATTATTCCTGATGAAGGCTAGAGCAACTAGTCATTATTCCTGATGAAGGCTAGAGCATCTAGTCATTATTCCTGATGAAGGCTAGAGCATCTAGTCATTATTCCTGATGAAGGGTAGAGCGTCTAGTCGAAACATCGAGAGAGTAATATTCAAGTTGATTATTGAGAAGCTCATTCTAATTTCATTATATCAACTGAGAGTATGTTGAAGCATCTTGCCGAGTATATATACATATACATCATTGAGGGTAGCTTCTAAACCGTCTCTGCAGACAGCATAGGCTTGGGTGTATTCTTACATCTGGAACATTGACTGGACATAACTTCACTTCACGGAGGGGGGAGGGTCAACATTAGAGCTGCAACAGCAGTGGTAATGTCAGAATATCACCTCATGACGGCTATAGATTTACATACTCACCCTGTGGCCATTTCCATCTCCTCCACTGGCTGTGCAGCCACCAACTTCCACTTCTGCTAACTGTGCACGCACGACCATGTACACGGTGACTTGGCCAGTGCCAACAATGTAACAACCATTTGCTTTCACGGCGAACCCAAAGCTGTTTAATATGGGATGGGTGAGCTGTTCGTTGTTTTATTTACAGATGGTAAACGGTGGGTACATAGACAGCTAGGCTAGCAGGCCATATTGGGTTCCTGCGGTAATACTCCTCTCCAGCGAGGGTGAGGAATGTAGGTCCTCTGGAAATGGATGCGAAGTGTTTGTGTCCTTACGATTCTTGGCCTTCCTCTGTATCCGAGAATCATGTTCGTTTCGCACACACTTCAATGGAAGAGTATGCGGAGCATGGCTCAGAGAGGAAGACATTGCTTAAGTGTATTGGTGAGTAACTGAGCCTGACATCATTGTGCAGCAGTGCTTGGCGACAGACTCGCCGGAGGACTGAAGGGAAGACCATGCAGAAGCCGACAAGAGACATCCGAGTGAGCTGTAGCTGTGAGTTGGAGGTACTTGCGAAGAATTGTGTTACTATCTTGGCTAAGCTTGATTTAGTTTCTACACCCTCATGTCATCATGTCATCCACCTTCATGGCTAGAGAATGTTGAGGAGTTGAGTGGCTGTGTCAGAGTGAAGCTCCAGCATTCCTGTCCTGAAATCTTCCAAGTATCCTTGATACTTTCCGGCTTCTTCTCTCAGCCATGCAGACAGTTCTCTTTCCTCAATCTTGAATCTGCTGCCATTTTTCTCGGTCTTTTCTCTTCGCCAAGACGACCACTTCCTCGCCTTCTTGAGCCACGGTAACCTGTTCATTATTTTTATGGGTGAACGTACAGAATAGATACATCTGCATCGACTCACCGTGCCCAGAAGTTGTCTTGCTCTTTTGGAACCTACAGCCTTCCTTCACCGAGGTTGAAACTAGACAATTTCTTTTACCATTGGCTGGAGCTGGAAATCTTCTTTGCCGCCACTTCCAAAGTCACATGATTATCACCATGCAAAGTGTGACTTGTCTCCCGGGATATATTGCGCTTCTCCGATCAAAAGAAGCGTGACGATTTTCCACTTTTTGAAATCTCTTTCAGGACTCCGTCTCGCCTCAAAAGCTGTTTGGGAAGGCTTGATGGAAGACGGCGTCACGGTAACCTATGGTGGCTATATAAGGTCGGTCGGAAGCGTGGGCCGTGTGTTCCATTCTTGTTGCATGCATGCACATGCCTTTAGTTTTAGGAGCCTCTCCTACCTGGTGCACCTTCAAAGGTCATATCGTCGCAAAGAAATGGGATGTTGTTGTGGTTGATTGCATGCGAGCTTGAGAGGACTAGGTGATAGGACCTTTGACCTTTACAGGGTAGTCACATGACATTTTTCATTTGCAAACGACTGCCGAGTGTTTGTGTGCGTTTTTAATAAAATTGCTACAAATTTTTTTTTGTAACGAACTCGTTAGAATATTAATATAAAAAGCTCGAGTTTGATTTGAGAATCAGCTCTCATGAGGTGAGCAGACCAAAGCTGTGCATCTCTATATCGCTGTAGGTCTACAGTAGCTTTCCTCCACAGAGAGGCTTCCAGAAACAGCAGGAACCGTAATGCACGTCGGTAGTTGTGATCGGCGGCCATTTTTAAACTTGCTTTCGCTTGCTCCCTCAAGCAGGAAGTAAAGTTTTATGATTATTTTGTATCGGTAGGGCAGTCTACTGGGCGTGTGCGGTAAAGAATGTGGTGTTGAGTGCACTTTGTTCATTATATATATTATAAGGGGAAAAGTTATGCATAAACGATACCAGAGTTTGTGCCTGGGGGCACTTGTGGTGGCTAATGAAGATGTCACAGAAGTGGCTGACAAGGTCACTTCCTACAAGTCATACTCGCCTTGTGTTCTAAACACCGAACATAATGAAGTCTTGCTAATGTGTCTCGCCAGCCCGGCTCTCTGCTTGCGTTCATTGGTCTGGGCAAATGTTGTAGAAAGCTTTGCTCCATCTTGCCTCAATTTGTGTGGCATTTCTTCACCACATGTCATGTGCATGAAGTCATGAGATAATGTGTCCATTTTCATTGGCCGGATATTGTAATGAATTGCACGCAAGTGGGCATGGCACACTAAAAATGCTGAGTAGGCAGGAACAATGTTCAATGATGTTTAAAAAAAATCTGTTTTCCCATGTGGGTGCATGCCTGTGTGTGTATGCCTGCAGGCACCTATGACCCTAGACAGACACCTGCCATCTTGTTACCTTGTAGCTCTAGACTAGACAGACACCTGCCATCTTGTTACCTTGTAGCTGCATATGAGTCTCTAGACTAGACAGACACCTGCCATCTTGTTACCTTGTAGCAGCTCATCAACAGGCCTTCTGCCCAGAGGCTCTACTGCTCATGTTCTTACTTGTCGTGCAATTCCGCTCTTGATAGCTCCACCCCCTTATTGTTGGCATTTGCACTCATTCATGCTACTTAACAAGAACAGCACCCTCCCTGCTCATTCTCTTTGCATTACTGGGTGTGGTCTGTTCTCTCCCATTGTGCGTATGCAAACCAAGGTTCCACTCGATAGTCATAACCAAAGCTTCCTTTCTGAGGAAAATTCATACCTGGGGTACCCCCCTCCCCCCCTTGCTTCCTCGTGCTTGGCGCTGCCTGGAAGTGTTCTGGTCGATCCTTTGATGGTGGCTGTTAGAGCTTCTCCTTCTAGCTAAGGGATGAAGCCAAGTTTTGCCATGAGCCAGTTTTTATTATTTCTCTCTCCAAGCACATTATTGATTGATTATTGGATTTATTCTTGCAGAGCTGGTCTCCACTTCTTGTAGAGCTAGTCTCCACTTCCATGTATTCTTGTAGAGCTGGTCTCCACTTCCACTTATTCTTGTAGAGCTAGTCTCCACTTCCACGTATTCTTGTAGAGCTGGTCTCCACTTCCTCGTATTCTTGCAGAGTTGGTCTCCACTTCCACTTATTCTTGTAGAGCTGGTCTCCACTTCCACGTATTCTTGTAGAGCTGGTCTCCACTTCCACGTATTCTTGTAGAGCTAGTCTCCACTTCCACGTATTCTTGTAGAGCTGGTCTCCACTTCCACTTATTCTTGTAGAGCTGGTCTCCACTTCCACGTATTCTTGTAGAGCTATCTCCACTTCCACTTATTCTTGTAGAGCTGGTCTCCACTTCCACGTATTCTTGTAGAGCTGGTCTCCACTTCCATGTATTCTTGTAGAGCTGGTCTCCACTTCCACTTATTCTTGTGGAGCTGGTCTCCACTTCCTCGTAGTCTTGTGGAGCTGGTCTAGGAGTGCTAGGTGTTGTTTTTGTCTTTTGCACATGCTATGTGTAGCTAAGTACTTGCAACGATGACGACCCTTTACCCCTCCATAAATATTCTTTTTCTTGCTGTTTGCTGAGGTCGGGGTTGCTGGGTCTACACTAATAAAGTACTTGCAGTGTCTTTCAAATGGAAGCTTCTTATTGGTGAGCAAAGCATGCCTTCAGCGGGGAGTTCTATGGAAAACTTGGTATTGCTGTGCATGGCATATCCATGTATGTATGTTTCTATCTATGTATCTGTGTACGTTCGTTCACCCATAAATATATATATGGTTCACCTGCTTAAATTTTGCGGGCTTGTGTAAATCGGAAATGGTCGTCATAGTGAAGAGAATGATCTCTTGAGAATGTCTGGCATCAGATTCGAAGCTAGACAGGTTTGGCTGTGCTATAGACGTCACCCGACCCCTTACCAGATAGAAGAACAAGTCACTTGGAATAGGACACACAACAAACCAAGATCCCTGCGAGCCCTCCAAAATCCCGCAGGTCCTCCAAAATTATCTCCCCCATAGGCCCTCGTACAAAAATATATTTGCTGCACAGGAGGTGAGGATTGGGGGATGGGCTGCGTAGTTGACAGGAAAGATGGTGGACACCATTACTCAGTTCATCAACATGCTCTAGCTTCTCCATTTTTCTTTGCTCGCCACTCAATGCCCAGCATTCATCACCAGTTAATGCTTGCAATATCTTACACAGGACCATAAAGTGTGATTGCCCCTGCAGCTGTTGGGTGCTACTCTTTCTGCTGGCAAACGATCCTTAGCCACCTCTTCTCGCTGCGGAACAGACCTCACTGTTGGTACAACATGCACAACCAATAGTTGTGGTTTTCCACTCTTCTCAGGATACTACAAGAGAGAGGATTTGAGGATGCTGTTACGGCACCCGAAGCTTTGTGGATTTATAGTATCTAGCCAGCGCTGACTGGACAGCGTCTAAGTAGATGGTGTAGATTTTCCCCGGAAGGTTGGTGTAGTTATGACGACGGTGGGTGAGGCAGAGGACGGACGTATCGACATTGGTGGACTGAAAGACTACAAGGTGGATGACTTGAAAATACCGATTCGGAGGACCTATTTCCTGATGGTGATGGAGGGTGTGGTGTTGTTCATGTGTGGTGCTAAGTTCCTTGTACTGGTGTAACTTTGTTTCTGCAATGAGAGATGAAAGTTTCGATGCTTAGTTGTTAAAACACTCAGTCTTTCTCCTCGAATGGCGACAAGCCAGTCTCATACTTATTATGAAGCCAGCCAACAATGTTTTGACCTACGGCTCGAAAAGCATTCCGTAGTCCAACTTAACAGCTGGAATCCGAACGATCATTCTATACTTATTTAAGTTGACTTCTAAAACTACGATGAAGTAAAGGGTAAGCTTGTGTGGGTTATTTTTAAGTACGAGTTGTTAAGCTTCCATTGGCTCTTACCTTACTCACTGTTTTTCCACTGGAAAGGTGAAGACATTGAACTAACAACAGTGCAATGTCTTCTTGATCTTGCAAGTGTCTAGAGCTTGCGACAAGAGTGTGGGACCTAAGTTGGTTGGCCTCCTGTTTCAAAATGACAAGTGAAAAAAGGAAAGTCCCCAAACAGGCTAATGTTTCGGCTAAACTCGCATGGGTGGCTTGTGAATGTGGTTTCCCGGCAATTAGGCCCAGAAGGATTCCTAGCATGCCTTGAATCCTTCGCTAAAGCAATAAGCTGGTGGACTAGAGAACATTGAAAGTGTGAGAAAAACCTTGATCTTTTCGAGAAAAACCACGAGCTTTTGTCTTCAAGGCCCTCGTGGGATCCATCTTGTTTTACCTCACACACAGTGCGTGCCGGCAATATTCCAATGCATGCCCGCAGGACCTTCTTAAATGAACTCTCTACTGACTCCCTGTTGAATTACAATCACCTCAATTATCAACTTGAATTTTTACTCTCTCGATGTTTCGACTAAATGCTCTAGCCTTCGTTGATTATTGGGAAGGTTATTGTAACACTCTTTCTCGAGTATGGAATAAATCAGTTTGGTTAGGAACATCTGCTGAGTAATGTTGTCTGATGCACTTGCTGTATTACAAATAGAGCCAATGATATGCCCCACACTCAGCTCTGCTGTTCGGTTTGTGGATTTCTCTCTCCTGAGGAATTGTAACAAAATCCTAAGGCGATCTGCTCTTTTGACTTGGCGATCTGCTATTTTGACTTCTCCTGTGGAATTCCTATGAAGTCCTTGAAGGAGGCTGCAGCTGACTTTACATGGCTACAGTGTCAGAATGATAAGGTTGTGTTGATATTTTTTGGTAGTGGACAGCGTGGTGTACAAGGGTCCTGTCCAGAATGGCAACAAGATATGTATGTGGTGATGTATGTAGTATAACAAGTTGCAAGTTGTGATTAATTATAACCCCTGAAGCCATGCAGTCTTCAACTGTAATATACAAACGAACAAAGAACAAAGAAACGAGAAAAAACTTTATATGCGAGTAATAAAATAATTTAATTTTTTTTAAATAAATTAATAAAAAAATTTTTTACCCGTTAGACCACAACCATAGATGACCCTTTACCCTACAATAATTAACACCAATATTGTGGTGTAGATGATTAAGGATTCATCTAATTGGTTGTGGTCTACATGATCCTTTTGTTTCCTTTTTTTAATTTTAAAGGTTGATTCTGTTTTTGTTCTTGTTCAAGGAGAAATGATATATTTTTACCAGCATAGTGACTGGCACGTACATCATCTTGCAGGTCATACATCATCTTGCTGGCCATACATCATCTTGCTGGCCATACATCATCTTGCTGGTCATGCATCATCTTGCTGGTCATGCGTCATCTTGCTGGTCATACGTCATCTTGCTGGCCATACATCATCTTGCTGGTCATACATCATCTTGCTGGTCATGCATCATCTTACTGGCCATACATCATCTTGCTGGTCATGCATCATCTTGCTGGCCATACATCATCTTGCTGGTCATGCATCATCTTGCTGGTCATGCATCATCTTGCTGGTCATCCATCATCTTGCTGGCCATACATCAACTTGCTGGTCATACGTCATCTTGCTGGTCATACATCATCTTGCTGGTCATATGTCATCTTGCTGGTCATGCATCATCTTGCTGGCCATACATCATCTTGCTGGCCATACATCATCTTGCTGGTCATGCATCATCTTGCTGGTCATGCATCATCTTGCTGGTCATACATCATCTTGCTGGTCATACATCATCTTGCTGGTCATGCATCATCTTGCTGGTCATGCATCATCTTGCTGGTCATGCATCATCTTGCTGGCCATACATCATCTTGCTGGTCATGCATCATCTTGCTGGCCATACATCATCTTGCTGGTCATACATCATCTTGCTGGTCATACATCATCTTGCTGGCCATACATCATCTTGCTGGCCATACATCATCTTGCTGGCCATACATCATCTTGCTGGTCATGCATCATCTTGCTGGTCATGCATCATCTTGCTGGCCATACATCATCTTGCTGGTCAAACATCATCTTGCTGGTCATGCATCATCTTGCTGGCCATGCATCATCTTGCTGGTCATGCATCATCTTGCTGGTCATACATCATCTTGCTGGTCATACATCATCTTGCTGGTCATGCATCATCTTGCTGGCCATACATCATCTTGCTGGCCATACATCATCTTGCTGGTCATACATCATCTTGCTGGTCATACATCATCTTGCTGGTCATACGTCATCTTGCTGGTCATACGTCATCTTGCTGGTCATACGTCATCTTGCTGGTCATACGTCATCTTGCTGGTCATACGTCATCTTGCAGGTCATACATCATCTTGCTGGCCATACATCATCAAGGGTGTTAATATGCTACCATGTTTTGAAGTGTATTGATTGGCAGGCAATAGATTGGCATTCATAGATTGTGCAGCACAATCTATAGATTGGGCAGATTCATAGATTGGATGGAACATATATATAGCTACCTATATATATTATAATATATAATATATATGTAGGACTAATAGTGAGCCTGCCACTAACCATGTGCTTATAAGCAGACGTGTGGGCCCACTTTACAAACCATATGTGGTGGAGCAAACTTTTATGCTGTTGACTTTTTTTTTGATGTGTCAGACTTGCTTGTGATTAAGACGAGTAGATGTGCTAATTGTACGACAGTAGCACTCCCCGAGCTCGTAGAGGAGATACCACTGCGGAGAAAATAAAGATATTTGTGAGTGTACTGTGTGTCAAGGGTATTGTGCATCTTCCCTGTCTGGAACTCGACTGGAGCACTCAATCCTCAGCACAGCTGGTATTTCCTAACGTCATGCTCCTTAGGAGGTTGGAACAGCTGTTTCGTTTCCTCCTGTTGGCTGATAGCACTCAGCATACCATCTTGGTCAATCACTCACAGCTGCATCTCCAAGTTGAAGGACCTTCTAGACTTAGTTATAACACAAGTTTGAACCCGAGTACGTACATGCGTAATATGTAATTAAGTAAATGGCATGAGCCAGCCATTGTTTCATTTATCTTCAAACATTTTATAATGCATAACTCTGTGGTTGTTTATTAACATCATTACAATTCTTTCCAACTCAACCAGTTAGACCAAATGTGGCCATTATCAACTGTTGTTGACTGGAGGCTGGATGCCAGGTCATATTAGTGCTAAAAGCATTTTTCTACTTATAATGATGATATTCACGGTTATGTGGTTTGCTGGTAATCAACAAAAATTATCGTTTTGTTATTCGATGCATCAGCAAACACCTTGATATAGTGCAGGAGGGGAAGTTTTCATTTCCCATTTCTTATAATGATATTCACGACAACGTGGTTGGATACTAAGCAACCAAAACTTGTTATAATGCTCATCAGCCATCACTTGATATATGTTTGCTAAGAGATATATGGTTGCTAAGCACTTTTCTTCACTCTTCCTACATAAAAAAATGTTAAAAAAAATTCTTGCTGGTGAGAGGGTGAAGTTCAAGAGAATGTAGTCGTCTGTGAACTATATATATAAGCTATAGTGTGTATGCTGAAATGAATTTTTGGAAGAGAAAGTATTCCAGAAGTACTCAGGATTACTAGCTGAAAGACTTCAGACCAATTGAATTCCGAATGTTTGCAGAGTGTGTGCAGTTCATGTCCGCTGCCAGTAGTGATGTGCTTGTTGATGTGTACAATATTGGATCAGCACCAGCGTGTTCATGTTGATCCTGTCAGTTGTGAAAGAGCTGCAGTGATCGTAGCTTGCTAGTTATAGTTGGGATCATGAAGATGTCAGTGGTTCTGATTGTGTTGTCCATAGCTGGATCATGAAGATGTTGTTTGTGTGCTTTAAAAAGTGTGAGGTCTCTTCCCCATTTTTTCATGAATATTAGAATTACCTTCTTGACAATCCTGGGCCTGTATAGATGCCTTGAATAGATGCCTTGAATAGATGGATATTTGTCAAGACAAACAATTGTCGTTCCGTTACTACAAAATTTTTTATTATCATCATCTTCTTTTAATCGTAGAATGCGTTTTTCATTTCTGTTTTGTTTTCTTCGCTAATCTTTGTCATTTAATTGCTTGCAAAGTTGAGAGAGAGGAGGGGGGAGAATGAGTTGGGAATATTTTATTATTAGGTGAAGTTGAGCAGGATACGGATTATATCTAGTCTCGGAGTTCGCTTGCCACGCCTTGCCTTGTACGAGGTCTGAGATGATCCTTACCTTACCATGACTATTATCATGCCATCAAATAAATTGAATATATTTCAATTATGCCATGCTCTGGCGAAGTAGCTTGACTAAATGAAGCTGTAATGTTTGCATGACAACCAGACGACTTGCGCATGTGTAGGACCTTGTTAAATTGATAAATGTTACCATGAATTTTAGCAGAGGGTGCAATACCTTGTAAATTTATAAATATTACCATGAATTTTATTTTAGCACTACCTTGTTAAATTGATAAATGTTACCATGAATTTTAGCAGAAGGTGCAATACCTACCCAGTTAATTATCTTGGTAATATGATAAAAATATATATATGTAATTCTATTTTTTTATTATACCATCAAGTATTATTGGATATATATATATATTCAGTGCAGGGAAATTAGTCGGATAATTAGACATTTTCTGAACATTTCATGTTGCTCTGTCAAAATGTCCGAGCAACACTAACGAATGCTCTAGAATACGTGCATGCACACAACTAAGGTGGTATTTTGCAAGCAGCCTGTTATTTGTTTTATGCTGGCTGTGTGTTCATCCATCAAACTCCTCCACTTGGTAGTAACACCCTAAATGACCTGCTGGTTCTGAATGCAGACAAACTTCCACTTCTATGATTTCCCCATGATGCTCTTTGGTGGCGTGCCAAGTTTAGACGGCCTAGCATTGTCAACAGAAGCAGTACAAGAGACATCAGATTCCCCAACCTCAGACAGTAATGAAGAGAGAAGCTGTTACTTGATGACTGGATACATGATAACTGCTCAATCTGCTACTCATAACAGTGTTTGCACTCATTACGTGGTGATTTGAGTTACATGCAAGCTATAGTTTTTCAAATTTTTTATACCAGATCGAAGTCTGAGAATAGCAGAACAAAATTGATCGTACTCTTGACAGATTGTCAAACAGATTTTGGTTGTAATTATTTATAAAGTAAATTCGTCTTTGAGGTGCATGTGTCATGTGAACACTTCCTTGTTTGTATATAGTTGTTATATATTATGTACAAACTATAATTATGTCCCTACAGTGATAGCTATATAGTGTAGTCAGTCTTTAACTGTACGTTACAAATGCTTGGATACTGTGAAATGAGAATTACAAGTAGTATATACCTCCCTACACACAATTAAGCTCCAATGCTGATAGTCCCATGGGAATTTAACCCGTTTACAAACCCTTCTTTATGGTAATCATATCTCTCTTTTCTCTTTTAGAACTGAGCCAGCTGTCTGGAGTGGCGGCCATATTACGGTTTCCTCTCCCTGAGCCAGAAGACAGTGACAATTCTGATGATGATAATGGCTAGTACACTTGTGTTCAATGTTTGTATAGTTCCACAGAACACTTGAAGTACAGGACATGTTGAATGTTATTTTTACATCACTAATATTATTATTTTTGGGTGAAAATGGAAAAACCAAATACTTTTAAAGTGACTACCGATGATGGGACTGGTATGTGTAATTTACTATATATATATATAGCTGCTCTGGTTTAAATTATGCTGAATTGTAGAAATCGTCTTCGAATGTGTACCCTTTGAAGAAGGAGAACAGTTGCATCCTCTTCTCCACTTCTGCTTTTATAGCTGTTGGCCACATAACTTTGTCTCGAGTGCGAGACACATTTCTGAATATCTTTTCCTCGCATGCCCTCAGATACTGCTCTGAGGTATCTACTTCCAGGAATTGGCAGAGACGCTGCATCTCCTTCCTGGGGGACATAACCATATCCTCTATGTGCACCTCCAGCATCTTCATTCCACACATTGACACCATCTCCTTCACTGCCTCTGCCTTGTTGAAGAAGAACTTGATCTCTTGCAGCAAAGAGTTATTATCAATCAGTTTCTTTCCTGTCGGGAGTGCTTCTGTGTTGTTCTTCCACGAATAGCTCATGGCTTTGTAGAGGGATTTGGTGGCAATCATGTCGAATGGGTTCCTCACGACATGAATGGTAGCTATATCTGTGCCCACACACTCTGCTAGATGTTCATATCTTTGCTTGAACAGATAGTGGGAGGAGCTGGAGTAAGCAACAGTGGTGGATGATGCCGACTTGTCACCAATAATCTTTAAGGTTGTGTTAAACTTCCCAGACCACAATCCTGGCACATCCAGAGTATAGCCCTTGTTGGATTTCTTGCTTGATACCAAGGAGTAGCGGTAACTTCGCTCATACAATGTGTTAAAGAAGAGAGTTTTGTTCCGTAGGAGACCTTCAATACTCCCATTCCTCTCTTGGGGAGTCAGCAGTCCTCGGAACAGGAAGAAGCCGTAGGATAAGATGATGTTTGGGTGTGCATCTAGGAGACTACCGATGATACTGTGGCCACTCCGGGGATAGCCAGTGAAAAATAGAAACTTAGCCACCTCTTTTGCCTGCTGTGTAGTGAGAGGCTTGAAATTGCTGTCTGCAAGCACCTTTTGGTGTACCTGCTGGTTTTCCCAATAAGCCAAGTCAAAGTCCAAGTGATTAGCTTGCTGAAGTTTGCTCTGTACGCTGTGATCTTTCAGTGGTTTAGTTTCTAACAGTTCAATACTTTGTCCCATTTGCCAGAATTGATTTGAGTCTGAACTGGCAGTTCTCTGCAGCTTTGCAAGTCGGGTAGCTGGTCCTTCCCTTCTCAAGCCATACAGTGTCGGAGATACGAGAATTAGGATGACCAGTAAGCAAGCACTCCCGCAAAACAGCGAGAGTCGCAGCTTCCGCATCTCACTGTGGAGACGACAGTAGCTAGCAATGGAGCAACTCATTTTGCAAAAAGCTAGTCCCCGTCTTCCAATGAACCGGGACGCGGTTGCTGCATATAATTATTGCCACTCGCGTGCCAAGATTGGCGCAAACCAGATAAAGAAATGTGTACACGCTGAAACCCACTTTGGTTGTATTAGTTATCAGAATTTCCAGTTGGCCAGGCCTACGGAAACCAGATGTGAACCCAAGGATCAGGATGGTTGATTGAACTGGGTTCCTTGACTCATTTTCAATACAAAATTAAAAAAACTGGGAGAATTTTCAAGAAAGCGAAAATTGTCTGCTTTATTGCTCACTTATAAGAATGATTCAACTGTAATGGCTTGGCTACTTTTGAATCTATTTTATTTTTTTATATAGAGAGAGATCCACCACCAGCAATGCTGCTCATGACCCACACTGCTTCCTGGACTTGGGGAATAAAAAAATGCCGAGCAAGAATAAAAGGCAATGGTGGAATGGTAGTGGAATGGAGGCAGACAACAACAGAAGAAGACAACCTCCTGAAATATAGGATAGTGCTCTAAAGATGAGGTGTTCGAGTGGTCATTTGGAAAATACAGGAATGCAATGTTTGCTAACATGGATAACACAATAAAGCATATTAAAGAAAAATCAAGGGAATTAATTTTGGGTGCAATGGGGAAAGGATCCTCTATGCAAACTTTCAGGCTGCACGTGGCCTATTTGCAGTAACGGGATTTTGTGCATCAGTGTTAGGATCAGGAAATGGTAGTGGGGTATTCTTCTCCTATTTCTCTGAGAAATAGGAGAAGAATATAATGAGGAATATAATGATGAGGAATATTGAGGAATATAATGAAGACTATAATTCACAACTAGACTGGCTCTACCTGGCCCGGCTGGCTTCCTTAAATAGGCTGCCGGGCCAGAGTCCCATACCTTATACATGGTCAAATGCATAACTAAGTGCACTTAGTATATTCTAATTACTCAGAATATGGTCTAATAGGTAAGTTTGATTCATTAGCGTGCATCCTAATTACTCTGAATCTGTTCTATCAATATTAAGTTGTGTTCTTTGGTGCGGGTGTGTGTGGGGGGGATCCACTATGGGGATCCCCAACAATCAGCTTTCCCCCTTATTTTGTTGCTTTTTTCCCGCTAAATATTTTTCGAAGTGTAAACAGTTTGTTTGTTTACGAATCAGCTTGGTCGAGGTGGGGGTTTTCCCTCTGATTTTGCAGTTTATTCCAATTGACCTTGTAAGTTGGCGGCATCAAACAAGTTGAATGGTTCAATTATGATTGTAATGGGAAACTTTTTTCTTTGTTGTTGTTGTTGCCTGGTCTAGGCACCTGTCCACCGGCATTGCCGAGGATGCCCTATGGCCTGGTCAGGTTTTTGCTGTTGGTGAAGGCAGGGTCCCACTGAACCTCAACAGAACATATTGTGTGTATACGATTTTCGTAGATTGTCTGTCAGGTTAATGATTTACTGTGTCAGACAAAAGTCCAGTTCTCTTCATATATATATTACAGGCCTGATCCTCGTGGAATAGTGAGATGAGTTTGCAGACTCCTTGTCACTACTACTAGAGGTAATGACACTGAGTAAAATATTTCAGCATGGCTACTGCTCAACCACTCAGCAGCCCCCTATTCCTCCAACAACAGAACAAAGCATGTTTCTCCGAGTATGGCAAGCCAAAGTATGTGTAAGAGCACTCGAATTATTTAGTTGTTGTTTATATGTACTGCAAGCAACTTGGAAGGGAATGTGTTGCCGGCCCATGATGATGTGATATGATATTGGCACCTTTACTCAATAAGAAACCTAATTTTTGTAGCTGTAGCTATAATAAAGCTATTGGATTAATCAGGTTTATGACAGCTTTTCACACGAATGAACCTAGAAGGAGTGATATAACTAAAGTCCACAAGAGCATGAATATGTTCATTTCACCACCTTCACTGATACACTAACTGTTTCAAGTGTCGGCTCATTATTGTCAACCATTCTTGAGTTATGATACTGTTTATGGTGCAGTTACATCATGCACTAGTTGAGAAATGATGAGGAGATGTGCATGAATAACATGGCTTCCCATAGAAGTGTATTGACGACATAAATCAGTCATTTTTTCCCCCTTGGTGAATAATTTTTATAGCGGTCATCTGAAGGCTCTTATTTTCTCTATCGTATGAAGGATCAGTTTTTCAATTCATCCTTTTCTCATGAGAGAATCCAGAGTGTGTGTGCTCGCTTCACATGACAGTATTGAAAATGGGAAAGTAGAGAAATAAATTGTTTTTAAAATAAACATTCACCTTATCTGTGGTTACTCTGCTGTGAAAGCAAAGTGTTGATGACCCACCCTTAGGTAAAGTGGTTTCATAAGTTTAATGGGCTCAGTGTTATTGCAAGTAATTAAGGGTTGATTGAAACATCACTAAGCAAATATCATTGCAAAGTACACAGAAACGGCCATCTTTTGATTTATTGAAGAATTAAAAAGTTATGGCGGTGTTTAGAAGGGGGAAAAACAAAAATGGTCTGGACCCTTAAAACTACATCTCACATTCCACAGGAAAAGGGACAATTTGGGCTAAATGTGAAGTTTTTAGTTCATAATCAGAAATTGTGCACTGATGCATGATGCATTATAAAACATGTGGTAAAGGTTTCATTTTCATATTGTACATAATTATAGAGTTATGGTTAAAAAACGTACTTCCTGTTTACTTCCTCATAGACAGAAAGTGTAATAAAACTAATCTAATTTCTTTTACTTGGGCATGTGCGCTTTGTATGTCCTTGTTGTTTGCAAACACCACATGTTACTATGCATCTTTTTTTTAACATGGTTGATTTTCTCCCACTTCATCGTCAGAATTATGAGGAATCAAATCTGAATTCTTGGGAGCACTTGGCCGAGGGCAAGTTACAAATTGGTCTTGCAGTGAGGGCGTATTTGCTCAAGCAAATACCACTGCCACTTCAAATCCAAGCCAGGTATTGGTTTTTTCAGTAGGCATTGAATCAAGATCTGTCAGACTGATTCCCGGTTTTAGAATTGGTAGCCATTGCTCTGCACTGTCAGAATATTCTTTCAGGGGAATCTCCCCATAAAAATCATGAGCTGTTTGGAGTTGTGGAAGGATGTTACATTTGGAACTTGTTTAAAAACTGACTGAGGAATTATGTCCAGTTGAACCAGGCGACGTCCATTGGAGTCGCATATCAGCTGAGGAATGTTTTGTCCCTTCAATGAATATTGCTTTACCAATGTAGCAATTCCTTGGATTGTAACAACAGAAGAATGCCTGTAGAGTTTCTTGAACAAGCCAAAAAAACGATCAGGAGAAAATTAGTGTGACCAGTCAGCATGAACTGATAATTCAACACTTAAATCTCGTTTTGTCATGGTGCGCCAGACAAGGTATTGCATGGTACAATTGTTTTTGTTCTGTCCGATGCAATTATCGAGGACATCAGACGCTCCAGAGCCATAATTCTCCAAGTAATAACACAATCAGCACCCTTTCCAGGGTTTTCTTCTTCATTTATGAGGTAGTTTACTTGAACGTTAGTGCAGTCATTACATACTCCAAACACCCCACACTTCTTTGCAGTCTTGAAGTACTCTGGCCCAGTTTGTTGGCAATCAAATTGGGAAATGTACTTGCTGTGCAAAGACAAAGGAATAGTGACACGTAAGCGGCTTTTCTCCAGATTGCGGTCTTTTCTCCAATTTCTCAGTAGCCTCAGCTATTTGAGTATTGTGTTCTCTTCATATATATATATACAGGCCTGATCCTCTTAATGATTTACTGTGTCAGACAAAAGTTCAGTTCTCTTCATATATATACAGGCCTGATCCTCGTGGAATAGTGAGATGAGTTTGCAGACTCCTCGTCACTACTACTAGAGGTAATGACACTGAGTAAAATATTTCAGCATAGCTACTGCTCAACCACTCACTCAGCAGCCCCCCATTCCTCTAACAACAGAACAAAGCATGTTTCTCCGAATATGGCAAGCCAAAGTATGTGTAAGAGCACTCGAATTATTTTGTTGTTGTTTATATGTACTGCAAGCAACTTGGAAGGTAATGTGTTGCCGGCCCATGATGACGTGATATGATATTGGCACCTTTACTCAATAAGAAATCTAATTTTTGTAGCTGTAGCTATAATAAAGCTATTGGATTAATTAGATTTATGACAGCTTTTCACACGAATGAACCTAGAAGGAGTGATATAACTAAAGTCCACAAGAGCATGATTTCACCACCTTCACTGATACGCTAACTGTGTTTCAAGTGTCGGCTCAGTATTGTCAACCATTCTTGAGTTATGATACTGTTTATGGTGCAGTTGCATCATGCACTAGTTGAGAAATGATGAGGAGATGTGCATGAATAACATGGCTTCCCATAGAAGTGTATCGACGACATAAATCACTCATTGGTGAATACTTTTTATAGCTGTCCATCTGAAGGCTCATCTGAAGGCTCTTATTTTCTCATCGTATGAAGGATTCATCCTTTTCTCATGAGAGAGTCCAGAGTGCGTGTGCTGGCTTCACATGACAGTATTGAAAATGGGAAAGTAGAGAAATAAATTGTTTTTAAAATAAACATTCACCTTATCTGTGGTTACTCTGGTTACTCTTCTGTGAAAGCGAAGTGTTAATGACCCACCCTTAGGTAAAGTGGTTTCATAAGTTTAATGGGCTCAGTTGCAAGTAATTAAGGGTTGATTGAAACATCACTAAGCAAATATCATTGCAAAGCACACAGAAGAGGCCATCTTTTGATTTATTGAAAATTGATCAAGAATTAAAAAGTTATGATGGTGTTTAGAAGAAAAAAACACAAAAATGGTCTGGTCCTTAAAACTACATCTCAATAATAGCTGAAGATCAATTAGTCCCCTCATTCAGCTTGCTAGATCTGATTATGCCCTAGATAATTCTGCCTGTATACCAATACTCTCTTTAAAGCATGTTCTTTGGTAAAGGTTGCACTAATGACAGGCAAATTATAATATCACACAGAGCACATTTGGAGTGCATTCTTGTGTTCAAAGTGAATTCAATACCTGAAATTAGTTCGAACATTCTGTAAGCAATTTTGTGTTGTTTTCTGTTGTAGATTAGATTACACCATCTCATGATCATATACCATTCTTCCTTTTGCAAATGATTTAAGATTTCCAAGAGCTTTTGCCCATTATCGTTGGTCTTCATCAACCGAATGCCGACACATGATGCTAATCACACGACTGTGATAAATCCCTGGCTTCCCCCCTCCTGTAGCACCGATGGTATATGGTGGGGAGATTGCATCCGTCCTCTCTCTTCAGTGATGATACATTCTGCTTAATCCAGATAGCCTCTGCCATCTCCATGTAGAGTTGTGTCTCTTCCTGGTGTTTGCTCCGTCTTTAAGGTCAAAAATATGACTCCTTGTCGCTAGTTGTGCTCACTTAAATAGATTTATACTGAATCTAGGTGTTGTTGCAGGGTGTGCTTTGTAAGTAGTTATACAATGTAACACCCCTCACAGACCAAGCACCTTATATGGTAAATAACACCACATTATTTTGTCTTCGTGACTTGATCCTTTGGTGCCACTGAAGCCTGCTTGAGGGTGTAGCGTGGTTTTGAACATAGGGTAATTCCATGATGGTGAAAGACACGTAACAGTCCTGCCAGCTATTTAGGGGCAGAGGATGTTACTCGGACTGTTTGTGGACATATCTTCATGTCTGTCACTGATCCTGTCTCGAAGGGCCCACTAGGGATGAATAAATTATGCTCGAATTTCCCCCTAAGATTCTATTCTCGGATTCTCATATATACTAGGTACCTATTATTCTTCACAATTATACTGAGATTCCCAATAATAGTCAATTATTCTCAAAATTATTGTCAATTATTCTCAAGATTATTATCATTAATAATGCAACATATATTAAGAATCATGGTTCCGATAGTTATATTGTAGCATAAGTGAAGCTTGTACATAATCTTCCAAAGAAACTCACTAAAAGAATTAGCTAGCAGAGAAAACACTCTCTCTGCTGCAGCAGATGATGGTTGAAGAACCAAAACAGATGTACAACTGTTAGACCACAGGGGAAGTTCAGATTTGTGTCTTCTCCACCATAGTAGCTTGTCAATATCTGCTGATAATCCATTGACTTTAGCCATATAAAGAGCTAACTCGCTCTTCAACCCGTCAATGATAGTGTTAGTATCAAGAAAAGGAATGACACGGAGATTTTCTATGTCATTGGTGGGTTTTAGCTCGTTAATTTTGGTAGGATCAAAGTAGCGAATATACTGAAAGACCGAAACTGCTTCTTTCAGGTCACTTCAAAAAAATTTGTGGAAATAATCATATGCAGGCTTGGCACATGCTTTAGCATAGTCAATTAGCTGCTGTAGCTGATTATTGTTGCTAGATAACTTGCTTGCAACTGCATTTGTATTAGGATAATGCATTGTTGAAATAGCAGCCTGAAGCATGCTAACTTCCTCAAAAGCAGTAAAGGCAAGTGGCCCATCCCCTTCTAGTCGATATGTAGCTTTAACGATGGTAATAGCTAGTTCAATTTGTAATTTTTTATATTTGACAGCATCAGAAAGTATTTCTTGAAGCCTAATCTTTGACGGTGAAAGGTCATCACTATCAAGAAATGACCCAAATGTGTCATGAAGATGTTTAATAACCTCCCACTTAGACCATCAGCGAGTGACAGAGTAGGAAGGAGGTGAGAGCCCTGTTTTAGTCTTCCATGCCAGCTTGGTGTTTGGGCTCCTTGGAAAAAAAAGGCCAATCCAGCCTTTCATAAACTCATCCAGTATTGGCGTTCTCATGTGTTCCCCAACATGATCAAGAGTGTGAGCAAAACATCCAATATCGACGAGTTTAGGGTAAACAATGCTCAAGGTGTGAACTGCAGTGCTGTTGACAGATGCACGGTCACGCATGAAAGCTAACAGCATGTTTGGTGCAATACCTAGCTCAGTAGATAAGCATACAATCAACTGATGAGCAAGTTCCTCTCCAGTTATGCTCTTTGCTAGGAGCATAAGTCCAAGCTGCTTTATGTAGCAACAAAACGTAGTAGAATTACCAATGCCTCACAAACATGAGTAGTTCCATCAAAAATCACTGATACTTGCTTATTGTTGATTTGGGCTTTTACACTAACCAATTCTTGATGATGAATAAATGGTATCCGCTGACGTACATTCTGGGTGCTGGTGAGTCGAAATGCAGTTTCTTCGAAAACCTCACTAAAGCAGTCGATTTTATTGATAGGTACACCTGCCTTCATAAAAGCTGTTACTACTTTATGCGAACAGATTCAGGAAGGGTTTCTCCAACTGGATGGGCATCTTTACTATGGCTTTTAAGCATGTCAGCTATGTATGTTTCTTTCTCTCTTATCTTTTGTTGCCAAACGTTTTTTCCCAGTATCATGCTTGACGACTGTAGGTGTTTACATAATACACTTTTTTTTGAGTGAAAGAGTCACCCTGCATGCATTACAAAATAATTTCCCCAAAGTTACACACGAACATTCCTTGGGGAATTCTTTTATAGAGTTTGGCTCAGCGACTACAGCTCCCTTGGCCTGCTTTTTCACTTTTGGAGGATTTGCTGTAATCTTCCTCTTTCTTGACAAATCAGAAGCTTTGGGGCACTTAAGTATATCTAAAAGACTAGTAGTAGTTATACTCACTTCTTCTGGAACAATAGTTTCTTCTGATTCAGAGTTGGAGGCCAAGTCAGATTCATTAGCTGCCATCTTTCACTCAGATTCAGGATACACAAGTAGGTGGCCTTGCATCATGTGATTCTCATGTGCATGGCAAGCTGGTGACTGTGGTTTGTCAACTTGTCACTATGTGCAATATGTGGTCTGTCAACTTTCATTATGTGCAATACCTATGTAGTCTGTCAAAATCTGAAGCTAGTCACTTATCACAGCTGCTACCCTTATTCCTTGTGTTTTGTTATTGTTAGACCCTGTAAGATTCTCAAAATGTTCCCTATTATTCCAGCATTATTCTTGGATTCTTAAGCATACCTCAAAATTATGCTAGCATAATTGATCTAACCCTACCCTAGGGCCCCACTCAGGAGGGTACTTGCACAGATGTAAATAATTGCCAACTTTGTCTCCTTAACTCTTCTACCTTCTTCAGAGACCATCAGGTCACATCCGTGAAAAAGTGTCCGGACCACTCCATTTTTATATATGTGGGGTGATGTGAATCAAAATTCAAGTAGTGGTCAGTGTGGGTGGGCTTTCTGTAGATGTCAAAGCATAATTCTCTAGAGTCGTTGAGAATCCAGAAAGGACAACTGCTCCTCCACTTCTGCCACACTAGTAAACTTTACGCTGTCGTGATTGCTGTTTATATGCTTCGTGAAACTGCATGCCACTGACTTCTTCAGAAACACGACAGTATCATCAACATATCCTAAGTGGGGAGGGAGCATTTGCTAGAGCTTCGGTTTCTAGCATTGCCATGAATAGATCGGTGACTAGAGGTGACCCGGACCCCATAGCTATACCATACGTTTGTTAGTATATTTGGCCATCGTACCAAAAAATACGTCGTTGTTAGCGCAAAGGTCAAGTGTTCAACGGTGCCATCAGGAGTTACTAAAATGCGATCAACCAAGTTAATGTTATTTATTAATTGTGGTTTCCTGTCAGACACTTCATCCACTAGCACACTAGTGAGCATTATATATATGACATCACTCCAGTTTTAAACCAACAACCATTTTAGCTGACATTCTGAATGTGGTGAGCACTCCTGCTGACAATATGTTGTATAACACTATATAGCAAGAAACTTGGGTATGTGACAGTCCCCAATGCTGGATGCAATGGGACAAGTGGAATGTTTTCTTAATGTATTTTGGGAAGTGCCTAGGAATGTGGTATAACCTCATCCGAGAGTTGCACGTTCCAATAATCCTTTACAGATAGCCGATCTCCTCTACGATATTTCAGCAGCAGAACAGTCAGTATTTTCATAGTGTTACCAGTCGGATATCTCTTGTTTTTGTGTCCTCTAGTATGGCATGGCTCATGTTTCTACTCGATCCTGTAGCGTAGATCCATTGCACGTGCGTGATTAGCATCATGTGATGCCATTCAGCTGATCAAGAAAAACAATGATGGTCGAAAGCTCCTGAAAAGCTTAATAATCATTTGTGGAAAGGTTACTACCATAAACGAACTAAGCTAATTAACCTCTTCAAAAGTATGCCCCTTTTAAAAGATACCCTATTTCAAGAGTTTTCCATTGATGTGCTTATTAAATTTCCCATCAATTTGAAGAGCGTAGTAGTTGCCATAGTGACCCGACTACTTTGGTCACACCAAACAAATGCTGAGGTCAAAGTGTGTATTTAAAATTACTTCCTATTTTGGAGGTACTCGAGTGATCACTAAGGAATATATATACATTGAACATAGGATCCGCCAAAAAACTCCACAGAAGCAAAAAGACTGAAGATAAGTGAGAGACAGATTGTGTGCTGGGGGAGGAGTTCTCAAATTTTCACCGAGATATAAAAAAAAAAAATTATGACCTACTAATGAACTGATTACTACCCTCCTAATATTGTAATGGAGATTTTAACTAAGCATATCCTCACCTCTAATGTTGTAATGGAGATTTTAACAAAGCATATCCTCACCTCTAATATTGTATGGAGATTTTAACAGAGCATATCCTCACCTCTAATATTGTAATGGAGATTTTAACAGAGCATATCCTCACCTCTAATATTGTAATGGGGATTTTTTAAACAAAGCATATCATTGTAAAGCTCTTGAATATCTCCACAAGTGTCTAAATTTCTTATTAGGGGAAGAGGACAACAAGTTATAGACATTACAATATATTCACGAATACTTCATAACTTTTCGCTGAAGAAGGATAAGCTGATGAAGACCGATTGAAACACTTGCTTCAAAAACCAAAAAGCTATAAATCTTAAAGGTTGCAAATCTGTTTGTCTCACCAAAGGAATTGTTAAATTCCCACTTTTCATTCACTTGTCGTTCAATATTAATATTATAGTTTCAGTTACACGCACTATGGAAATATGCCGTATTGGCACAAAATAGGGACCAGAGTGGACCAGAGTGCAGGTTTTTTTCTCCAAATGTGCCTGCCTATACATGTAACACAGAATAAGCAACAATTTTTAATTATATACTTGAACAGAGGAAAGAGGGAAATAGTTATGGTGATTGCGAATGTGTTACCAATTTCTGGAAGTAGATTGTTCAGAGCATTACTTGAGGGCATCTGAAGAAAAGATCTTCAAAAATGTGTCTCACACTCGAGACAAAGTTGTGTGGACAGTTATTAAAGTGGAGGTGGAGAGTGTGATGGAGCGTTTCCCTTCTTTAAGGGGTACACATTTGAAGAACAAATCCAGCGGCAAAGATGTTGCATCTCACTCCTAGGGGACATGACCACATCCTCACTGTGCACGTCCAGCACTTTGATTACCACATAGTCCTTCACTGCCTCTGCCTAGCAAAGAAGAACTCCGCCATCTTTCTCACTATCTGCTATGCTCCTTTGTTGTTGTTCCTCCATGAATGACTTGTACATAATCTTCCAAAGAAACTCACTAAAAGAATTAGCTAGCAGAGAAAACACTCTCTCTGCTGCAGCAGATGATGGTTGAATAACCAAAACAGATGTACAACTGTGGGGAAGTTCAGATTTGTGTCTTCTCCACCATAGTAGCATGTCAATATCTGCTGATAATCCGCCATATAAAGAGCTAACTCGCTCTTCAACCCGGTGGTAGTATCAAGAAAAGGAATGACACGGAGATTTTCTATGTCATTGGTGGGTTTTAGCTCGTTAATTTTGGTAGGATCAAAGTAGCGAATATACTGAAAGACCGAAACCAGGTCACTTCCAAAATTGTTGTGGAAATAATCATATGCAGGCTTGGCACATGCTTTAGCATAGTCAATTAGCTGCTGTAGCTGATTATTGTTGCTAGATAACCTGCTTGCAACTACATTTGCATTAGGATAATGCATTGTTGAAATAGCATCCTGAGCATGCTAACTTCCTCAAAAGCAGTAAAGGCCAGTGGCCCATCCCCTTCTAGTCGATATGTAGCTTTAACAAATGCTTCTCCCACATCAATGGTAATAGCTAGTTCAATTTGTAATTTTTGATATTTGGCAGCATTAGAAAGTATTTCTTGAAGCCTAATCTTTGATGGTGGAAGGTCATCACTATCAAGAAATGAAGGTCATTCCCAAATGTGTCATGAAGATGTTTAATAAGCGAAGAGTAGGAAGGAGGTGAGAGACCTGTTTGGGCTCCTTGAAAAAAAGGCCAATCCATCCTTTCATAAACTCATCCAGTATTGGCGTTCTCATGTATTCCCCAACATGATCAAGAGTGTGAGCAAAACATCCAATATCGACGAGTTTAGGGTAAACAATGCTCAAGGTGCGAACTGCAGTGCTGTTGACAGATGCACGGTCACGCATGCAAGCTAACAGCATGTTTGGTGCAATACCTAGCTCAGTAGATCACAATCAACAGATGAGCAACTTCCTCTCCAGTTAGGCTCTTTGCTAGGAGCATAAGTCTAACCACAAGCTGCTTTATGTTCAACTGCTGATCAACAAAACATAGTAGAATTACCAATGCCTCACAAACATGAGTAGTTCCATCAAAAATCACTGATACTTGCTTATCGTTGATTTGGGCTTTTACACTAACCAATTCTTGATGATGAATAAATGGTATCCGCTGACGTCATTCTGGGTGCTGGTGAGTCGAAATGCAGTTTCTTTGAAAACCTCACTAAAGCAGTAGATTTTATTGATAGGTACACCTGACTTCATAAAAGCTGTTACTACTTTATGCGAACAGATTCAGGAAGGGTTTCTCCAACTGGATGGGCATCTTTACTATGGCTTTTAAGCATGTCAGCTATGTTTCTTTCTCTCTTATCTTTTGTTGCCAAACGTTTTCCCCCAGTATCATGCTTTGACGACTGTAGGTATTTACATAATACTTTTTTTTTTGAGTGAAAGAGTCTCCCTGCATGCATTACAAAATAATTTCCCCAAAGTTACACACGAACATTCCTTGGGGAATTCTTTTACTCTCTGTGATGGGTCAATAGAGTTTGGCTCAGCGACTATAGCTCCCTTGGCCTGCTTTTTCACTTTTGGAGGATTTGCTGTAATGTTCCTCTTTCTTGACAAATCAGAAGCTTTGGGGCACTTAAGTATATCTAAAAGACAGTAGTAGTTATACTCACTTCTTCTGGAACAATAGTTTCTTCTGATTCAGAGTTGGAGGCCAAGTCAGATTCATTAGCTGCCATCTTTCACTCAGATTCAGGATACACAAGCAGGTGGCCTTGCATCATGTGATTCTCATGTGCATGGCAAGCAGGTGCCTGTGGTTTGTCAACTTGTCACTATGTGCAATATGTGGTCTGTCAACTTTCATTATGTGCAATACCTATATGTGGTCTGTCAAAATCTGAAGCTAGTCACTTATCACAGCTGCTACCCTTATTCCTTGTGTGTTGTTATTGTTAGACCCTGTAAGATTCTCAAAATGTTCCCTATTATTCCAGCATTATTCTTGGATTCTTAAGCATACCTCAAAATTATGCTAGCATAATTGATCTAACCCTACCCTAGGGCCCACTCAGGAGGGTACTTGCACAGATGTAAATAATTGCCAACTTTGTCTCCTTAACTCTTCTACCTTCTAGAGACCATCAGGTCACATCCGTGAAAAAGTGTCCGGACCACTCCATTTTTATATATGTGGGGTGATGTGAATCAAAATTCAAGTAGTGGTCAGTGTGGGTGGGCTTTCTGTAGATGTCAAAGCATAATTCTCTAGAGTCGTTGAGAATCCAGAAAGGACAACTTCCCCTCCACTTCTGCCACACTAGTAAACTTTACGCTGTTGTGATTGCTGTTTATATGCTTTGTGAAACTGCATGCCACTGACTTCTTCAGAAACACGACAGTATCATCAACATATCCTAAGTGGGGAGGGAGCATTTGCTAGAACTTCGGTTTCTAGCATCGCCATGAATAGATCGGTGACTAGAGGTGACCCCATAGCTATACCATACGTTTGTTAGTATATTTGGCCATCGTACCAAAAAATACGTCGTTGTTAGCGCAAAGGTCAAGTGTTCAACGGTGCCATCAGGAGTTACTAAAATGCGATCAACCAAGTTAATGTTATTTATTAATTGTGGTTTCCTGTCAGACACTTCATCCACTGGCACACTAGTGAGCAAAGTCACATCATATATATAACATCACTCCAGTTTTAAACCAACAACCATTTTAGCAAAAATCCCTGACATTCTGAATGTGGTGAGCACTCCTGCTGACAATACGTTGTATAACACTATATAGCAAGAAACTTGGCAACCTGGTATGTGACAGCCCCCAATGCTGGACGCAATGGGACAAGTGGAATGTTTTCTTAATGTATTTTGGGAAGTGCCTAGGAATGTGGCATAACCTCATCCGAGAGTTGCACGTTCCAATAATCCTTTACAGATAGACGATCTCCTCTACGATATTTCAGCAGCAGAACAATCAGTATTTTCATAGTGTTACCAGTCGGATATCTCTTGTTTTTGTGTCCTCTAGTATGGCATGGCTCATGTTTATACTCGCGCAGATCCATTGCACATGCGTGATTAGCATCATGTGATGCCATTCAGCTGATCAAGACAAATAATGATGGTCGAAAGCTCCTGAAAAGCTTAATAATCGTTTGTGGAAAGGTTACTACCATAAACGAACTAAGCTAATTAACCTCTTCAAAAGTATGCCCCTTTTAAAAGATACCCTATTTCAAGAGTTTTCCATTGATGTGCTTATTAAATTTCCCATCAATTTGAAGAGCGTAGTAGTTGCCATAGTGACCCGACTACTTTGGTCACCAAAAAAATGCTGAGGTCAAAGTGTGTATTTAAAATTACTTCCTATTTTGGAGGTACTCGAGTGATCACTAAGGATTATATATACATTGAACATAGGATCCGCCAAAAAACTCCACAGAAGCAAAAAGACTGAAGATAAGCGAGCGACAGATTGTGTGCTGGGGGAGGAGTTCTCAAATTTTCACCGAGATAAATAAAAAAAATTATGACCTACTAATGAACTGATACTACCCTCCTAATATTGTAATGGAGATTTTAACAAAGCACATCCTCACCTCTAATATTGTAATGGAGATTTTAACAAAGCATATCCTCACCTCTAATATTGTAATGGAGATTTTAACAGAGCATATCCTCACCTCTAATATTGTAATGGAGATTTTTTAACAAAGTATATCATTGTAAAGCTCTTGAATATCTCCACAAGTGTCTAAATTTCTTATTAGGGGAAGAGGACAACAAACTTATAGACATTACAATATATTCACAAATACTTCATAATAAATGGGTAATTTTTCCCTGAAGAAGGATTAGCTGATGAAGACCGAAACACTTGCTTCAAAAACCCAAAAGCTATAAATAAACCTTAAAGGTTGCAAATGTGTTTGTCTCACCAAAGGAATTGTTAAATTTCCACTTTTCATTCACTTGTCATTCAATATTAATATTATAGTTACGTTGGATTGTAGAAATCATCTTGAAATGTGTACCCCTTGAAAAAGGGAAACGGCTCCATCCCACCCTTCACCTCTGCCTTAATAGCCATTGGCCACACAATTATCTCGAGTGTGAGACACATTTTTTAAGATCTTTTCTTCGCATGCCCTCAGGTAATGCTCTGAACAATCTACTTCCAGAAATTGGCAAAGATGTTGCATCTCACTCTGACCACATCCTCACTGTGCACGTCCAGCACTTTCATACCACATAGTGGAATCATCTCCTTCAACTGCCTCTGCCTTATCAAACAAGAACTCCGCCATCTTTCTCACTATCTGCTATGCTCCTTTGTTGTTGTTCCTCCGTGAATGACTCGTGTATTCATGGAGGATGTGGGTGGCAATCGTGTCAAATGGATTCCTCATGACATGAATGGTAACTAACTCTTTGCCCACACACTCTGCAAGATCTTTGTATCTTTCCTTGAATAAAGAATTGGAGGAGCTGGAATAAGCAACAGTGGTGGATGATGCGGACTTATCTCCGATAATCTTTATGGTTGTGTTAAACTTCCCAGACCACAATCCTGGGACATCCAGAGAATAGCCTTCGTTGGATTTCTTGCTTGACACCAAGGAGTAGCGGTAACTTCGCTCATACAATGTGTTAAAGAAGAGAGTTTTGTTCTGTAGGAGACCTTCAATACTCCCATTCCTCTCTTGAGGAGTCTGCAGTCCTCGGAACAGGAAGAAGCCGTAGGACAAGATGATGTTTGGGTGTGCATCTAGGAGACTACCGATGATACTGTGGCCACTCCGGGGATAGCCAGTGAAAAATAGAAACTTAGCCACCTCTTTTGCTTGCTGTGTAGTGAGGGGCTTGAAATTGCTTGCACCCTTTTGTACCTGCTGGTTTTCCCAGTAAGCCAAGTCAAAATCCAAGTGATTTTCTAGCTGATTGTGGCTTAATATGCTCTGATCTTTAGTTGCTTAACAGTTCAATATCTTGTTCTTGTTGCTAGAGTCTGAACAGCTTCACGAATCTGGTAGCTAATCTTATATAGTATTTAGTACAATCCCCCCCCCCCCCCCCCCCCAAAAAAAAGATATGCAGAAACTCTTTTTTTTTAAAGTACCGAGAGTCTCATCCCCCTGTGAGAGTCTCAGCCCCCTGTGAGAGGGTCTCAGCCCCCTGTGAGAGGGTCCCAGCCCCCTGTGAGAGGGTCCCAGCTGGCCTGCCAGGCTAGATTTTTTCATTGTATTGTTTTGCCCACCTCCTTCACATGCGGCCCTGATGGAGGAGGGAACATATTCTCCACTCTTTCATGTATTACATCACCAGTCCACACTGGTGTGTATGTGTGGGGTGGGACACTATAATCATTTTCTGGAGAGGTAGTGAAGTAATTATTGTTTTGTTGAGTCACGAGACAAAAAGATTGTCATAAATGAATTGCCAAGACTGATGAAGGAAGGGAGTTAACCTGAAATGAAATGAATACTATAAGGACGAGAACTGGAGGAGGGAGGAGAGAGAGGTGCCAAAGGCATCTTGTGTGTGTAAGTCATGCATCTTCATCTCCTTGATGCACTTCTTGGAGTTAGTAACCTTGTGTTCTGCACTAATAGTCTCAAGTTGCCCTCCCCAAGCATCTTGATTTCTGATCATATTACTTTTAGCAAAAATGCCACTAGATCTGGCAGGAGTAATAAAATGTGTCACTGTAGATCTTCTAACAATATCTCTCGCCATCAATTATTAAAGCTACCATTTCTATGGAACTCTCTCCCCACATATATGGCTGATAGAGGTTCTGGAACCCACTATATCTAGTGCAGCATGTATATGAAGAGCTGGCAGAGGTTCTGGAACCCACTATATCTATAGAGGTTCTGGAACCCACTATATCTAGTGCCCTCCTGAGCATGTATATGAAGAGCTGGTAGAGGTTCTGGAACCCACTATATCTAGTGCCCTCCTGAGCATGTATATGAAGAGCTGGTAGAGGTTCTGGAACCCACTATATCTAGTGCCCCCCTAAGCATGTATATGAAGAGCTGGTAGAGGTTCTGGAACCCACTATATCTAGTACCCTTCTGAGCATACATATGAATAGCTGGTAGAGGTTCTGGAACCCACTATATCTAGTGCCCTCCTGAGCATGTATATGAAGAGCTGGTAGAGGTTCTGGAATCCACTATATCTAGTGCCCTCCTGAGCATGTATATGAAGAGCTGGTAGAGGTTCTGGAACCCACTATATCTAGTGCCCTCCTGAGCATGTATATGAAGAGCTGCTAGAGGTTCTGGAACCCACTATATCTAGTACCCTCCTGAGCATGTATATGAAGAGCTGGTAGAGGTTCTGGAACCCACTATATCTAGTGCCCTCCTGAGCATGTATATGAAGAGCTGGTAGAGGTTCTGGAACCCACTATATCTAGTGCCCTCCTGAGCATGTATATGAAGAGCTGGTAGAGGTTCTGGAACCCACTATATCTAGTGCCCTCCTGAGCATGTATATGAAGAGCTGGTAGAGGTTCTGGAACCCACTATATCTAGTGCCCTCCTGAGCATGTATATGAAGAGCTGGTAGAGGTTTTGGAACCCACTATATCTGTGCCCTCCTGAGCATGTATATGAATAGCTGGTAGAGGTTCGGAACCCACTATATCTAGTGCCCAATTTGAAAGTGATCCATCCTTAAAGCAGTTTTACTGTTCCATAACTGTTGCTAGTACTTGTCAGATTGATACAATTGTTCTGGATTTTTCCAAAGCTTTCACCCGTGTCCCGCATAATTAACTTCTTCTCAAGTTTTTTTCTCTGAGCTGATCTCTTGGGGGCTCAATTTTCACTGCTGCAACCATTTCAGGGGGTTTCACAAGAACCACCATAACTATCTTCACGCAGTCTTGAGTGTAACTACTTCTGTTCTGGGATTCCTTCTTTAAGCTGCACAGCTCTCACTGCCATTTCCTCTGGCTGGCCACGGCTTCCTTCCACTAGGCATGTCCCTCACCGGCAGGATCTGTAGTGGCTGCTATGACTAACACCTCATCACACGGAGGAATGCAGACAGTGACAATTAGGTGGACTCCCAGTTTTGCAGCTGGTAGAGGCTCACATAAGTGTAAAAGTGTCACTTGATCCCTCCCAATGAGGATCTCCCTGACCACTAAATCATAGTGGCTCTATGATCCTGCAAGAAATCCAATCCAAGTATGGCTTCTCAGCGGACTCACCACCAAGACATTGCCTTCCCACCAGGTTATTTCTATCTCTGCCTGCCTGAACACCTGTAATGGAGGTCCATCCACCCCAGCTATGCACTCTCCTGATATGGTAACAGCTCAATTGTATTTCCCACATTGACTCGCTCCCTGGTATCCTTCCAAAGGATCATCAGTATAAAATAAAAAGGAAATGGTCATCTCTCTCACCAACCCCCTCCACCTTGTGCCCTCCTGTGCATAGTTGAAATATTACGAGCCATACCTATACCCTCCTCCTGTGATTAGCCCGTCACACAGGAGGTCTCCAGTGTCATTGGTAGCTGTGGAGGATGAGTCGGTGGCTGCTGCATTGGCATCGGATGTGTGACAGTAAAGCGTGGTGTGACTCCTCCTTCCACAAAATTGTAGCAAGTGATATCCTTTCTTTGAGGGTTCTTGTCCTGGTCATACTGGTAGGTTGATCGAGCTGTGGACCCTAGCAAAACTGCCTCCCTGGCTGACCTTGACTGCACTCCTGTTTGTCAAGTCTCTGAGACAATCCCTTGAGGATGTCCTCCAGCTTATCCGAAGATTCTTTTGCTCCCACTGTGGTCTCCTCTTTTTCGGGACCTGCTGGCCCAATGGCCGAAACTGGAAGATGTTTTGTTGTTGCACAGGCCTCTAGTTCCAAAGTGTCACTCACTGCAGCATCTTAGGTTTACTGGGTTCTTCTGTTCTACTTTCAATGCCACTTGTGGGTGTTCCAGCTTTGTGAGAGAGCTATTGAGAGCGAATTGTTCTCAAGCTTCCTCCTGGAGATCGTTCAGTTCTCTCCTTTCCTCTTCTTCCTGAGCTGCAGTTCAGCCAAGTGGCGATGCTTTCGTGTAGCTGGTTCAAACCTTTCCTTCATAGCAGATGTTGTTCTCGTGAATGTTGTCAATTGGCTTCTGTCGATTTTTGGAGTGCTGTCTGTGCCCGCCCCATCAGCTTACCTTGAGCTACTTTAAGCTTGTCCTCATCACTCCAGGCATTGGCAATGGCAACATTGTCAAAGTGGTAAATCGATTGCTCCCAGTTAGATTCATTGCTTCCATTAAAGTGTCTGGAAGAACCAAGGGTCTTGCAGGTACTTCTCTAGCCATTTCTCTAAGCTGATCCTGCGAACTACGCCAATGTAATCGAGGCAAAAATAAATACTAACACACAATTAGAATGCACAAACACAACTCAAATCCTGAACAGTGGATAATCAACAATACTGCCACAATCCACCATTAATTAAAACATAGAAATAGTCATGGAGGAGAAGATGGACCCAGGGTACCCAATACTGCTGCAGCATCTCCCTCTGTCATGGAGGTGAAGATGGACACACATGGTGCCCAATACTACTGCAGCATCTCCCTCTGTCATGGAGGTGAACATGGACCCAGGGTGCCCAATACTGCTGCAGCATCTCCCTCTGTCATGGAGGTGAAGATGGACCCAGGGTGCCCAATACTGCTGCAGCATCTCCCTCTGTCATGGAGGTGAAGATGGACAGGGTGCCCAATACTGCTGCAGCATCTCCCTCTGTATTGCCACAGACAAATGTTGAAGTAATCTCCTCCTGGAGTTCAAATCTCAAATATCTAGTTGAGGTACGGAAGTTCCCCCCAATTCCTTGACAAAGATTTTGCCTCAGGCCCCAACCTACTAAATGCCTCCACCGCAAAGGGAACAAAATAGTGACTATTCTTGAGGTGTGCGTACTTGGTCTTCTTCAATTCCTCCCCTTGCTTAGCTACTAATCCCACTCTGTTGGTAGCCCTGGCAATGTATGATAGTGCACAATAGCTTATCCATTCTCTAACATGATGCTCACACCATCTGGTCTTCCCCCACCATGTAAGAGATGAGGTTCAAGTCTAAAGGGAATCCCAGCTAATGTTAGCAGCCTATGGATGATGCTGTTGATGGAGGCATGTCGAGAATGACAACCAACACTGAAGCGGCAGCTTAGACCATGTCTGGCCCAGCAAGCAACATTTGACCACAGTGATGGTAGGCATGTGGCTGAGAAAGATGTGCTCCCAGCCACCACAGTGATTGTAGGCATGTGGCTGAGAAAGATGTGCTCCCAGCCACCACAGTGATGGCAGGCATGTGGCTGAGGAAGAGGTGCTCCCAGCCACCATAGTGATGGCAGGCATGTGGTTGAGAAAGAAGTGCTCCCAGCCACCACAGTGATGGCAGGCATGTGGTTGAGAAAGAAGTAACAACCTACTTAACAATTAACAGGAAAAATTATTATGATAATCGTGGTTTCAGTACAGGGCCATAACATGACTAGGCCATAACATGACTGGGCCATAGCGTGACTGGGCCATAGCGTGACTGGGCCATAGCATGACTGGGCCATAACATGACTGGGCCATAACATGACTGGGCCATAACATGACTGGGCCATAGCGTGACTGGGCCATAGCGTGACTGGGCCATAGCGTGACTGGGCCATAGCATGACTGGGCCATAGCATGACTGGGCCATAGCATGACTGGGCCATAGCATGACTGGGCCATAGAGTGACTGGGCCATAGCGTGACTGGGCCATAGCGTGACTGGGCCATAGCGTGACTGGGCCATAGCGTGACTGGGCCATAGCATGACTGGGCCATAGCATGACTGGGCAATAGCATGACGGGGCCATAGCATGACTGGGCCATAACATGACTGGGCCATAGCATGACTGGGCCATAGCATGACTGGGCCATAGGATGACTGGGCCATAGCATGACTCGGCCATAGCGTGACTGGGCCATAACATGACCGGGCCATAATATGACCGGGCCATAACATGACTGGACCATAACATGACTGGGCCATAACATGACTGGGACATAACATGACTGGGCCATAACATGACTGGGCCATAACATGACTGGGACATAACATGACTGGGACATAACATGACTGGGCCATAACATGACTGGGTCATAGCGTGACTGGGCCATAACATGACTGGGCCATAGCATGACTGGGCCATAGCGTGACTGGGCCATAGCGTGACTGGGCCATAACATGACTGGGCCATAGCATGACTGGGCCATAGCATGACTGGGCCATAGCGTGACTGGGCCATAGCGTGACTGGGCCATAGCTTGACAGGGCCATAGCGTGACTGGGCCATAGCGTAACTGGGCCATAATGTGACTGAGCCATAACATGACTGGGCCATAACATGACTGGGCCATAGACTAGTGCAGTACTAGTAGTAACATAGACTAGTGCAGTATTAGTAGTAACATAGACTAGTGCAGTACTAGTAGTAACATAGACTAGTGCAGTACTAGTAGTAACATAGACTAGTGCAGTACTAGTAGTAACAAGTAACAGACTAGTGCAGTACAAGTAGTAACATAGACTAGTGCAGTACTAGTAGTAACATAGACTAGTGCAGTACTAGTAGTAACAGACTAGTGCAGTACTAGTAGTAACATAGACTAGTGCAGTATTAGTAGTAACATAGACTAGTGTAGAACTAGTAGTAACATAGACTAGTGCAGTACTAGTAGTAATATAGACTAGTGCAGTACTAGCAGTAACATAGACTAGTGCAGTACTAGTAGTAATATAGACTAGTGCAGTACTAGCAGTAACATAGACTAGTGCAGTACTAGTAGTAATATAGACTAGTGCAGTACTAGCAGTAATATAGACTAGTGCAGTACTAGTAGTAACAGACTAGTGCAGTACTAGTAGTAACATAGACTAGTGCAGTACTAGTAGTAACATAGACTAGTGCAGTACTAGTAGTAACATAGACTAGTGCAGTACTAGTAGTAACATAGACTAGTGCAGTACTAGTAGTAACATAGACTAGTGCAGTACTAGTAGTAACATAGACTAGTGCAGTACTAGTAGTAACATAGACTAGTGCAGTACTAGTAGTAACATAGACTAGTGCAGTACTAGTAGTAACATAGACTAGTGCAGTACTAGTAGTAACATAGACTAGTGCAGTACTAGTAGTAACATAGACTAGTGCAGTACTAGTAGTAACATAGACTAGTGCAGTACTAGTAGTAACATAGACTAGTGCAGTATTAGTAGTAACATAGACTAGTGCAGTACTAGTAGTAACATAGACTAGTGCAGTACTAGTAGTAACATAGACTAGTGCAGTACTAGTAGTAACAAGTAACAGACTAGTGCAGTACTAGTAGTAACATAGACTAGTGCAGTACTAGTAGTAACAAGTAACAGACTAGTGCAGTACTAGTAGTAACATAGACTAGTGCAGTACTAGTAGTAACATAGACTAGTGCAGTACTAGTAGTAACATAGACTAGTGCAGTACTAGTAGTAACATAGACTAGTGCAGTACTAGCAGTAATATAGACTAGTGCAGTACTAGTAGTAACATAGACTAGTGCAGTACTAGTAGTAACATAGACTAGTGCAGTACTAGCAGTAACATAGACTAGTGCAGTACTAGCAGTAACATAGACTAGTGCAGTACTTGTAGTAACATAGACTAGTGCAGTACTAGCAGTAACATAGACTAGTGCAGTACTTGTAGTAACATAGACTAGTGCAGTACTAGTAGTAACATAGACTAGTGCAGTACTAGTAGTAACATAGACTAGTGCAGTACTAGTAGTAACACAGACTAGTGCAGTACTAGTAGTAACACAGACTAGTGCAGTACTAGTAGTAACATAGACTAGTGCAGTACTAGCAGTAACATAGACTAGTGCAGTACTAGCAGTAACATAGACTAGTGCAGTACTAGCAGTAACATAGACTAGTGCAGTACTAGTAGTAACATAGACTAGTGCAGTACTAGCAGTAACATAGACTAGTGCAGTACTAGTAGTAACATAGACTAGTGCAGTACTAGCAGTAACATAGACTAGTGCAGTACTAGCAGTAACATAGACTAGTACAGTACTAGTAGTAACAGACTAGTGCAGTACTAGCAGTAACATAGACTAGTGCAGTACTTGTAGTAACATAGACTAGTGCAGTACTAGTAGTAACATAGACTAGTGCAGTACTAGTAGTAACATAGACTAGTGCAGTACTAGTAGTAACATAGACTAGTGCAGTACTAGCAGTAACATAGACTAGTGCAGTACTAGTAGTAACATAGACTAGTGCAGTACTAGTAGTAACATAGACTAGTGCAGTACTAGTAGTAACATAGACTAGTGCAGTACTAGTAGTAACATAGACTAGTGCAGTACTAGTAGTAACATAGACTAGTGCAGTACTAGTAGTAACATAGACTAGTGCAGTACTAGTAGTAACATAGACTAGTGCAGTACTAGTAGTAACAGAGACTAGTGCAGTACTAGTAGTAACATAGACTAGTGCAGTACTAGTAGTAACATAGACTAGTGCAGTACTAGTAGTAACATAGACTAGTGCAGTACTAGTAGTAACATAGACTAGTGCAGTACTAGCAGTAACATAGACTAGTGCAGTACTAGTAGTAACATAGACTAGTGCAGTACTAGTAGTAACATAGACTAGTGCAGTACTAGCAGTAATATAGACTAGTGCAGTTTTAGTGGTAACATAGACTAGTGGAGTACTAGTAGTAACATAGACTAGTGCAGTACAAGTAGTAACAGACTAGTGCAGTACTAGTAGTAACATAGACTAGTGCAGTACTAGCAGTAACATAGACTAGTGCAGTACTAGTAGTAACATAGACTAGTGCAGTACTAGTAGTAACATAGACTAGTGCAGTACTAGTAGTAACATAGACTAGTGCAGTACTAGCAGTAACATAGACTAGTGCAGTACTAGTAGTAACATAGACTAGTGCAGTACTAGTAGTAACATAGACTAGTGCAGTACTAGTAGTAACATAGACTAGTGCAGTACTAGTAGTAACATAGACTAGTGCAGTACTAGTAGTAACATAGACTAGTGCAGTACTAGTAGTAACATAGACTAGTGCAGTACTAGCAGTAACATAGACTAGTGCAGTACTAGCAGTAACATAGACTAGTGCAATACTAGTAGCAACATAGACTAGTGCAGTACTAGTAGTAACATAGACTAGTGCAGTACTAGTAGTAATATAGACTAGTGCAGTACTAGTAGTAACATAGACTAGTGCAGTACTAGTAGTAACATAGACTAGTGCAGTACTAGTAGTAACATAGACTAGTGCAGTACTAGTAGCAACATAGACTAGTGCAGTACTAGTAGTAACATAGACTAGTGCAGTACTAGTAGTAACATAGACTAGTGCAGTACTAGTAGTAACAGACTAGTGCAGTACTAGTAGTAACATAGACTAGTGTAGTACTAGCAGTAACATAGACTAGTGCAGTACTAGTAGTAACATAGACTAGTGCAGTACTAGCAGTAACATAGACTAGTACAGTACTAGCAGTAACATAGACTAGTGCAGTACTAGTAGTAACATAGACTAGTGCAGTACTAGTAGTAACATAGACTAGTGCAGTACTAGTAGTAACATAGACTAGTGCAGTACTAGCAGTAACATAGACTAGTGCAGTACTAGTAGTAACATAGACTAGTGCAGTACTAGTAGTACCATAGACTAGTGTAGTACTAGCAGTAACATAGACTAGTGCAGTACTAGTAGTAACATAGACTAGTACAGTACTAGTAGTAACATAGACTAGTGCAGTACTAGTAGTAACATAGACTAGTACAGTACTAGTAGTAACATAGACTAGTGCAGTACTAGTAGTAACAGACTAGTGAAGTACTAGTAATAACATAGACTAGTGCAGTACTAGTAGTAACATAGACTAGTGCAGTACTAGTAGTAACCTAGACTAGTGCAGTACTAGTAGTAACATAGACTAGTGCAGTACTAGTAGTAACAGACTAGTGCAGTACTAGTAGTAACATAGACTAGTGCAGTACTAGTAGTAACATAGACTAGTGCAGTACTAGTAATAACATAGACTAGTGCAGTATTAGTAGTAACAGACTAGTGCAGTACTAGTAGTAACATAGACTAGTGCAGTACTAGTAGTAACATAGACTAGTGCAGTACTAGTAGTAACATAGACTAGTGCAGTACTAGTAGTAACATAGACTAGTGCAGTACTAGTAGTAACATAGACTAGTGCAGTACTAGTAGTAACATAGACTAGTGCAGTACTAGTAGTAACATAGACTAGTGCAGTACTAGCAGTAACATGGACTAGTGCAGTAGTATTAGTAACATAGACTAGTGCAGTACTAGTAGTAACATAGACTAGTGCAGTACTAGTAGTAACATAGACTAGTGCAGTACTAGTAGTAACATAGACTAGTGCAGTACTAGTAGTAACATAGACTAGTGCAGTACTAGTAGTAACATAGACTAGTGCAGTACTAGTAGTAACATAGACTAGTGCAGTATTAGTAGTAACATAGACTAGTACAGTACTAGTAGTAACATAGACTAGTGCAGTACTAGTAGTAACAAGTAACAGACTAGTGCAGTACTAGTAGTAACATAGACTAGTGCAGTATTAGTAGTAACATAGACTAGTGCAGTACTAGTAGTAACAGACTAGTGCAGTACTAGTAGTAACATAGACTAGTGCAGTACTAGTGGTAACAGACTAGTGCAGTACTAGCAGTAACATAGACTAGTGCAGTACTAGTAGTAACATAGACTAGTGCAGTACTAGTAGTAACAAGTAACAGACTAGTGCAGTACAAGTAGTAACATAGACTAGTGCAGTACTAGTAGTAACATAGACTAGTGCAGTACTAGTAGTAACATAGACTAGTGCAGTACTAGTAGTAACATAGACTAGTGCAGTACTAGCAGTAACATAGACTAGTGCAGTACTAGTAGTAACATAGACTAGTGCAGTACTAGTAGTAACATAGACTAGTGCAGTACTAGTAGTAACATAGACTAGTGCAGTACTAGTAGTAACATAGACTAGTGCAGTACTAGTAGTAACATAGACTAGTGCAGTACTAGTAGTAACATAGACTAGTGCAGTACTAGTAGTAACATAGACTAGTGCAGTACTAGTAGTAACATAGACTAGTGCAGTACTAGTAGTAACATAGACTAGTGCAGTACTAGCAGTAACATAGACTAGTGCAGTACTAGTAGTAACACAGACTAGTGCAGTACTAGTAGTAACACAGACTAGTGCAGTACTAGTAGTAACATAGACTAGTGCAGTACTAGCAGTAACATAGACTAGTGCAGTACTAGTAGTAACAAGTAACAGACTAGTGCAGTACTAGTAGTAACATAGACTAGTGCAGTACTAGTAGTAACATAGACTAGTGCAGTACTAGTAGTAACATAGACTAGTGCAGTACTAGTAGTAACATAGACTAGTGCAGTACTAGCAGTAATATAGACTAGTGCAGTACTAGTAGTAACATAGACTAGTGCAGTACTAGTAGTAACATAGACTAGTGCAGTACTAGCAGTAACATAGACTAGTGCAGTACTAGCAGTAACATAGACTAGTGCAGTACTTGTAGTAACATAGACTAGTGCAGTACTAGCAGTAACATAGACTAGTGCAGTACTTGTAGTAACATAGACTAGTGCAGTACTAGTAGTAACATAGACTAGTGCAGTACTAGTAGTAACATAGACTAGTGCAGTACTAGTAGTAACACAGACTAGTGCAGTACTAGTAGTAACACAGACTAGTGCAGTACTAGTAGTAACATAGACTAGTGCAGTACTAGCAGTAACATAGACTAGTGCAGTACTAGCAGTAACATAGACTAGTGCAGTACTAGCAGTAACATAGACTAGTGCAGTACTAGTAGTAACATAGACTAGTGCAGTACTAGCAGTAACATAGACTAGTGCAGTACTAGTAGTAACATAGACTAGTGCAGTACTAGCAGTAACATAGACTAGTGCAGTACTAGCAGTAACATAGACTAGTACAGTACTAGTAGTAACAGACTAGTGCAGTACTAGCAGTAACATAGACTAGTGCAGTACTTGTAGTAACATAGACTAGTGCAGTACTAGTAGTAACATAGACTAGTGCAGTACTAGTAGTAACATAGACTAGTGCAGTACTAGTAGTAACATAGACTAGTGCAGTACTAGCAGTAACATAGACTAGTGCAGTACTAGTAGTAACATAGACTAGTGCAGTACTAGTAGTAACATAGACTAGTGCAGTACTAGTAGTAACATAGACTAGTGCAGTACTAGTAGTAACATAGACTAGTGCAGTACTAGTAGTAACATAGACTAGTGCAGTACTAGTAGTAACATAGACTAGTGCAGTACTAGTAGTAACATAGACTAGTGCAGTACTAGTAGTAACAGAGACTAGTGCAGTACTAGTAGTAACATAGACTAGTGCAGTACTAGTAGTAACATAGACTAGTGCAGTACTAGTAGTAACATAGACTAGTGCAGTACTAGTAGTAACATAGACTAGTGCAGTACTAGCAGTAACATAGACTAGTGCAGTACTAGTAGTAACATAGACTAGTGCAGTACTAGTAGTAACATAGACTAGTGCAGTACTAGCAGTAATATAGACTAGTGCAGTTTTAGTGGTAACATAGACTAGTGGAGTACTAGTAGTAACATAGACTAGTGCAGTACAAGTAGTAACAGACTAGTGCAGTACTAGTAGTAACATAGACTAGTGCAGTACTAGCAGTAACATAGACTAGTGCAGTACTAGTAGTAACATAGACTAGTGCAGTACTAGTAGTAACATAGACTAGTGCAGTACTAGTAGTAACATAGACTAGTGCAGTACTAGCAGTAACATAGACTAGTGCAGTACTAGTAGTAACATAGACTAGTGCAGTACTAGTAGTAACATAGACTAGTGCAGTACTAGTAGTAACATAGACTAGTGCAGTACTAGTAGTAACATAGACTAGTGCAGTACTAGTAGTAACATAGACTAGTGCAGTACTAGTAGTAACATAGACTAGTGCAGTACTAGCAGTAACATAGACTAGTGCAGTACTAGCAGTAACATAGACTAGTGCAATACTAGTAGCAACATAGACTAGTGCAGTACTAGTAGTAACATAGACTAGTGCAGTACTAGTAGTAATATAGACTAGTGCAGTACTAGTAGTAACATAGACTAGTGCAGTACTAGTAGTAACATAGACTAGTGCAGTACTAGTAGTAACATAGACTAGTGCAGTACTAGTAGCAACATAGACTAGTGCAGTACTAGTAGTAACATAGACTAGTGCAGTACTAGTAGTAACATAGACTAGTGCAGTACTAGTAGTAACAGACTAGTGCAGTACTAGTAGTAACATAGACTAGTGTAGTACTAGCAGTAACATAGACTAGTGCAGTACTAGTAGTAACATAGACTAGTGCAGTACTAGCAGTAACATAGACTAGTACAGTACTAGCAGTAACATAGACTAGTGCAGTACTAGTAGTAACATAGACTAGTGCAGTACTAGTAGTAACATAGACTAGTGCAGTACTAGTAGTAACATAGACTAGTGCAGTACTAGCAGTAACATAGACTAGTGCAGTACTAGTAGTAACATAGACTAGTGCAGTACTAGTAGTACCATAGACTAGTGTAGTACTAGCAGTAACATAGACTAGTGCAGTACTAGTAGTAACATAGACTAGTACAGTACTAGTAGTAACATAGACTAGTGCAGTACTAGTAGTAACATAGACTAGTACAGTACTAGTAGTAACATAGACTAGTGCAGTACTAGTAGTAACAGACTAGTGAAGTACTAGTAATAACATAGACTAGTGCAGTACTAGTAGTAACATAGACTAGTGCAGTACTAGTAGTAACCTAGACTAGTGCAGTACTAGTAGTAACATAGACTAGTGCAGTACTAGTAGTAACAGACTAGTGCAGTACTAGTAGTAACATAGACTAGTGCAGTACTAGTAGTAACATAGACTAGTGCAGTACTAGTAATAACATAGACTAGTGCAGTATTAGTAGTAACAGACTAGTGCAGTACTAGTAGTAACATAGACTAGTGCAGTACTAGTAGTAACATAGACTAGTGCAGTACTAGTAGTAACATAGACTAGTGCAGTACTAGTAGTAACATAGACTAGTGCAGTACTAGTAGTAACATAGACTAGTGCAGTACTAGTAGTAACATAGACTAGTGCAGTACTAGTAGTAACATAGACTAGTGCAGTACTAGCAGTAACATGGACTAGTGCAGTAGTATTAGTAACATAGACTAGTGCAGTACTAGTAGTAACATAGACTAGTGCAGTACTAGTAGTAACATAGACTAGTGCAGTACTAGTAGTAACATAGACTAGTGCAGTACTAGTAGTAACATAGACTAGTGCAGTACTAGTAGTAACATAGACTAGTGCAGTACTAGTAGTAACATAGACTAGTGCAGTATTAGTAGTAACATAGACTAGTACAGTACTAGTAGTAACATAGACTAGTGCAGTACTAGTAGTAACAAGTAACAGACTAGTGCAGTACTAGTAGTAACATAGACTAGTGCAGTATTAGTAGTAACATAGACTAGTGCAGTACTAGTAGTAACAGACTAGTGCAGTACTAGTAGTAACATAGACTAGTGCAGTACTAGTGGTAACAGACTAGTGCAGTACTAGCAGTAACATAGACTAGTGCAGTACTAGTAGTAACATAGACTAGTGCAGTACTAGTAGTAACAAGTAACAGACTAGTGCAGTACAAGTAGTAACATAGACTAGTGCAGTACTAGTAGTAACATAGACTAGTGCAGTACTAGTAGTAACATAGACTAGTGCAGTACTAGTAGTAACATAGACTAGTGCAGTACTAGCAGTAACATAGACTAGTGCAGTACTAGTAGTAACATAGACTAGTGCAGTACTAGTAGTAACATAGACTAGTGCAGTACTAGTAGTAACATAGACTAGTGCAGTACTAGTAGTAACATAGACTAGTGCAGTACTAGTAGTAACATAGACTAGTGCAGTACTAGTAGTAACATAGACTAGTGCAGTACTAGTAGTAACATAGACTAGTGCAGTACTAGTAGTAACATAGACTAGTGCAGTACTAGTAGTAACATAGACTAGTGCAGTACTAGCAGTAACATAGACTAGTGCAGTACTAGCAGTAACATAGACTAGTGCAGTACTAGTAGTAACATAGACTAGTGCAGTACAAGTAGTAACATAGACTAGTGCAATACTAGTAGTAACATAGACTAGTGCAGTACTAGTAGTAACATAGACTAGTGCAGTACTAGTAGTAACATAGACTAGTGCAGTACTAGTAGTAACATAGACTAGTGCAGTACTAGCAGAAACATAGACTAGTGCAGTACTAGTAGTAACATAGACTAGTGCAGTACTAGTGGTAACATAGACTAGTGCAGTACTAGTAGTAACATAGACTAGTGCAGTACTAGTAGTAACATAGACTAGTGCAGGACTAGTAGTAACATAGACTAGTGCAGTACTAGTAGTAACATAGACTAGTGCAGTACTAGCAGAAACATAGACTAGTGCAGTACTAGTAGTAACATAGACTAGTGCAGTACTAGCAGAAACATAGACTAGTGCAGTACTAGTAGTAACATAGACTAGTGCAGTACTAGCAGAAACATAGACTAGTGCAGTACTAGTAGTAACATAGACTAGTGCAGTACTAGTAGTAACATAGACTAGTGCAGTACTAGTAGTAACATAGACTAGTACAGTACTAGTAGTAACATAGACTAGTGCAGTACTAGTAGTAACATAGACTAGTGCAGTACTAGCAGTAACATAGACTAGTGCAGTACTAGTAGTAACACAGACTAGTGCAGTACTAGTAGTAACATAGACTAGTGCAGTACTAGCAGTAACATAGACTAGTGCAGTACTAGCAGTAACATAGACTAGTGCAGTATTAGTAGTAACATAGACTAGTGCAGTACTAGTAGTAACATAGACTAGTACAGTACTAGTAGTAACATAGACTAGTGCAGTACTAGTAGTAACATAGACTAGTGCAGTACTAGTAGTAACATAGACTAGTGCAGTACTAGCAGTAACATAGACTAGTGCAGTACTAGTAGTAACACAGACTAGTGCAGTACTAGTAGTAACATAGACTAGTACAGTACTAGTAGTAACATAGACTAGTGCAGTACTAGTAGTAACATAGACTAGTACAGTACTAGTAGTAACATAGACTAGTGCAGTACTAGTAGTAACATAGACTAGTGCAGTACTAGTAGTAACATAGACTAGTACAGTACTAGTAGTAACATAGACTAGTGCAGTACTAGTAGTAACATAGACTAGTGCAGTACTAGCAGTAACATAGACTAGTGCAGTATTAGTAGTAACATAGACTAGTGCAGTACTAGTAGTAACATAGACTAGTACAGTACTAGTAGTAACATAGACTAGTGCAGTACTAGTAGTAACATAGACTAGTGCAGTACTAGTAGTAACATAGACTAGTGCAGTACTAGCAGTAACATAGACTAGTGCAGTACTAGTAGTAACACAGACTAGTGCAGTACTAGTAGTAACATAGACTAGTGCAGTACTAGCAGTAACATAGACTAGTGCAGTACTAGCAGTAACATAGACTAGTGCAGTACTAGCAGTAACATAGACTAGTGCAGTACTAGTGGTAACATAGACTAGTGCAGTACTAGTAGTAACATAGACTAGTGCAGTACTAGCAGTAACATAGACTAGTGCAGTACTAGTAGTAACATAGACTAGTGCAGTACTAGCAGTAACATAGACTAGTGCAGTACTAGTAGTAACATAGACTAGTGCAGTACTAGTAGTAACATAGACTAGTGCAGTACTAGTAGTAACATAGACTAGTGCAGTACTAGCAGTAACATAGACTAGTGCAGTACTAGTAGTAACATAGATTAGTGCAGTACTAGTAGTAACATAGACTAGTGCAGTACTAGCAGCAACATAGACTAGTGCAGTACTAGTAGTAACATAGACTAGTGCAGTACTAGTAGTAACATAGACTAGTGCAGTACTAGTAGTAACATAGACTAGTGCAGTACTAGCAGTAACATAGATTAGTGCAGTACTAGTAGTAACATAGACTAGTGCAGTACTAGTAGTAACATAGACTAGTGCAGTACTAGTAGTAACATAGACTAGTGCAGTACTAGTAGTAACATAGACTAGTGCAGTACTAGTAGTAACATAGACTAGTGCAGTACTAGTAGTAACATAGACTAGTGCAGTACTAGTAGTAACATAGACTAGTGCAGTACTAGTAGTAACATAGACTAGTGCAGTACTAGTAGTAACATAGACTACTGCAGTACTAGTAGTAACATAGACTAGTGCAGTACTAGTAGTAACATAGACTAGTGCAGTACTAGTAGTAACATAGACTAGTGCAGTACTAGTAGTAACATAGACTAGTTCAGTACTAGTAGTAACATAGACTAGTGCAGTACTAGTAGTAACATAGACTAGTGCAGTACTAGTAGTAACATAGACTAGTGCAGTACTAGCAGTAACATAGACTAGTGCAGTACTAGCAGTAACATAGACTAGTGCAGTACTAGTAGTAACATAGACTAGTGCAGTACTAGTAGTAACATAGACTAGTGCAGTACTAGTAGTAACATAGACTAGTGCAGTACTAGTAGTAACATAGACTAGTGCAGTACTAGCAGTAACATAGACTAGTGCAGTACTAGTAGTAACATAGACTAGTGCAGTACTAGTAGTAACATAGACTAGTGCAGTACTAGCAGTAACATAGACTAGTGCAGTACTAGTAGTAACATAGACTAGTGCAGTACTAGCAGTAACATAGACTAGTGCAGTACTAGCAGTAACATACACTAGTGCAGTACTAGTAGTAATATAGACTAGTGCAGTACTAGCAGTAACATACACTAGTGCAGTACTAGTAGTAACAGACTAGTGCAGTACTAGTAGTAACATAGACTAGTGCAGTACTAGTAGTAACATAGTGCAGTACTAGTAGTAACATAGACTAGTGCAGTACTAGTAGTAACAGACTAGTGCAGTACTAGTAGTAGCATAGACTAGTGCAGTACTAGTAGTAACATAGACTAGTGCAGTACTAGTAGTAATATAGACTAGTGCAGTACTAGCAGTAACATAGACTAGTGCAGTACTAGTAGTAACATAGACTAGTGCAGTACTAGTAGTAACATAGACTAGTGCAGTACTAGTAGTAACATAGACTAGTGCAGTACTAGTAGTAACATAGACTAGTGCAGTACTAGTAGTAACATAGACTAGTGCAGTACTAGTAGTAACATAGACTAGTGCAGTACTAGTAGTAACATAGACTAGTGCAGTACTAGTAGTAACATAGACTAGTGCAGTACTAGTAGTAACATAGACTAGTGCAGTACTAGTAGTAACATAGACTAGTGCAGTACTAGTAGTAACATAGACTAGTGCAGTACTAGTAGTAACATAGATTAGTGCAGTACTAGTAGTAACATAGACTAGTGCAGTACTAGTAGTAACATAGACTAGTGCAGTACTAGTAGTAACATAGACTAGTGCAGTACTAGTAGTAACATAGACTAGTGCAGTACTAGTAGTAACATAGACTAGTGCAGTACTAGTAGTAACATAGACTAGTGAAGTACTAGTAGTAACATAGACTAGTGTAGTACTAGTAGCAACATAGACTAGTGCAGTACTAGTAGTAATATAGACTAGCGCAGTACTAGCAGTAACATAGACTAGTGCAGTACTAGTAGTAACAGACTAGTGCAGTACTAGTAGTAACATAGACTAGTGCAGTACTAGTAGTAACATAGACTAGTGCAGTACTAGTAGTAACAAGTAACAGACTAGTGCAGTACTAGTAGTAACATAGACTAGTGCAGTACTAGTAGTAACATAGACTAGTGCAGTACTAGTAGTAACATAGACTAGTGCAGTACATGTACTAGTAGTAACATAGACTAGTGCAGTACTAGCAGTAACATAGACTAGTGCAGTACTAGTAGTAACATAGACTAGTGCAGTACTAGTAGTAACATAGACTAGTGCAGTACAAGTAGTAACATAGACTAGTGCAGTACTAGTAGTAACATAGACTAGTGCAGTACTAGTAGTAACATAGACTAGTGCAGTACTAGTAGTAACATAGACTAGTACAGTACTAGTAGTAACATAGACTAGTGTAGTACTAGCAGTAACATAGACTAGTGCAGTACTAGCAGTAACATAGACTAGTGCAGTACTAGCAGTAACATAGACTAGTGCAGTACTAGTAGTAACATAGACTAGTGCAGTACTAGTAGTAACATAGACTAGTGCAGTACTAGTAGTAATATAGACTAGTGCAGTACATGTACTAGTAGTAACATAGACTAGTGCAGTACTAGTGGTAACATAGACTAGTGCAGTACTAGTAGTAACATAGACTAGTGCAGTACTAGTAGTAACATAGACTAGTGCAGTACATGTACTAGTAGTAACATAGACTAGTGCAGTACTAGTAGTAACATAGACTAGTGCAGTACTAGTAGTAATATAGACTAGTGCAGTACATGTACTAGTAGTAACATAGACTAGTGCAGTACTAGTAGTAATATAGACTAGTGCAGTACTAGCAGTAACATAGACTAGTGCAGTACTAGTAGTAATATAAACTAGTGCAGTACTAGCAGTAACAGACTAGTGCAGTACTAGTAGTAACAGACTAGTGCAGTACTAGTAGTAACATAGACTAGTGGAGTAGTAGTAGTAACAGACTAGTGCAGTACTAGTAGTAACATAGACTAGTGCAGTACTAGCAGTAACATAGACTAGTGCAGTACTAGTAGTAACATAGACTAGTGCAGTACTAGTAGTAACATAGACTAGTGCAGTACTAGCAGTAACATAGACTAGTGCAGTACTAGTAGTAACATAGACTAGTGCAGGACTAGTAGTAACATAGACTAGTGCAGTACTAGTAGTAACATAGACTAGTGCAGTACTAGTAATAACATAGACTAGTGCAGTACTAGTAGTAACATAGACTAGTGCAGTACAAGTAGTAACATAGACTAGTGCAGTACTAGTAATAACATAGACTAGTGCAGTACTAGTAGTAACATAGACTAGTGGAGTAGTAGTAGTAACAGACTAGTGCAGTACTAGTAGTGCAGTACTAGTAGTAACATAGACTAGTGCAGTACTAGTAGTAACATAGACTAGTGCAGTACTAGTAGTAACATAGACTAGTGCAGTACTAGCAGTAACATAGACTAGTGCAGTACTAGCAGTAACATAGACTAGTGCAATACTAGCAGCAACATAGACTAGTGCAGTACTAGTAGTAACATAGACTAGTGCAGTACTAGCAGTAACATAGACTAGTGCAGTACTAGTAGTAATATAGACTAGTGCAGTACTAGTAGTAATATAGACTAGTGCAGTACTAGTAGTAACATAGACTAGTGCAGTACTAGTAGTAACATAGACTAGTGCAGTACTAGTAGTAACATAGACTAGTGTAGTACTAGTAGTAACATAGACTAGTGCAGTACTAGCAGTAACATAGACTAGTGCAGTACTAGTAGTAACATAGACTAGTGCAGTACTAGTAGTAACATAGACTAGTGCAGTACTAGTAGTAGCATAGACTAGTTAGTAGTAACATAGCCTAGTGCAGTACTAGCAGTAACAGACTAGTGCAGTACTAGTAGTAACATAGACTAGTGCAGTATTAGTAGTAACATAGACTAGTGCAGTACTAGTAGTTACATAGACTAGTGCAGTACTAGTAGTAACATAGACTAGTGCAGTACTAGTAGTAACATAGACTAGTGCAGTACTAGTAGTAACATAGACTAGTGCAGTACTAGTAGTAACATAGACTAGTGCAGTACTAGTAGTAACATAGACTAGTGCAGTACTAGTAGTAACATAGACTAGTGCAGTACTAGCAGTAACATAGACTAGTGCAGTACTAGCAGTAACATAGACTAGTGCAGTACTAGTAGTAACATAGACTAGTGCAGTACTAGCAGTAACATAGACTAGTGCAGTACTAGTAGTAACATAGACTAGTGAAGTACTAGTAGTAACATAGACTAGTGCAGTACTAGTAGTAGCATAGACTAGTGCAGTACTAGTAGTAACATAGACTAGTGCAGTACTAGTAGTAACATAGACTAGTGCAGTACTAGTAGTAACATAGACTAGTGCAGTACTACTAGTAGTAACATAGACTAGTGCAGTACTAGTAGTAGCATAGACTAGTGCAGTACTAGCAGTAACATAGACTAGTGAAGTACTAGTAGTAACATAGACTAGTGCAGTACTAGTAGTAACATAGACTAGTGCAGTACTAGTAGTAACATAGACTAGTGCAGTACTAGCAGTAACATAGACTAGTGCAGTACTAGTAGTAGTAACATAGACTAGTGCAGTACTAGCAGTAACATAGACTAGTGCAGTACTAGCAGTAACATAGACTAGTGCAGTACTAGTAGTAACATAGACTAGTGCAGTACTAGTAGTAACATAGACTAGTGCAGTACTAGCAGTAACATAGACTAGTGCAGTACTAGTAGTAATATAGACTAGTGCAGTACTACTAGTAGTAACATAGACTAGTGCAGTACTAGTAGTAGCATAGACTAGTGCAGTACTAGCAGTAACATAGACTAGTGAAGTACTAGTAGTAACATAGACTAGTGCAGTACTAGTAGTAACATAGACTAGTGCAGTACTAGTAGTAACATAGACTAGTGCAGTACTAGTAGTAACATAGACTAGTGCAGTACTAGTAGTAGCATAGACTAGTGCAGTACTAGCAGTAACATAGACTAGTGCAGTAGTAGCTAAGATGGTACAACTATTATGTTGTTATTGTTGTTATTATACTTTGTTGCCCTAGCTGATCTAGAGGATTACAATAGCCTTCCCAATAATCGACTTGAAATTGACTTTTTGACTAAGATGTTATAGCTATCCATCATGTTCTACTGGCACATGCGTCCAGCATGTTCTACTGGCACATGCGTCCAGCATGTGAACCGGCACATGCACATGTGTCTAGCACGTGCAATAAATAAATAAATAAATTAATTAATTAATAAATAATAATAATAATAATAATAATAATAATAATAATAATAATAATAATAATAGTCTTGTGTAATTATTAGTGTTGTTGTTGTTATTGTTTTGTTGTTGTTTGATATATATAATAATAATAAAAATAAAAAAAATAAAAATAAAAAAATAAAAAAAATAATAAAAAAAAATAATAAAAAAATAATAATAATAATAATAATAATAATAATGATAATGATAATGATAATGATAATAATAATGATAATGATAATAATAATAATAATAATAATAATAATAATAATAATAATAGTAGTAGTAATAATAATAATAATAACATAAATAACAAAATAAAAGTAAATAAATAATAAACAAACAAACAAACAAACAAAATAATAGTCATCCTTTTGTACTATCTTGGCTCTGGCATGGGCTTGGCAAAGATTAAATCTGGCAAATGCTAAAAAATCATACGATAGCTATAAATCCCCAAATTCAGTATGAAGACAGTATATTGCCTCCAGTGAATGCAAATTTATGTGGTACCAGGCCAGGCTGGAGAATGAGCTGGAGCTTTATTTAGACCAGACATTGAGAAATTGAGAAAATCTCCTCTTGATGTGCTAATTGATAGCTATGACCCTGTGAGTGCACAAGCTCAGAGATTAAGGGCATTTTCGATGTGCTTAAGTCGCAATTATCTGCCCTGGTAAATGCCATTGCGGCTTCTGAAAACCATTGGGAAAAAATTAATGAGGTCACACAAAAGGCGATCAGCCTTCAGATGATAGAGAAAATTAGTCCTCTTTTTTGGGTTTAAACTCCTCCCCCCACCCCCTTCCCCCAGCTTCAGCTGGGAGAGACTTCAGTCCTGTGTTACAACTTTATGGTAGTAGTAGTATATAATGAAGTATAATTATCATTATATACTAATAAGGAAGAGGTGTTGGATAGGGTAGACAGAATTGTAATGGGAAATGTGCTCAAATAGTGGGAGAAGAGGAAATACTTAATTTTTTGCACCTAGGGTCTTATGTCTTTGATATATACACCACCTCATCATCATCCCCAAACAATTGTTTTGTAATTCATTATTTTGCTGTCATTAAAATAGTTCATTCATGTTGTTGTTTCTACTTACTTAGTGATGGCCTATCTCAAGGCTCAACAGAACAATTAAATTATATACTAACAGATATGACTGAATCTAGCCACACCGTGTTTTACCAGCCCTTTTGCCTCAAAAGACAAATAAAGCACCGTCGCCGAATGACTCTGTTAAATCCCAGATATCGTACATAATAATTATGGTGGTCGTGGCTTCAAGTTCAGGCTCTTGAGAGTAGCTCCCCAGAAGCCAGGCAAGTCCATTCCACAGTGTTGATTGAACCTCCCGCACTTTAGTGCTAGGCTGATGTGCAATGCCTCCTTCATTAGCAGTTCCTTCGGTCTTCTGGCCTGCAAGAGGTAGCTTCCTCCCACAAAATAGGATATCCATTATCCCTTGCATGTTCAGCAATTGCAGACTTCTCTTTAACACACTTTCTACATGCATCTTGATGTTCTTTCACTCTGGTCTCCAGTCTTCTGATGGTCTCCCCTATATAGTATTTCCCACAGTCGAGGATGCTTATTCACTTGTTTGTGCATTGCATGTTCTAACTCAATTTCACTTGAATTGAAGCTTGTTTTCTCTTGTGAATTGACATACTGAAGGAATGCCAATAAGCTCTACAGGCACCCATGACGTAATACCGAGTCAGATACAGTTGTTGTTTTCTGTGTGCACAGAGTTGCCATCTCTGATGATGTGCCTAAGTAGACCTATAATATAGGGGCCTGTAGGCTTGGCAGCAATGTTGTTGAAGTGCAGGTCCCATGAAAGATCAGTCCAACCAAAGTCCACAATGAAGCGACTTATCACAATGGATTCAGTTCGAACTTACTATGAGGGACCAGTAAGATTCAGAACAGAATATGAGTAAGTATTGTGGTCAGCTGATGCGTAAATTCAAATGACTTCGACGGACGGTATTTATTACGACGACGCTATTTATGACTATAATTGAAGGGCTGAGTGCAAGAAGTGTATAAGTCCATTTTTGGCGAAAAATCAATTTTGTCCTAGACCTGATCATAATACCTTAGGCCATCCCCCATGGCAATTTTTAGACCTTATCTCCATGGTGTTTTGATGTTAGGGACACTATAGTACAGAAGATGCTATCATAACAGTATTACAGTAGTGCATGATTAAAACGCGTATAACTCAAAACATTGAATATGGACTTATACACTTCTTGCACTCAGCCCTTCAATTATAAAGTACTGCGTTGATGTCAAGAATATTTATTGCATTTATAGCTCTTCAAGGTGTGGTAGGCTGGTGTTTTAGATCAGGTCTAGCATCTTCAAAAGTGTGGGGAGAAAACCAAACTCAGGAATAGGATGTATATTACATGTCAACAAGTTTATTGGCATAAAAAGTGTTGGGGAAAAATCCCGACAATAAACATTTGGTGTAGTATGTGCTCTGTATTCAGCTAACTAATTGTAGGGAATGCAGCTAGCTCGTGAATGTTTTTAATCTAAACTGACTTGCAACATCCAATGCCAAATTAATACTCTGCTGAGGCATGGCTTCTTCAAATTGCACTGACAAAGTTTCCATAAAACTTGGTTGTAATGCAGATATGAGGTCCTCGTTGGGCTTATATATAAATATAGAAGAGGGCCAATTCTTTGTTACAGCTGTAGTTGATGAGGTCACTGAAAACCCACACAGTGTTGTCACCGGTGCACTTTTTTGAAAAGTTTTTGTAGCAATACATTCCAACAGATATTGCCCTAAATAAATGTTTGTTTGTCCATGGCCAAGTTGTTAACCTGCTGTAGTGTGTATAGTGAGGACAGAAACACCATCAACTCTCTGTTCCTTACACAGGATAAGTAACTGGGACATATTATGTTAGATAACAACAAAAGCAAACTTTAGATAATAAGGGGATCGCCCTCTTTGGTCGCGATGCCACTGAATCAGAATTGGTAGTTCACGAATAGTACAGACTGGCTAGTAATGTGATGCGCATGCGTGCATGTAGGACAATGATAATAGGTACAGATCGATTGTGTGTGAGTGTATGTAGTATAGTATTGTCTATCTCCCCCCAAGTCTTTGGCCAGTATGGTTGGAGACGGAGTAGTTAGTATGTTCCAGAGTAGTAGTAGTCTGGTTTCCGATGGGTTCTCTTTGATCTTCTAAGTCCAGGGTCTGGAGTGGCTGTCTGGGTGTAGTGGAGTCTCCTAGGCTGGGCGACCATGGCTTCTTTGGGGGTTTGTATCCTGGTTCAGGGTCCGGTTTGTTCCAGGGGTGGCGATGGTGGGCGTGGTGTCCATGAGTGTGATAGGTGTTGGGAGGTTTCCTGTCGGGATGTGGTCCGAGTGGGTTTGGTCTTTGGTTTTAGTGGGTGTTGGCATCATCGGTGTGGTTTTGGGGTTTCCTGTCGGGTTGTGGTACGAGTGGGTTTGGTCTTTGGTTTTAGTGGGTGTTGGCATCATTGGTGTGGTTTTGGTGATTGGTGGTGGAGCTTGGGTGGTGTGGTCTTGGTTCTGTGAAGGCTTTGTGCGATATCTTGGGTGATGGTTAGTTTGGCTGCGGGTTGTTGGTGTGGGTGTATCTTCTTAAGAATTTCCTGTTCCTGAGGGAGACTCTCCCTGAGCCGTCCATCTTCACCAGGTACTGGTGGTACTGCCTCACTTCGATCACCGTGCCGGTGTGATCCCATTTGTTGGGGTGGTGACCGGTCTGGTTTTATACCCTGACAGTGTCTCCTGTCTGTAGTTGAGTGAGGGGTTTAGTATATTCGCTCCAGCGTTCCTGGTTGATGTGATGTCGGTTTCGGAGTGCCTGTTCTCTTAGGTTTAGTGTGTTGCTCCAGGTCTGGTGTGGTATGTATTTCCCTTGGAGGACTGGTAACAGGTCTCTTGTTGGTCGTCCGAATACGTATTCAGCAGGTGACTGTTTTGTGGAGGGGTCTGGGCTGTTCCGGTATTGGAGCATAGCCTTCTGAAATGTGTCAATTGAGAGGTCTCCGTCTGTGCCTGTGTTCCCGGATATTAGTCTCTTGATGGTTTTTACTCCAATTTCCGCCCTGCAGTTGCTGTGAGGGTAGGCAACTGAGCTCAGCCTGTCCCCCATGTATTCAAGAAGTTTGAGGTGATGTGTGACATGAAATCAGAGCCACCGTCTGTGGCTAGCTCGTCGGGGATGCCATGCGTTGAGAAGGTCTTTCTCAGGACATCGGTGAGGCCCTTTGCATGATCTCTTGATCTCTCCACAATAGGCCAGTTGGAGTATCGGTCAATTTACCACTAAGTAGTTTTTCCCTAGGTGGTGGAAAAAGTCAGCACATATGTACTGGAAGGGGTACACTGGTAGGGCTGGTGGGGTGGGGGGCATGGCTGCCTGGGATGGGGCCATCCCATTGCAGATCCTGCAGTCCGTTCTGGTAGCTGAAATGTCGGCAGTGATCCCTGGCCAGAATATGGATGACTCTGCCTTGGATATCATTGCAGATGTACCTTGGTGAGCTGCATGGAGGGCTGCAAGGCATGTTGGTCGAAGTGCTGGCGGGATGATTAGTCGGTCTTTGTACACACCACAATGCCATCGATGGAGTAGAGGTGGTCCCGATGAGTGTGGTAGTCTCTGATCGCTGGTTGTACTAGGTGGCATCTGTCTGGGAAGCCATCTTCGATGGTGTTAAGGAGAAGCATCATTTCGTCATCTGAAGATGTAGCTGTCTGTACTTGCTCCCAGCTGATAGGCTGTATGGAGTCTATGGTCGATGCGAGTGATTCTTGGATTGTGGTGTCCAAGTGGTCGGATATGTGTGACTCATCTGTGGAGATGCCGGCCATGACGTTCGTTGGGATCGTGGTTGTGGGTCTCAAGGTTTGGTCTGAGGCAGAGTGTGCATCGTCTGTTAGGGTCATCTTGTCTGGGTCCTGTGTGCCGGTGGGGTACCTTGAGAGGGCGTCTGGTGTTTTGTTCTTGACGCCTGGGACGTGGATCATTTTGAATTTGTATGGCAGGGTTTTTTCTTTCAGATTGCGGAGTCTTGTGTTGGTTATCTGCTCCAGGGATCTGTCTCCGAATATCTTGACGAGAGGTTTGTGGTCGCAGCCTAGGATGAAGTGGTGAGCCTTGTCCAGGGCATCTGCCACAGTGAGGGCCTCTCCCTCAATTGGAGTATAACGAGACTCCGCAGCGTGCGTGAATCGTGACCCGACTAGGGTGAACTTCCATCCGGTTTGGCAGCAGAAGACGTCGTTGGATGGGCACTGGCAGTGCTTCTGGAATAGCCAGTACCATATCCCGTTCTTTGACCAGTCGGTTGCTAGACAAGTTGGTTTGGTTTTGCCGTAGATCTTCACACCTTCTTGAATTTCCCTGACAATGGCTTGGAGTTGTTGAATGCCGATTGGTGTGATTCCTTCCAGGCAAACTTCTCCGAGGGTTTCAGTAGGTCCCGGAATGGTACCATGGCCGATGTCACTAAATGTATAGGGGACTTGGTTTACCAGTCCGAACCAGGATCTTAGTTTTTAGGGGTCGGGAAGTCAGTGATGGCACGGATGTATTTTCTGCATGGCTTGACCGTTGTAGGGGTGATCTCGAATCTGGCGAACTCCACACTGTCCTCCGCGTAATGGAATTTCTCGGGGTTGAGGGTGACACCGTTGGTGGCACAGATGTGGAGCCATTCCACTGCCTGGGAGTATGCATCGGAGATAATGTCGGACCATGAGGCGATGTAGCCCTGGGGAGCGGTGCAGTAGCGGTATCTTCCCCGGTGTAAAGAAGGAGGTGGAGTGTCTGTCGTCCTCGTGGAGTGGTACGGAGTGGTAGCCATTCCAGGCGTCAAATATAGTCTACTTTGTCTTCATTGGTACTGATCTTGCCTGATTGGGTGTGGTGTGTCTCCCTTGTGGCGTGTTGATTGAGGGCCTGGAAGTCAATGGTTCGACGAAGGGAGCCATTCTTTTTGGGGCAGATTACCATCCTGTGGCACCTGTAACTGGGATTCCAATGAGGACTTTTTCGAGGACGCCAAGCCTGACGTCCCTGTCCAGTCCAGCCTTCACTTCGTCTTGCCAGTGGAGGGGGATAGGGGTTGGGTTGTGGTAGGCAGTTGGTGTTGCGAGGGGGTCGATCCTTAGCCGCAGGGGTGGGCCAGTCATGAGAGGGAGTGGCTGGTGTACGCAGGTGTTAATCGCACTTGAGCGATACAAGATTCTCAGGGATTCCTCTAGTTTGCCTCTGTTTTCTTCCGTAGCCGGAAGTAGTGGTGTGGTCGGGATGGGTGGTGGGGGTGATCTTCTCGGGCACTGGCATGGTCGGTTGGGTGGGGTCGTCCAGTGGATGGGTGGCTTGGCCCCTGCCTTTGTTGTGGTGCCTGAATCCGAGATCCTTGCGATGCCTGTTTGGGGGAAAGACTGGTTGATGATCCCTAGGTCGGTGCAGGCTTCCTGGCTGAGGAAGACCTTGCTCACATTGTGGGTCACGTATACCATTTGTCTTGTGGTCCTCCCTGATAGGTGTCGGATAGTCTCAGGATTGTGGCTCCTAGGATTCGCAGGTTGCTGTTGTTGGCAGTATGCATGCGTAGGTTCACTCGTATGAGGTCCTCTGTGGTCAGGCCGAGCTTGTGGAGGATGTTTGTGCCAGCTGGCATCCTGTGTCGGCCATTGCCTCTATGGAGGTCTTTTTGTTGCCTGTCCTTAGGGTGTGTCCTAGGTGGCGGTAGTCGTCCTTGCTGAGGTCGATGTTGAGCCGGATGTACGGCTGAGGTTTTGATCTCCTCTTTATCCATGACTTCGTGGACTGGTTGTATACATGGTGGTCCAGTGTATTGGCTCTGTTGGGGTCGGATGTTGTTAGGTTGCATACCTCGTCGAACTGGGCGCTCTCGAACTGCGTGGTGTGTTGTTTGCTATCGCTCCTGCACATCCTCTCAGTGTGGTGGTCTCTTCCACAACCAGTGCATTTTGACCCAAATGCTGGGCACTCTGATCGCCTTATTCGGGTTGGAGCGCTCCTGCCATGGCCTTTTCCTCCGCAATAAGAGCAGATGTCCTCCTTTTGGTGGGGGTACCTTCATGTTCTGGGGTTTCTTCTGTCGCTTGTATGTGCTTCCCAGCACTTCGGCTGATTGTGAGATGGACAGTTTCGATGCCTCTTCCCAGCCTCCTTGGCTTCCACGAAACGTAGGGCTTGTTCCACTGTCATCTCCTGGTTGGCGTTCCCGAGGAGGTCGATTTGTATCTCTGTGTCAGCGAGCCCCCTGCATAGTACGTCTACCACGTTCTCCTCGGAGTAATCTACAATGTGCACACATCCACTGCATTGTTTCATGAATTTACATACACTTGCCTGTCCTCTTAGTCGTGCGCCGAATGCTCATCGTGATCCTGTTTCATGTTATGGAGGGAGACTCGGGCGACCATGGCGTTCTCTTCCCTCACTGCCAGTGAGGCGAATACCTCGTCCTCAGTCTTTCCGGCCAGGGTGCCACCCGCGTTACGGGTGAGGTCCCTGCGCAGCTGATCGTCGCAGCACTCTAGCAGTTGCATGACCAGGTCCGGTCCGACTAGCTTGGTGGCCCTGACGTAGTCACCCCACCTTGATCTGAAGTATGTCCAGTCTTCTGAGGTGCCTGCTGATGTGATGCCTGGCTTTTTCACCTTTTCCACCCTGGCCGTCTGCGGAGGCCCAGTCCTGTGGGTCATCGAGTGTGCTGACAGGAATGCAGCTGCCAGTTCCTAGTACGTCGGGTATGACATAGTCACAATCGTCGAAGGGGCATCTCATCTCTGCCATCCTACGTAGTGGTGTGCTCCAATTGGAGTCTGTATACACATAGATAATAAGGGGATCGCCCTCTTTGGTCGCGATGCCACCGAATCAGAATTGGCAGTTCTCGAATAGCAATGTGTATACAGACTGGCTAGTAATGTGATGCGCATGCGTACATGTAGGACAATGATAATAGGTACAGATCGATTGTGTGTGAGTGTATGTAGTATAGTATTGTCTAAACTTGATCACGTTTAAATGTATGGCACATACAACCAGCAGCATACTAGGAACCTGGAGGTCTAACAACCACTTTTGGATGGGCACGAACTTGATTGTTCAATACTTCAAAGTGGTGTGCTACACATCGGACAAGTATATTCTGCTGTGCACATGATTTTAAGCTGTGTGGGGAAGATACTTATAGGGGTTGGTGTTAGAGTTATGCTTTTTTGCACTGTAAACCACTTTTCTCAATTAACTTAATTAATTAATTAAATTAAAAAAATTTAAAGAAGGATGAAATTGATTGAGTACTGCAAAAACAAAATAGGGGGGTGCTGTTGCAGTTTTTTTGAGTTGATGTTGCTGGATATTAACAAAACGTGCCGAATAAGCAACAATTTGATACCAAAATTATTAGCACAAAGAAAACTTTGTGATTACAAATTTGTAATTTGTTTTAATTATAATGAAGTGGGTTTAAAAGCACATTTTTACTTGTTTGCTTCCCCTGCAGATGTCCTTCTCAGCTTAAAACTCATTTTAGGTGCAGATGAGAGATGTGATTGTGGCGATTTGCTGGCGTAACCGACTCTTTCCTTAATTTTGATGCACTAAAACAACCCGGGAAAGACAAGCAGCATGATGCGAATTGGTCAGTCAGTCCCACGGTCTCAGCTGTCAAAGTTGTTTTTCGAGGCATGCAGCTGTCATGACATTGTCCATTGATCTCTTGCCTCAATTAACAGTACCTCTCACCTGGATGGAGCGGACAGAGCCTTTATACATTTCCGGTGCCAATAGAGCAGTTATATAATTATAGATAATATAACATAAAAATATTTTGCTATAGAAACTTTTTTTTTTGAGATGAAATCCAAAAATTCTTCACACACTATATACACACAATTGTTGTATAATTATATATATATATATATATTTTTTATATGTAATAATAATTATTATTCATAATTATGAGAAATAATACAATATTAAATACAATGTCCAATAAACAGAATAACGAACAAACATTAAAACAATATAATTATTTTAATAGACTACTTATAAAAAATAATCGTCATTACAACTAAAGCTGGTGCCCAGCACAGCTGCAGTATTACCTCGCTGAACGGCTACTGCAATCCGCTGGGAAAGGAAAAAGGAGGAGCGGGGATCATCCGTTTCCCGTTTGAGACGGTTACCCAAATCCGAAAAGAAATGACCTGCAGACTTGCCAAATGAACCAGCCGTCTCGATCCCGATTGGCACCAAAAAATGGGAGACAGCCAAAGAGGAGTATTTAATCCTCTTACGGTATTCGGCATTGCTTGCCACCGAGCCAGGGCCATCAGAAGACAAGGAGGCGTAGGAGGGAGCGAAGGTGTCTACAATTGTAGCATCCCATACCAAAATACGCCCATTCTTCCAGGGAATAACAGAAGCCCCATCCGGACGCTTACCATCAGAACGTGACAAGCCCGGAGGCTCCAGGTGTGAGGGAACCTTGATGGCTGCCGGATGATCTCATTCACTTCCCCATGTCTGGAGTGACGCCCTTGGCTATACTTACAACTGAGGCCATGTGTGCCGTACTTGTCAACATTAAGACCACACAAATGACATGAGTGAGGGTGGCAGATGGGTAACCCTAGGCGTAAACCCATAGCAACCCTGATGACATTGTCATCCATACGAAGCCCCAGTGAGGACATGGGAAGGGCATGAATCCATGCTCCAGACTCCTTGCAAGCTGCAGCCTGAAGCCTCGCACGAGATGTTAAATCTACTGCAGAATCTAAAAGGGAAGCATACGCCATCTTCACGTGAGGATTGTCCCAAGCCTTTTGTTGCGAACAGCTAGTGTTATCGGGAGGAAGGTTATTGTGACCAAGGCTCCAAACTTCCAAAGCTGAGTCACAATCACTGTATTTAAAATGAAGACTATCTGATGAATAAGATCGAAAGCACCGTTTGCTGATGCCAAAAAGGCAGAAGAAGCAAGCATAACGGCACTTCTGATCCCAAGACCACCAAAACTGACTGGAAGAGAAGCCTGAGCCCAAGCTGGGTCATTGGCATCAAGAGGAATGTTGGAGATCTCACTCAGGATGGAGCATTGCAATGAATCAAAATCATGGAGTGTGGGTGAAAGGAAACAAGGGGTGGTTCTCAAGGAATATAAGAGCTTTGGAATCGAGAAGGCGTGGCGAAGGAGACAGAAGGCATCGTGGGCGTGAAGGTGTGTGAGTCTGATGCCCATAAACCTCAAGGAATCGATCTTGGCATTGATCATTGCTTCAATACCAGCATTACCATCGATAGGGGACCCTAAAAGAGTGGCCACCTCCGGATTGACTACCCTGAGCCCTGGAGCAGCACAAAGAGCCTCCCCCAATGTTGCTGGGTCGGGGCAAATCAGCTCACACTTGTCCCGGTTCAGTTGCAAACCCACCTCCTGAGCTGCAGACTCAACCACATCCAGATCCCGGAGCACTTCGCTCAAACTACCTCCGAGAGTACCATCATCCAGATAGAACACGTTAAACTCAGAGATCAACTGAAGTGTAATTCTGTGGATGGTGAGACAGAATAAAAGGGGGCCCAGGGGGCCGCCCTGTTGAACTCCCTCAGAAGACAGGATGGACTCATTCCCAAAGAAGAGAGAAGAAGGAGAGGCATAGGCTGAATGGACAAATGGGAGTAAATATGGGGCTAACTCCTCCACTGCAGCTAACATTTTATCAAGGCGAATTGAATTGAAAGCATTGCGGAAATCCAGCTTCAACAAAACCTGACCTGGCTGTAAATTCTGCAGGAAAATACGAGCAGAGTGAGCCACAGCCTCAGCACCATGACGAATCCCAAACCCCAGTTGCCGAGGTGACAAAACAGCGCTCATTGACTGCTTAAAACGACTGCCAGCGCACTTTGCCACCAAACGTCTCAGCATACAGCCAATAGCTATAGGTCTCACACCACCATCCTTCTTGTTCAGGGCTATCAAAGTACCGCTGAAAATAGGGGACGAACAGCAGAAGGAGTTACTCCTGACAAGACCAAATTGACAAATGCTGAAAGGGCGGCTAGGAGCTTGGTGCCACCATTACCTGCTGATGAACTAACCATGTCCTTCAGGTATTGAGGGCGTAGACCATCTGGCCCTCCTGCAGATCCACATGGGAAGGAGCGAATAGCTTTGGCTATCTCAGAGTGGGATATTTCAAACGAGTAATCACTATCAGGCACTGGGGCAGGGGGTATAACAGAGTCAGGGTGGGGCTGAGGATGTTTTTCCCGTAAGGATGCCAGTGTCTCTGAATTAAAATCTGCAAAGGAATCAACAGAACTGGCAATGCGTACAGCTCCCTTAAAATCACCCTCATCGAGCTTGGAAGCAACTCGTTTAGATAGAGAGTGAATAGGATCAGGTTTGGAAGACCTAATATTGTGAGGTGGGCTGGATGGGGGGAGGGGGTCTGACTCGGACTGGATTAGCTGGTTAACACGGGTAGCTAAACTCCTTTCACACCCATTTTTATTTGGAACACGGAGACATCTAGATGGATACCTGAAAAGGCGGTCCCACTTGAACTCATCATTTGACAAGGAAACTCCCTCCAGAATATCAGCTAGCTTTGTGGCGGCTGAATATCTCGATGCCCTTGGAAGTCTCCTCACTGATGATGGAAGTGGGAGACCAAACGATGGTGTAACACGATCCGCAACCTGCTCATCACTGCTAGAGGAATCCTCTGGGGAAGAATGAGAGCCTGAGCAATGGTTTCCCACTTGACCATGAGTCCTGAGCAAACCAGACCTATTTACTGGCATCCATCTATCGCACACAGGACACTGGGCACGAGAAGGGGGAACGGAGATGGACTGGGAGGGAGGATGACTTCCAACAGCATTTAAACTTACATCCACCTGGCGTGCACAACGTGAAGCTACCTACGGCATGGTGGTCAATCAAGCAAAATAAAGGAAAATAATGGACAGATTTCCATATAGAGCCCACTATACAACTAGTAACCTTAACCCGACAACTTTCAGGGGCTGCTATTCGGGCACTAGGTAACCTAAAGGATGAAGATACTGTGCTATTCCTGGCAAACCTACTAGCTGACTATGAATAGACCGAAAGACTAGCACCATGTGGTCTTTGGTAAAGGGTCATTTTTATATTTATGGAGTTTCTTATTCATATAGGAAAAATATGTGAACATTGTCCACCATTTTTTTGGTCCACATCAGATAGAATCTCACCATCCTCTCCTCAGATGTTGCAAAGAAAATTATTAGTGTTGGTTAGTTTTATTTAATTGCTGTATAATTATGTGGTGTGGCCACAGTTTCCCTTCAATTATTGAAAATGACCATTTCTTGACATTATTACATCACATTGTTACTACTATATAGTCCTATACTTGCACCCAGTAGTAAGTAGTTGGTTGGCGAGTCTGCCAACCAACTACTAAACTGGAAAACGTCTTGTGCAGCATGTGGCACAATCATATATAGCAAGGAAGATCTGATGTATTTAAAAGAAAAGGCTTCCCAACTATTATTACATATAGGCCTACTGCACAATGAGGTGTGGTTACAGGTGGTGCAGCGGGCCATAGGATGTGATGTACAGATGTTTGCTAATGGGAAACAACAATGAGCAGGGGATTGTGTGGAGCGGAGGAGGCACATGCAGTGATCAAACATACAATAAAAACTGGTGTATTTTATTTGTTTGCAAATTCCTTCTTAACTCACAGAAAAAAAGGTGATTTTTTGGTTGTTGATATGGGCTTCCTGTCCATTTGGATCGAGTGTGTATTAGATTAATGATATATACCAGTATATTCACCTGTCTGATGACCCCTTACCATTTAAATCAAATCATGTACATTCACCAATCTACCAAACAGACATGAATAAATAAATAGTCTGGTCAGCAATGCAGCCTTTTAATTATATTCACCTCCATTTCTTGGCCACATACTCAGTCATGCCAGGACTTGCTCTCCTGCTCCTAATCCCTATCCATCCCTTCCAAAATAATCACTCGCTTCCTGCATCCAACTCGGTCCAAACCCACCTCAACCCTTCTTTGTGTACATATATATTATGCCTTGAAAGCACTTGACATTTTAAAACACACACAAAAAAGCATATCGATGTAGACCTTCTCGCATATGCTCACCCTCTCTGCACATAGGATGGAAGTCACCGATCAGTCCTACCCATGTCAGCTTTGAAGCTCAATGCCCCCCTTCTCTCCAATAGGGAACCAATAGGGAAGAAAGATCAGTGACGTATTCATTTCACCAATAAAATTATTTACTAGGTAACACTGTTATTGCGATGGTGAAGGAAGTGAATTATGCTTTGACATAAATAATCAGAAGTCAACGATGCTGATGATGACGACAAGCCACACAAGTCATAGAATCAGAGTGTGATAGGGTTATCTTGAGTGCCTTCAGCTTTCTGGGCTATGTGAGTCAGAGTCCGTTTCATGTCTGCACTGCAAAGCTTGGGCACGAGAATACCTGCATATACATTATATATATATTATATATGTATACATGTAGTCATGAGTACACATCTAATGTACCATTCACATCCCCACGAGCACCGCACCAGGCCATGCCTATCTGGCCACATGTACCAGGCCATGTCTACCGGGCCCCATGTACCAGGGCATGTGCACCAGGCCATGTGTGTACTAGGACATGTCTACCAGGCCACGTGCACCAGGGCATGTATGTACTACAAGGACATGTGTACCAGGCCACGTCTACCGGGCCCCATGTACCAGGGCATGTGCACCAGGCCATGTGTGTACTAGGACATGAGTACCAAGCCACGTGCACCAGGGCATGTCTACCAGGCCACATGTACCAGGTCACGTGCCAAGCCACATGCACCAGGCAATGTCTACAGGCCTTGCCTACCTTACTAGGGTATGTGCACTAGGCCATGTGTGTACTAGGTAGGACATGTCTACCAGGCCACGTGCACCAGGGCATGTCTACCAGGCCACATGTACCAGGTCACGTGCCAAGCCACATGTGCACCAGGGTGTATTCTAAATCTGTTTTCATCCTCATACTGTAGAGGGGTGCTCCTGTAGACATTCAGGACCAGCTCAACAACTGTTCCCTTCGCAGCTTTGTTGTTCAGTCAAGTTCCTGTAGACACTCAACTCAATAGTATATATACACAAAAAGCTATTAAAAAATCGACAAAAAAAATCGATTGTGGGTTAAAAAAAAATCCAATAAAGGGTAAAAAATAGCTTCATTCTTTCTCTACTTGCCTACTGAATATAAAGGCTATAGACATTCAGTAACTAAGGGGAAAATATATTGAAACACACGGACCGTTCAGAATTCGAGCAGCTTTTTCACTGCAAACTGGTCAAACTGGTGGTATATATACACAAAAAGCTATTAAAAAATCGACAAAAAAAATCGATTGTGGGTTAAAAAAAAATCCAATAAAGGGTAAAAAAATAGCTTCATTCTTTCTCTACTTGCCTACTGAATATAAAGGCTATAGACATTCAGTAACTAAGGGGAAAATATATTGAAACACACGGACCGTTCAGAATTCGAGCAGCTTTTTCACTGCAAACAAGATGTCCGGTCGTCTAACCTTGGAGGATTGTGCTTTCTCGGGTTCTGGACGATGATTTTGGACTCTCTGAGGGGGAAAACAGCGATGAAGAAGGTGATGGCATCTCATCTTACCTTGGCCAGACCAGTGTTGACCCTAAAGCTCTGCTATCGCTAGGCAAAGTAGTTGGGCCTGACTTACCTTCAAGCAAGCCTAGCGCTCTCATTCAAGCTGACGATTTGGATGAAGATGAGAGTGCTTAGCGACGAAGAAGGCATTGACTGTGAGCTTAGCTATAGTTAGCTGTGCAGTGAGTAAGCAGAATGAATTGCAAAGGCTTCCTTGTTCGTGGGTAGTCCACGAATTTTTTAAAATTTTGAGCAATTTTTTAAATATCAGTATATACCACTGTGTCACAAAGAAGGACTTCCCCCTCCAAACATCACACCATGGTAGACTTCACCCTGCAGTAGTTTCATTGTGGTTTATTTCAATCTGTTGTTGTTTGTTGCATTTATTGGTTTCTGTAGGTATTTTCTCTCTGTTATATTCTGTTCATAGTCATGTGATTCATTGTGATGGTCATGTATTGTGCCAGCATGAATATATGTATTCACACTTCTGGAATGTTATATTCAGATCAAAATATCAAATTGTGGTACAACTAGAGATGTAAAGTAATATGTTTTCATTGTTATGAAGACACATTCAAAACACTCATTCCTGTGATAGGGCACTTCGTTTTAGAGTCTCCTGAACCCTATTTCAACATTATTGCCTACGGTATTAGAGTATTCAAGGTACATCCTGCATTTCTCCCCCTTGTAACCTATAATACATGTATGTAAAATATCATTTATACAACTGGCTAAACATACATCAAAACAACCAAGTTCAAATGAGATTCACCTCAATGTGGTTTTGTGGTATGTTTCTATAGCAATAAACACTACCTGCAATGTCAATACAAATGCTATCACAATTGGTATGGTTGCTAGGGAGTTTTACGAAGTATTGCCGAGATAGCAAGGCATATCTTCACACAGGTTCTTCACATAGGTTGTGTTTATTTTGTTTATTTTGTTTATTTTTGGAATAAAGTCACCAGTGAAAGGGTTAAGGGCTGGACTTTCCCTGCAACTACATGCTGCATGGAAAGGGTCATCACTCACGGGGAATACACTAGGTGGATATAATGCTGGTCATCGAAGTGGGCATGGTCATCAAGTAGCCATCAAATTCATGCTCGGGAAAGCTTCGTTTCTCCATAACCATGCAAGCTGCTGATTCTGTGCTGATTGTCATTGAGAGGGCCAACATAATACATGTACCACCAGCTCAAAGTTTGCAAGCTGCTGATACTGTGGCTGGCTACTGCCATTGAGAGGGCCAACATAATACATGTACCACCAGCTCAAAGTTTGCAAGCTGCTGATACTGTGGCTGGCTACTGCCATTGAGAGGGCCAACATAATACATGTACCACCAGCTCAAAGTTTGCAAGCTGCTGATACTGTGGCTGGCTACTTCCATTGAGAGGGCCAACATAATGCATGTACCACCAGCTCAAAGTTTGCAAGCTGCTGATACTGTGGCTGGCTACTGCCATTGAGAGGGCCAACATAATGCATGTACCACCAGCTCAAAGTTTGTAAGCTGCTGATTCTGTGGCTGGCTACTTCCATTGAGAGGGCCAACATAATGCATGTACCACCAGCTCAAAGTTTGCAAGCTGCTGATACTGTGGCTGGCTACTGCCATTGAGAGGGCCAACATAATACATGTACCACCAGCTCAAAGTTTGCAAGCTGCTGATACTGTGGCTGGCTACTGCCATTGAGAGGGCCAACATAATACATGTACCACCAGCTCAAAGTTTGCAAGCTGCTGATACTGTGGCTGGCTACTGCCATTGAGAGGGCCAACATAATGCATGTACCACCAGCTCAAAGTTTGTAAGCTGCTGATTCTGTGGCTGGCTACTGCCATTGAGAGGGCCAACATAATACATGTACCACCAGCTCAAAGTTTGCAAGCTGCTGATACTGTGGCTGGCTACTGCCATTGAGAGGGCCAACATAATACATGTACCACCAGCTCAAAGTTTGCAAGCTGCTGATACTGTGGCTGGCTACTTCCATTGAGAGGGCCAACATAATGCATGTACCACCAGCTCAAAGTTTGCAAGCTGCTGATACTGTGGCTGGCTACTTCCATTGAGAGGGCCAACATAATGCATGTACCACCAGCTCAAAGTTTGCAAGCTGCTGATTCTGTGGCTGGCTACTGCCATTGAGAGGGCCAACATAATACATGTACTACCAGCTCAAGTTTGCAAGCTGCTGATACTGTGGCTGGCTACTGCCATTGAGAGGGCCAACATAATACATGTACCACCAGCTCAAAGTTTGCAAGCTGCTGATACTGTGGCTGGCTACTTCCATTGAGAGGGCCAACATAATGCATGTACCACCAGCTCAAAGTTTGCAAGCTGCTGATACTGTGGCTGGCTACTTCCATTGAGAGGGCCAACATAATGCATGTACCACCAGCTCAAAGTTTGCAAGCTGCTGATTCTGTGGCTGGCTACTGCCATTGAGAGGGCCAACATAATACATGTACTACCAGCTCAAGTTTGCAAGCTGCTGATACTGTGGCTGGCTACTGCCATTGAGAGGGCCAACATAATGCATGTACCACCAGCTCAAAGTTTGTAAGCTGCTGATACTGTGGCTGGCTACTTCCATTGAGAGGGCCAACATAATACATATACCACCAGCTCAAGTTCACAATCCACTTGCACGTAGTTGGAGTGCAGTCTAGCACCCGAGGCTGAACGCTGTGCATTAAAAGTATCCAGGAAAACAACAGAACAATCCCCCCCCCCCCCCCCCCCCCTCCCCAAAATCCTAGCACTCGTTAACATGCCGACATTACACTCCACAAGCAGATCAACTCACCTACGATTTTTTTGGTGTCTGTTCTCACCCTGACAATTTGCACCCGGTGTTGATGGCTAGTACTGGAATGTCGGTTAAACACACCCTCGATGTAAGACCACACCCCCAAGACAGAACCGCTCAGCACATAATACGTCTTTCTTCGTAGCCCCACCTCACACTGCTGCCTGGGAATGGCCATGCTACACTTGCCTTGCCTAGACGACAAAGACAACATCATTGGCAACAATCTTTATCGAATGTACTAATACGAGGGAATCAGCCTGGCAGAGCCACACCCATCATGGAAATCAGAGCATCTGGGGACATCACTACTTATCTTTCAGTTCTAGAACAAGGTTTATGTATTAAATGCAGCGAGCAAAAATTCCCAGTTCGAGCTCTTCCTCCATCAGGGCGTGGCTTACGCTAGGGATCAAGGAACAACGAGTCTCGGTTGGCCAGCACTGACCAGTATGCATGATTGCAAGTGTTGAGGGAGGAGATGTATTGAGCGCACCACCACTTCTTCCCTTCCTCTATGGAGACGTTCTTGTACTTTTTGAGCAGCTGGCCGAGCTTCTCCGCTCGACTCTGCCTGCCTGTGTTGGGCCTGTACACATTGAAGACCTTGCCGGAACTGTCGGCAGCCTTCAGTAGCACCACGGTCAGCTTGTTATTGCACACCTAATAGGATAATTAGCGGAGGGGTCACAGAGGTGCAATAAACAAGCTGGTTAGCGGTGTTCTAGTTATCCAGAGAAGGTCAAGCACGCAGCACGGTGTGATCTCACGTCAGCGTACCCACGCAGCACGGTGTGATCTCACGTCAGTGTACCCATGCAGCACGGTGTGATCTCACGTCAGTGTACCCACATCGCCCTGCAAAGCTATTTCTTTATACTCGAAATCAATGAACTACAAACATCGCCAATTTGTTGCACTGTCTATATATAGATTGTGGTTGTTCTAGTTATAGTCATTGAAGTGGGTGAGTTGTGTGATATAAAAATATCCTATTCTATTTATATATATGGAAAAGAAATGAAACAAGAGTTTACCATGCAGACCACAAACATTTTACAGGACCCTTTACCATATTGACAACCAATCTTATTATTTTGAAGGAGTCCTTTGATTTTGGGGAAGATATAAAGCGAGTGTCCCTTATAGTACATGTTAGGGTTAAAATCCCCATCTAAGTGAGTAATTTCTTAGAGCTAGCTAATGAAACTAGAGGGAATTTTTATTGCATAGTAAATTGATGGCTCGGAATCGTATTAGGCTTTTAGAGTTATATCTAAGCAGAGATGCGTAAGTTAAGAGACCACACTTCCACTGAAACAAGGAGGAGTCTTGTTTAGAGGCTGCAGTAAAGAATATTGTGCAATGTATGAAAGTATGACACAGAGATGTAGCTGTCTAATATACGTGCCAGCAGACGCGGTTAAACGTAAGGCTTTTCATAAAAGGCGGGTATGTGTGAGATGAGATAAGGAGGGTTTAAAGGGGTAAATGGAATGATAACGAAAAGTTGGGATATAAGTTGGAATATCTTCATTACATTAAAGGGGGAGGGGGGTGTGCATAAAAAATAAAAAATAAATAAATAAACAAAAAAAAATTTTGATAAAAAAAAAGAGTATATTTGAGAGCTCTTTTAGTGCTCTTAGATATGCATGAATCAGAATATAAATATTTTGTTGACTGCACGTGTTGCCAACTGTAGTTAGCAATTGTGGTCCTTGGGAGGCCTCAGACCAAATTTAACTACTTGTTGCGGAGTTACAACTGCAGAGCTGCAATTTTTGAGTGACATTGATGTTGCTGGATGTATCTAAGACTATAGTGATATTTAACATCTCACATGAAAGCATAGAGAATGATAAACAATTTGATAGCAAAATTTACCTGCTCAGGGAAAGTTATAGCGATCAAACCAGCAGGTAAAGGGTCCTGCAAATGTTTGTGGTCTACATCGGTGAACATTTATTTGTCCAATCCATTAATAAAACATTTTTGTCTTTTGAGGTCAAGCAGAACTCACATACATCATAAGTAGCTCCTGGTTTTGTTGAAGGCCTGTGCTGCTAACTATTGTCACAAGAGTAATACGCTTCTGGGAAAAACAACAACTTCTTACTCGCTAGACTCGATATTGAATGTACACAAATGTGTTTATGACATGAATGATACTTTACCAAGTTTGGGAGTCCCCCCCCCCCCCGGGATTATGATGAATGGATACAAAATCTTGGAGATTAAATTTCACAGTTTGGGGAGATTCAGTTTACTACTTTCACGAAGGATTCAAGGCACGCTTGAAGTATTTTGGGAGTTAAAATCGACCAGTCACATTTTGGCTACTAAGAAGCTGCCAATTACTTTGTTTTCCTTTTTGAAATAGATGTCAGAAAACAGGGAGTGCTATCACACTCCCCCTAACTTGTTTATGTTAGAACATTTTCTTCCTACTCACAGCCAAACTGGTGCAGTGTTCTTGGCCCTCAAGCAGCTTTCAGGTCCAGCTCAGACACTCTCCTCTGCTAACTTGCAACTGTTGTCAACAGCAAACAACTTTGCGCCAAGCATGTATTGACATTTAGGAATGATGATCCTTACCGTTTTTCTATACATAGTGCAACAATGGTTAAGTGAGTGTGTGTGTGGGGGGGAGGGGTATTTTGGGGTCTTATATTTGAATTACAGGTCAACTCACTATAGAGGGTCAGGGTATCGCTGATACTCCTGCCTCTCTAATTTAATTTGGTCTAGTGCGTAGTGAACCTCCTCTGGCTTACAGCATGCGATGCTTGTACATACCCTCCTTGATTGATAAAATCCTTCTCCCGGGCATAGGTCAATTTCCAACTTGACCGATGCCTCCTCAAAGGAAATGCCTCTTTCCACTTGCACCTAGAAATAAATAAATAAGAAGATTAAAAAAATATGTATTAATTATGTATTAATCATGTAATAATGTAATAATAATAATAATGTAATAATAATAATAATAATAATAATAATAATAATAATAATAATAATAATAATAATAATAATAATAATAATAATAATAATAATAATAATAACAACACAGACAACAAGCTGTCTACTATAGCCACACACCCACAGCAACAACACAGACAAGCTGTCTACTATAGCCACACACCCACAGCAACAACACAGACAAGCTGTCTACTATAGCCACACACCCATAGCAACAACACAGACAAGCTGTCTACTATAGCCACACACCCACAGCAACAACACAGACAAGCTGTCTACTATAGCCACACACCCACAGCAACAACACAGACAAGCTGTCTACTATAGCCACACACCCATAGCAACAACACAGACAAGCTGTCTACTATAGACACACCCCCACAGCAACAACACAGACAAGCTGTCTACTATAGACACACACCCACAGCAACAACACAGACAAGCCGTCTACTATAGCCACACACCCACAGCAACAACACAGACAAGCTGTCTACTATAGCCACACACCCACAGCAACAACACAGACAAGCTGTCTACTATAGCCACACACCTACAGCAACAACACAGACAAGCTGTCTACTATAGCCACACACCCACAGCAACAACACAGACAAGCTGTCTACTATAGACACACACCCACAGCAACAACACAGACAAGCCGTCTACTATAGCCACACACCCACAGCAACAACACAGACAAGCTGTCTACTATAGCCACACACCCATAGCAACAACACAGACAAGCTGTCTACTATAGCCACACACTCACTGTGTGCAGGAAGGTGGTCGCCGTGTTGAACGCTGCGTCACCGATGTACGTGCTGGTGTGGATGATCTCCACATGCTCTCCAGCACTGCCGAAGTCTAGGATCCCTCCGTCCCACTTCCCACTTCGCCTGGCCTGCTGCACCACGGCCGCCAAGGTGTCCGAGAAGTAAGAAAAGAGTTGGTTCTGGAGTTTGACTGGGAGCCCCAAGATGCGGTTCAGAAATCGGGCCATGCTGGTAGCGTCCTTGTCGATACTGAACATCGGTCCCTTGCAGACAAGCAGACCCACTCCGATCATAGCTCCACAGCATTCTGTAAGTGAGTGTAGAATGGCATGATGATGTAGCTCGGTGCTACTAGAGAACACAGCCAGGACCAGGGCAGGGGACATAGCTCTAGTGAAGGTGACAGGGAGCACGCTTCTACGCTAGTCCCAGGCCAACACTTTCTCATGGGCCAGTTCTAGGCTAGTCAGGCTAACAGTTTGTCTCATGGGCTAGTTCTAGGCTAGTACCAGGCTAACACTTTCTCATGGGCCAGTTCTAGGCTAGTACTAGGCTAACACTTTGTCTCAGGGCCAGTTCTAGGCTAGTACCAGGCTAACACTTTCTCATGGGCCAGTTCTAGGCTAGTCAGGCTAACACTTTGTCTCACGGGCCAGTTCTAGGCTAGTACTAGGCTAACACTTTGTCTCATGGGCCAGTTCTAGGCTAGTACTAGGCTAACACTTTGTCTCATGGGCCAGTTCTAGGCTAGTACCAGGCTAACACTTTCTCATGGGCCAGTTCTAGGCTAGTCAGGCTAACACTTTGTCTCAGGGCCAGTTCTAGGCTAGTACTAGGCTAACACTTTGTCTCATGGGCCAGTTCTAGGCTAGTCAGGCTAACACTTTGTCTCATGGGCCAGTTCTAGGCTAGTACCAGGCTAACACTTTCTCATGGGCCAGTTCTAGGCTAGTCAGGCTAACACTTTGTCTCAGGGCCAGTTCTAGGCTAGTACTAGGCTAACACTTTGTCTCATGGGCCAGTTCTAGGCTAGTACTAGGCTAACACTTTGTCTCATGGGCCAGTTCTAGGCTAGTACCAGGCTAACACTTTCTCATGGGCCAGTTCTAGGCTAGTCAGGCTAACACTTTGTCTCAGGGCCAGTTCTAGGCTAGTCAGGCTAACACTTTGTCTCATGGGCTAGTACCAGGCTAACACTTTCTCATGGGCCAGTTCTAGGCTAGTCAGGCTAACACTTTGTCTCACGGGCCAGTTCTAGGCTAGTACTAGGCTAACACTTTGTCTCATGGGCCAGTTCTAGGCTAGTACTAGGCTAACACTTTGTCTCATGGGCCAGTTCTAGGCTAGTACCAGGCTAACACTTTCTCATGGGCCAGTTCTAGGCTAGTCAGGCTAACACTTTGTCTCAGGGCCAGTTCTAGGCTAGTACTAGGCTAACACTTTGTCTCATGGGCCAGTTCTAGGCTAGTACTAGGCTAACACTTTGTCTCATGGGCCAGTTCTAGGCTAGTACCAGGCTAACACTTTCTCATGGGCCAGTTCTAGGCTAGTCAGGCTAACACTTTGTCTCAGGGCCAGTTCTAGGCTAGTACTAGGCTAACACTTTGTCTCATGGGCCAGTTCTAGGCTAGTACTAGGCTAACACTTTGTCTCATGGGCCAGTTCTAGGCTAGTACCAGGCTAACACTTTCTCATGGGCCAGTTCTAGGCTAGTCAGGCTAACACTTTGTCTCAGGGCCAGTTCTAGGCTAGTCAGGCTAACAGTTTGTCTCATGGGCCAGTTCTAGGCTAGTACTAGGCTAACACTTTGTCTCAGGGCCAGTTCTAGGCTAGTACCAGGCTAACACTTTCTCATGGGCCAGTTCTAGGCTAGTCAGGCTAACACTTTGTCTCATGGGCCAGTTCTAGGCTAGTACTAGGCTAACACTTTGTCTCATGGGCTAGTACCAGGCTAACACTTTCTCATGGGCCAGTTCTAGGCTAGTCAGGCTAACACTTTGTCTCACGGGCCAGTTCTAGGCTAGTACTAGGCTAACACTTTGTCTCATGGGCCAGTTCTAGGCTAGTACTAGGCTAACACTTTGTCTCATGGGCCAGTTCTAGGCTAGTACCAGGCTAACACTTTCTCATGGGCCAGTTCTAGGCTAGTCAGGCTAACACTTTGTCTCAGGGCCAGTTCTAGGCTAGTACTAGGCTAACACTTTGTCTCATGGGCCAGTTCTAGGCTAGTACTAGGCTAACACTTTGTCTCATGGGCCAGTTCTAGGCTAGTACCAGGCTAACACTTTCTCATGGGCCAGTTCTAGGCTAGTCAGGCTAACACTTTGTCTCAGGGCCAGTTCTAGGCTAGTACTAGGCTAACACTTTGTCTCATGGGCCAGTTCTAGGCTAGTACTAGGCTAACACTTTGTCTCATGGGCCAGTTCTAGGCTAGTACCAGGCTAACACTTTCTCATGGGCCAGTTCTAGGCTAGTCAGGCTAACACTTTGTCTCATGGGCCAGTTCTAGGCTAGTACTAGGCTAACACTTTGTCTCATGGGCCAGTTCTAGGCTAGTACCAGGCTAACACTTTCTCATGGGCCAGTTCTAGGCTAGTCAGGCTAACACTTTGTCTCACGGGCCAGTTCTAGGCTAGTACCAGGCTAACACTTTGTCTCATGGGCCAGTTCTAGGCTAGTCAGGCTAACACTTTCTCATGGGCCAGTTCTAGGCTAGTACCAGGTTAACACTTTGTCTCCTGGGCCAGTTCTAGGCTAGTCAGGCTAACACTTTCTCATGGGCCAGTTCTAGGCTAGTCCCAGGCTAACACTTTGTCTCATGGGCCAGTTCTAGGCTAGTACTAGGCTAACACTTTGTCTTGCGTTTCTACGCTGGAAAGAGGGAGGGTACACATGAAAGAGGAAGGGGGAAAGAGAAGGTGGAAAAAATGGTCAGGTAACCTTGGCCAGGTTTCCATCGGTGGCAGAATCTTGACACCACAATCTGATTGGACTGGCTACAGAAGATCACAAGACCTTTAAGGATTGTAGGTATAAAAACATTATTCCCGAAGCATTAACTTGGCCAATGTGTTGCCAGCATCCCGAGAAAGAGATGTCAAGGAAGGCCTTGTCCTGACAAAGACCTTCACCAGAAGCAGTGAAGGGTTTCAGAAACACTTAGCTGCCTCTGTGCCAAACCACTGCTCTGTTGTCCTTGTCCACATGACATGTCCCTCTCCACGCAAACAGGGCCCTGCTATCAACGAGGGAGGTGGAGGCACACACAGCTTGTGAGAAAAGCAACCTCTCACAACGACGTAGATTTTTTTGGCATAGAGTTAATATCAGCATTCTGTGCTTTCTTCAAAACTATGCCATTTAAGAACAATGAAAAATCTGGCAAAAGTCAACGGACTGAAAAAAGTTACACAATCTGGTTCACAAAGGACTGTCCTGCTAGGACTGCTAGGGCAAAAACTAGGGCTAGTTCTACTGTACTGAAACTAGAGCTAATACTAGGAGTACACTTCTAGCTGGGAAAAACTAGGGCAAATACTACTGTACTAAAACTAGGGCTAACACTAGGACTGTACTGATAGAGAAAAAACTAGGGCTAATACTACTGTACTAAAACTAGGGCTAATACTAGGAGTACACTTCTAGCTGGGAAAAACTAGGGCAAATACTACTGTACTAAAACTAGGGCTAACACTAGGACTGTACTGATAGAGAAAAAACTAGGGCTAATACTACTGTACTAAAACTAGGGCTAATACAGGACTGTATGCTAGGGCAAAAACTAGGGTTAATTCTAGGACTTCTACTAGGGCTAATATTACTGTCCTGAAACTAGGAATAGTATGGCCAATATCAGGTCTAACATTTGGACTGCATTACTAGGGCTAACAGCATGACTATACCGTAAAAAATCTGGTTGTTAATTACACCTCTCGATGTTTAGCACACATAAAGTTGCCAATTCGTTGTCGTTACAACCAGTCTTGGATAGGTGTCCTTATGGTATTCCCTGGGAAGCAATGGTCCTCATCTTCGGCTAAAATGAGCTTTTCACTATGAAGGATATCCAAATAGTTCTGTAGCTAACATGCTATCGAGGAATCAAGTTCAAATGCAAAGTATATTTGAAAGGCCATCGCTAGTTCCTTCTTAGTTCTCCTCAAGAGACTTTCTCCCCTGTAACCTGCTTCAAGAGACTGGGTCTTTGTTAGTCTGGTTGCAGAGATTAGCTCCTTCTTCGACTAGCTCGCAAGATTAGGTCCTCAGTCCCCCCATCTAATCTTTTTAATGGAACGTACTTTTTCTGTGTGTGTTATTTAGCAATATTGTTTAATAAGTGCATTCGCTCAGTTAAGCACCCATTTTCTTGCAGGTTGGGTTAGAAGAAGTGCAATAACTAACCAGAGTTTACTGGGTAGTATATGCACTGCATACAGAACTAAAGGTCTGGGGCCAATGAAAATGGGCTAGAAATGGGACAGTGAAGAACTCTCACTATATACAGAACTAAAGGTCTGGGGCCAGTGAACATGGGCTAGAAATGGGACTGCAAAGAACTCTCACTATATACAGAACTAAAGGTCTGGGGCCAGTGAAAATGGGCTAGAAATGGGACAGTGAAGAACTCTCACTATATACAGAACTAAAGGTCTGGGGCCAGTGAAAATGGGCTAGAAATGGGACAGTGAAGAACTCTCACTATATACAGAACTAAAGGTCTGGGGCCAGTGAAAATGGGCTAGAAAAATGGGCTAGAAATGGGACAGTGAAGAACTCTCACTATATTATACAGAACTAAAGGTCTGGTGCCAGTGAAAATGGGCTAGAAATGGGATTGCAAAGAACTCTCACTATATACAGAACTAAAGGTCTGGGGCCAGTGAAAATTGGCTAGAAATGGGACTGCAAAGAACTCTCACTATATACAGAACTAAAGGTCTGGGGCCAGTGAAAATGGCCTAGAAATGGGACTGCAAAGAACTCTCACTATATACAGAACTAAAGGTCTGGGGCCAGTGAAAATGGGCTAGAAATGGGACAGTGAAGAACTCTCACTATATACAGAACTAAAGGTCTGGGGCCAGTGAAAATGGGTTAGAAATGGGACTGCAAAGAACTCTCACTATATACAGAACTAAAGGTCTGGGGCCAGTGAAAATGGGCTAGAAATGGGATTGCAAAGAACTCTCACTATATAGAGAACTAAAGGTCTGGGGCCAGTGAAAATGGGCTAGAAATGGGACTGCAAAGAACTCTCACTATATACAGAACTAAAGGTCTGGGGCCAGTGAAAATGGACTAGAAATGGGATTGCAAAGAACTCTCACGTTTAAAGAAATCCTTCGGGTATTTGTCCATCTTGACGGTGGGTTTTTCTAGTCCCACAACAGACTTCAAGGTGCTCTCCAAGGCCATCCTGCCGTACTTGGTGTCCACATTGAACTTGGAGAGGTCCCTGGTCTCTGTGGCCCGCCGGTCGCCGTGGGTAAGAGCACCAAGGCTCTCCAGCCGCTTGGCTACAATGCTTGCAAACCTCTGCTCACCGGAGAGGGCAGAGATGAGAAACACATACTCCGGAGAACTGATCTGGTTGGATCGGTGGGTCCGTCCTGGAAGTCATAAAAAACTTTTTTAATAAAAAAAGTAGCGTTGTGGGAATACCAAGAGAAAGATATTCTATTCTACAACAACATACCAAACTGCTGTATTGCTTTGTCAGCACTCCAGGGAAGCTCGAGAGTGATGTGTACTCTTCTCCTTCTGTTCTTCACCCTGCGATCAGCTTGCAAGGAGATGCCAGAACTGGCGGCCTCTGATATAATGGCCACATGCTGTACGGAGGAAGAAGAAGAATCATTGTTGACATGTTACATGCCATAGTATTCTCAGGTGGTTTAGATGTACTCTGCCGTCCTTGGGTGGTCCTACCCCAGGATGTCCAAGTATCCTGGGACACTCCCGACAGCAGGTCATGGCCACATCCACATACCAGGGACGGCAGCACCCTGGGTTGACTACGCAATGAAGCCACGACAAGAAGTCTGTGGTGCAAAGGACTATATCCTGGTAGCCACAACCCAATGGTGCCAAGGATTATATCCTGGCAGCCACAACCCAATGGTGCCAAGGACTATATCCTGGCAGTCACAACCCAATGGTGCCAAGGATTATATCCTGGCAGCCACAACCCAATGGTGCCAAGGACTATATCCTGGCAGCCACAACCCAATGGTGCCAAGGATTATATCCTGGCAGCCACAACCCAATGGTGCCAAGGACTATATCCTGGCAGCCACAACCCAATGGTGCCAAGGACTATATCCTGGTAGCCACAACCCAATGGTGCCAAGGATTATATCCTGGCAGCCACAACCCAATGGTGCCAAGGATTATATCCTGGCAGCCACAACCCAATGGTGCCAAGGACTATATCCTGGCAGCCACAACCCAATGGTGCCAAGGACTATATCCTGGCAGCCACAGCCCAATGGTGCCAAGGACTATATCCTGGCAGCCACAGCCCATTGGTGCCAATGACTATATCCTGGTAGCCACAACCCAATGGTGTCAAGACTATATCCTGGTAGCCACAACCCAATGGTGCCAAGGATTATATCCTGGCAGCCACAACCCAATGGTGCCAAGGATTATATCCTGGCAGCCACAACCCAATGGTGTCAAGACTATATCCTGGCAGCCACAACCCAATGGTACCAAGCCTGGCAGCCACAATGCAATGGTGTCAAGGACTATATCCTGGCAGTCACAACCCAATGGTGCCAAGGACTATATCCTGGCAGCCACAACCCAATGGTGCCAAGGACTATATCCTGGCAGCCACAACCCAATGGTGTCAAGGACTATATCCTGGCAGTCACAACCCAATGGTGCAAGGACTATATCCTGGCAGTCACAATCCAATGGTGTCAAGGACTATATCCTGGCAGCCACAACCCAATGGTGCCCAGGACTATATCCTGGCAGTCACAACCCAATGGTGCCAAGGATTATATCCTGACAGCCACAACCCAATGGTGCCAAGGACTATATCCTGGCAGCCACAACCCAATGGTGCCAAGGATTATATCCTGGCAGCCACAACCCAATGGTGCCAAGGACTATATCCTGGCAGCCACAACCCAATGGTGCCAAGGATTATATCCTGGTAGCCACAACCCAATGGTGCCAAGGACTATATCCTGGCAGTCACAACCCAATGGTGCCAAGGACTATATCCTGGTAGCCACAACCCAATGGTGCCAAGGACTATATCCTGGCAGTCACAACCCAATGGTGTCAAGGACTATATCCTGGCAGCCACAACCCAATGGTGCCAAGGACTATATCCTGGCAGCCACAACCCAATGGTGCCAAGGACTATATCCTGGCAGCCAAAACCCAATGGTGCCAAGGACTATATCCTGGCAGCCACAACCCAATGGTGTCAAGGACTATATCCTGGTAGCCACAACCCAATGGTGCCCAGGACTATATCCTGGCAGTCACAACCCAATGGTGCCAAGGATTATATCCTGGCAGCCACAACCCAATGGTGCCAAGGACTATATCCTGGCAGCCACAACCCAATGGTGCCAAGGATTATATCCTGGCAGCCACAACCCAATGGTGCCAAGGACTATATCCTGGCAGTCGTGCCAAGGATTATATCCTGGCAGCACAACCCAATGGTGCCAAGGACTATATCCTGGCAGTCACAACCCAATGGTGCCAAGGACTATATCCTGGCAGCCACAACCCAATGGTGTCAAGGACTATATCCTGGCAGCCACAACCCAATGGTGTCAAGGACTATATCCTGGCAGCCACAACCCAATGGTGCCAAGGACTATATCCTGGCAGCCACAACCCAATGGTGCCAATGACTATATCCTGGCAGCCACAACCCAATGGTGCCAAGGATTATATCCTGGCAGCCACAACCCAATGGTGCCAAGGATTATATCCTGGCAGCCACAACCCAATGGTGTCAAGGATTATATCCTGGCAGCCACAACCCAATGGTACCAAGCCTGGCAGCCACAATGCAATGGTGTCAAGGACTATATCCTGGCAGCCACAACCCAATGGTGTCAAGGACTATATCCTGGCAGCCACAACCCAATGGTGCCAAGGATTATATCCTGGTAGCCACAACCCAATGGTGTCAAGGACTATATCCTGGCAGCCACAACCCAATGGTGTCAAGGACTATATCCTGGTAGTCCAGTCACAACCCAATGGTGCCAAGGACTATATCCTGGCAGCCACAACCCAATGGTGCCAAGGACTATATCCTGGCAGCCACAACCCAATGGTGCCAAGGACTATATCCTGGCAGCCAAAACCCAATGGTGCCAAGGACTATATCCTGGCAGCCACAACCCAATGGTGTCAAGGACTATATCCTGGCAGCCACAACCCAATGGTGCCCAGGACTATATCCTGGCAGTCACAACCCAATGGTGCCAAGGATTATATCCTGGCAGCCACAACCCAATGGTGCCAAGGACTATATCCTGGCAGCCACAACCCAATGGTGCCAAGGATTATATCCTGGCAGCCACAACCCAATGGTGCCAAGGACTATATCCTGGCAGTCGTGCCAAGGATTATATCCTGGCAGCACAACCCAATGGTGCCAAGGACTATATCCTGGCAGTCACAACCCAATGGTGCCAAGGACTATATCCTGGCAGCCACAACCCAATGGTGTCAAGGACTATATCCTGGTAGCCACAACCCAATGGTGTCAAGGACTATATCCTGGCAGCCACAACCCAATGGTGCCAAGGACTATATCCTGGCAGCCACAACCCAATGGTGCCAATGACTATATCCTGGCAGCCACAACCCAATGGTGCCAAGGATTATATCCTGGCAGCCACAACCCAATGGTGCCAAGGATTATATCCTGGCAGCCACAACCCAATGGTGTCAAGGATTATATCCTGGCAGCCACAACCCAATGGTGTCAAGGATTATATCCTGGCAGCCACAACCCAATGGTGCCAAGGATTATATCCTGGTAGCCACAACCCAATGGTGTCAAGGATTATATCCTGGCAGCCACAACCCAATGGTGTCAAGGACTATATCCTGGCAGCCACAACCCAATGGTGTCAAGGACTATATCCTGGCAGCCACAACCCAATGGTGCCAAGGACTATATCCTGGCAGCCACAACCCAATGGTGCCAAGGATTATATCCTGGCAGCCACAACCCAATGGTGCCAAGGACTATATCCTGGCAGTCACAACCCAATGGTGCCAAGGATTATATCCTGGCAACCACAACCCAATGGTGCCAAGGATATTATATCCTGGCAGCCACAACCCAATGGTGCCAAGGACTATATCCTGGCAGCCACAACCCAATGGTGCCAAGGATTATATCCTGGCAGCCACAACCCAATGGTGCCAAGGATTATATCCTGGCAGCCACAACCCAATGGTGCCAAGGATTATATCCTGGCAGTCACAACCCAATGGGCATGATATAGACCCAGTGCAAAGTTCCAGAGGCACTGACTGACAATGTGTGCACCATCTCTTCTTAATACAAAAAAAAGGGGGGAGTCCAAACCTTCTCTCCATCCATGAATCGCTGTTTCTCCTTGATATTGAGCATCTCTGTGCTGACGTCATTCTCCGTGCGGAGTTGGTACTGGATCCTGCCTCCGGGAAGACTAACAACGCGGCCTCTCCTTCCGGTCATCTCGGCCACATACTGGGTGCCCCCCAGGCCATCCATGAGCTCATCCAGAGTGTTGGTGGGCAAGTGAGGACTCAATATATCAAGCTTCTTCAGCAACTCCTCCTTCATCTGTGGGCAAAGAAGGGCAACATGTAATCAGCACATGACAAGTGCATGAGAGAGATATCTATGACAACCAGCAATGCTAACAAGCAATGCTTTACCATTCTGGGGGAGCAGTTTATTGTCATACCAAGTATCCAACAAACATCATATCTACAAGTAGTTACTTTGCTATATGTTCATGCCCTTATCTTTGTAGAAAATGCTGCCTCATGCTTGTATAAAAGATAATGGAATTAGAAATATGTAGCAGAGCAACTTTGTGTAAGAATAATGCCATCAACAAACAACATAAGGTTGTCCAAACCTTCCACCCTCTGACTCAACTCTGCAGACTTCAACACCTAGATCATGACTTGTGGTCAGATATCTTTCTACATATATACGCATTCTGGTAGTAGCTGGTAACCTTCAGCAGCTAATCACTCCCCGCAGCAGCCTGCCCCAGTCAGTGCTCAATGTCTTGGCAATAACAGCAAAATGCATTGTGCTCAAAGATTTAGTCAAGTGTGTTGTCAAATCATTGAATATGGAAGACCTAATCAAGGCATTACCCCCCCCCCCCCCCCCACACACACACACAGAACCAACAATCAAAAACATGTAAAATGCAATTGCAAGACTGAAGGCAACTAGTCTACTCAGTGTAATTGCAGGACTGAAGGCAACTAGTCTACTCAGTGTAATTGCAGGACTGAAGGCAACTAGTCTACTCAGTGTAATTGCAAGACTGAAGGCAACTAGTCTACTCAGTGTAATTGCAAGACTGAAGGCAACTAGTCTACTCAGTGTAATTGCAAGACTGAAGGCAACTAGTCTACTCAGTGTAATTGCAAGACTGAAGGCAACTAGTCTACTCAGTGTAATTGCAAGACTGAAGGCAACTAGTCTACTCAGTGTAATTGTAAGACTGAAGGCAACTAGTCTACTCAGTGTAATTGTAAGACTGAAGGCAACTAGTCTACTCAGTGTAATTGCAGGACTGAAGGCAACTAGTCTACTCAGTGTAATTGCAAGACTGAAGGCAACTAGTCTACTCAGTGTAATTGCAGGACTGAAGGCAACTAGTCTACTCAGTGTAATTGCAAGACTGAAGGCAACTAGTCTACTCAGTGTAATTGCAAGACTGAAGGCAACTAGTCTACTCAGTGTAATTGCAGGACTGAAGGCAACTAGTCTACTCAGTGTAATTGCAAGACTGAAGGCAACTAGTCTACTCAGTGTAATTGCAAGACTGAAGGCAACTAGTCTACTCAGTGTAATTGCAAGACTGAAGGCAACTAGTCTACTCAGTGTAATTGCAAGACTGAAGGCAACTAGTCTACTCAGTGTAATTGCAAGACTGAAGGCAACTAGTCTACTCAGTGTAATTGCAAGACTGAAGGCAACTAGTCTACTCAGTGTAATTGTAAGACTGAAGGCAACTAGTCTACTCAGTGTAATTGCAAGACTGAAGGCAACTAGTCTACTCAGTGTAATTGCAGGACTGAAGGCAACTAGTCTACTCAGTGTAATTGCAAGACTGAAGGCAACTAGTCTACTCAGTGTAATTGTAAGACTGAAGGCAACTAGTCTACTCAGTGTAATTGCAAGACTGAAGGCAACTAGTCTACTCAGTGTAATTGCAAGACTGAAGGCAACTAGTCTACTCAGTGTAATTGCAGGACTGAAGGCAACTAGTCTACTCAGTGTAATTGCAAGACTGAAGGCAACTAGTCTACTCAGTGTAATTGCAAGACTGAAGGCAACTAGTCTACTCAGTGTAATTGCAAGACTGAAGGCAACTAGTCTACTCAGTGTAATTGCAGGACTGAAGGCAACTAGTCTACTCAGTGTAATTGCAAGACTGAAGGCAACTAGTCTACTCAGTGTAATTGCAAGACTGAAGGCAACTAGTCTACTCAGTGTAATTGCAAGACTGAAGGCAACTAGTCTACTCAGTGTAATTGCAAGACTGAAGGCAACTAGTCTACTCAGTGTAATTGCAAGACTGAAGGCAACTAGTCTACTCAGTGTAATTACAAGACTGAAGGCAACTAGTCTACTCAGTGTAATTGCAGGACTGAAGGCAACTAGTCTACTCAGTGTAATTGTAAGACTGAAGGCAACTAGTCTACTCAGTGTAATTGCAGGACTGAAGGCAACTAGTCTACTCAGTGTAATTGCAAGACTGAAGGCAACTAGTCTACTCAGTGTAATTGCAGGACTGAAGGCAACTAGTCTACTCAGTGTAATTACAAGACTGAAGGCAACTAGTCTACTCAGTGTAATTGTAAGACTGAAGGCAACTAGTCTACTCAGTGTAATTACAAGACTGAAGGCAACTAGTCTACTCAGTGTAATTACAAGACTGAAGACAACTAGTCTACTCAGTGTAATTGCAAGACTGAAGGCAACTAGTCTACTCAGTGTAATTGCAAGACTGAAGGCAACTAGTCTACTCAGTGTAATTGCAAGACTGAAGGCAACTAGTCTACTCAGTGTAATTGCAAGACTGAAGGCAACTAGTCTACTCAGTGTAATTGCAAGACTGAAGGCAACTAGTCTACTCAGTGTAATTGCAAGACTGAAGGCAACTAGTCTACTCAGTGTAATTGTAAGACTGAAGGCAACTAGTCTACTCAGTGTAATTGCAGGACTGAAGGCAACTAGTCTACTCAGTGTAATTGCAAGACTGAAGGCAACTAGTCTACTCAGTGTAATTGCAGGACTGAAGGCAACTAGTCTACTCAGTGTAATTGCAGGACTGAAGGCAACTAGTCTACTCAGTGTAATTGCAGGACTGAAGGCAACTAGTCTACTCAGTGTAATTACAAGACTGAAGGCAACTAGTCTACTCAGTGTAATTGCAAGACTGAAGGCAACTAGTCTACTCAGTGTAATTGCAAGACTGAAGGCAACTAGTCTACTCAGTGTAATTGCAAGACTGAAGGCAACTAGTCTACTCAGTGTAATTGTAAGACTGAAGGCAACTAGTCTACTCAGTGTAATTGCAAGACTGAAGGCAACTAGTCTACTCAGTGTAATTGTAAGACTGAAGGCAACTAGTCTACTCAGTGTAATTACAAGACTGAAGGCAACTAGTCTACTCAGTGTAATTGCAAGACTGAAGGCAACTAGTCTACTCAGTGTAATTGCAAGACTGAAGGCAACTAGTCTACTCAGTGTAATTGCAAGACTGAAGGCAACTAGTCTACTCAGTGTAATTGCAGGACTGAAGGCAACTAGTCTACTCAGTGTAATTGCAAGACTGAAGGCAACTAGTCTACTCAGTGTAATTGCAAGACTGAAGGCAACTAGTCTACTCAGTGTAATTGTAAGACTGAAGGCAACTAGTCTACTCAGTGTAATTGCAAGACTGAAGGCAACTAGTCTACTCAGTGTAATTGCAAGACTGAAGGCAACTAGTCTACTCAGTGTAATTGCAGGACTGAAGGCAACTAGTCTACTCAGTGTAATTGTAAGACTGAAGGCAACTAGTCTACTCAGTGTAATTGCAAGACTGAAGGCAACTAGTCTACTCAGTGTAATTGCAAGACTGAAGGCAACTAGTCTACTCAGTGTAATTGCAGGACTGAAGGCAACTAGTCTACTCAGTGTAATTACAAGACTGAAGGCAACTAGTCTACTCAGTGTAATTGTAAGACTGAAGGCAACTAGTCTACTCAGTGTAATTGCAAGACTGAAGGCAACTAGTCTACTCAGTGTAATTGCAAGACTGAAGGCAACTAGTCTACTCAGTGTAATTGCAAGACTGAAGGCAACTAGTCTACTCAGTGTAATTGCAAGACTGAAGGCAACTAGTCTACTCAGTGTAATTGCAAGACTGAAGGCAACTAGTCTACTCAGTGTAATTGCAAGACTGAAGGCAACTAGTCTACTCAGTGTAATTGCAAGACTGAAGGCAACTAGTCTACTCAGTGTAATTGCAAGACTGAAGGCAACTAGTCTACTCAGTGTAATTGTAAGACTGAAGGCAACTAGTCTACTCAGTGTAATTGCAAGACTGAAGGCAACTAGTCTACTCAGTGTAATTGCAAGACTGAAGGCAACTAGTCTACTCAGTGTAATTGCAAGACTGAAGGCAACTAGTCTACTCAGTGTAATTGCAAGACTGAAGGCAACTAGTCTACTCAGTGTAATTGCAAGACTGAAGGCAACTAGTCTACTCAGTGTAATTGTAAGACTGAAGGCAACTAGTCTACTCAGTGTAATTGCAGGACTGAAGGCAACTAGTCTACTCAGTGTAATTGCAAGACTGAAGGCAACTAGTCTACTCAGTGTAATTACAAGACTGAAGGCAACTAGTCTACTCAGTGTAATTACAAGACTGAAGGCAACTAGTCTACTCAGTGTAATTGCAGGACTGAAGGCAACTAGTCTACTCAGTGTAATTACAAGACTGAAGGCAACTAGTCTACTCAGTGTAATTGCAAGACTGAAGGCAACTAGTCTACTCAGTGTAATTGCAAGACTGAAGGCAACTAGTCTACTCAGTGTAATTGTAGGACTGAAGGCAACTAGTCTACTCAGTGTAATTGCAAGACTGAAGGCAACTAGTCTACTCAGTGTAATTGCAAGACTGAAGGCAACTAGTCTACTCAGTGTAATTGCAGGACTGAAGGCAACTAGTCTACTCAGTGTAATTGCAAGACTGAAGGCAACTAGTCTACTCAGTGTAATTGTAAGACTGAAGGCAACTAGTCTACTCAGTGTAATTGCAAGACTGAAGGCAACTAGTCTACTCAGTGTAATTGCAGGACTGAAGGCAACTAGTCTACTCAGTGTAATTGCAAGACTGAAGGCAACTAGTCTACTCAGTGTAATTGTAAGACTGAAGGCAACTAGTCTACTCAGTGTAATTGCAAGACTGAAGGCAACTAGTCTACTCAGTGTAATTGCAAGACTGAAGGCAACTAGTCTACTCAGTGTAATTGTAAGACTGAAGGCAACTAGTCTACTCAGTGTAATTGCAGGACTGAAGGCAACTAGTCTACTCAGTGTAATTGCAGGACTGAAGGCAACTAGTCTACTCAGTGTAATTGCAAGACTGAAGGCAACTAGTCTACTCAGTGTAATTGCAAGACTGAAGGCAACTAGTCTACTCAGTGTAATTGCAAGACTGAAGGCAACTAGTCTACTCAGTGTAATTGTAAGACTGAAGGCAACTAGTCTACTCAGTGTAATTGCAAGACTGAAGGCAACTAGTCTACTCAGTGTAATTGCAGGACTGAAGGCAACTAGTCTACTCAGTGTAATTGCAAGACTGAAGGCAACTAGTCTACTCAGTGTAATTGCAGGACTGAAGGCAACTAGTCTACTCAGTGTAATTGCAAGACTGAAGGCAACTAGTCTACTCAGTGTAATTGCAGGACTGAAGGCAACTAGTCTACTCAGTGTAATTGCAAGACTGAAGGCAACTAGTCTACTCAGTGTAATTGCAAGACTGAAGGCAACTAGTCTACTCAGTGTAATTGCAGGACTGAAGGCAACTAGTCTACTCAGTGTAATTGTAAGACTGAAGGCAACTAGTCTACTCAGTGTAATTGCAAGACTGAAGGCAACTAGTCTACTCAGTGTAATTGCAGGACTGAAGGCAACTAGTCTACTCAGTGTAATTGCAGGACTGAAGGCAACTAGTCTACTCAGTGTAATTGCAAGACTGAAGGCAACTAGTCTACTCAGTGTAATTGCAAGACTGAAGGCAACTAGTCTACTCAGTGTAATTGCAAGACTGAAGGCAACTAGTCTACTCAGTGTAATTGCAAGACTGAAGGCAACTAGTCTACTCAGTGTAATTGCAGGACTGAAGGCAACTAGTCTACTCAGTGTAATTGCAGGACTGAAGGCAACTAGTCTACTCAGTGTAATTGCAAGACTGAAGGCAACTAGTCTACTCAGTGTAATTGCAGGACTGAAGGCAACTAGTCTACTCAGTGTAATTGCAAGACTGAAGGCAACTAGTCTACTCAGTGTAATTGTAAGACTGAAGGCAACTAGTCTACTCAGTGTAATTGCAAGACTGAAGGCAACTAGTCTACTCAGTGTAATTGTAAGACTGAAGGCAACTAGTCTACTCAGTGTAATTGCAAGACTGAAGGCAACTAGTCTACTCAGTGTAATTGCAGGACTGAAGGCAACTAGTCTACTCAGTGTAATTGCAGGACTGAAGGCAACTAGTCTACTCAGTGTAATTGCAGGACTGAAGGCAACTAGTCTACTCAGTGTAATTGCAAGACTGAAGGCAACTAGTCTACTCAGTGTAATTGCAAGACTGAAGGCAACTAGTCTACTCAGTGTAATTGCAAGACTGAAGGCAACTAGTCTACTCAGTGTAATTGCAGGACTGAAGGCAACTAGTCTACTCAGTGTAATTGCAGGACTGAAGGCAACTAGTCTACTCAGTGTAATTGCAGGACTGAAGGCAACTAGTCTACTCAGTGTAATTGCAGGACTGAAGGCAACTAGTCTACTCAGTGTAATTGCAAGACTGAAGGCAACTAGTCTACTCAGTGTAATTGTAAGACTGAAGGCAACTAGTCTACTCAGTGTAATTGCAAGACTGAAGGCAACTAGTCTACTCAGTGTAATTGCAGGACTGAAGGCAACTAGTCTACTCAGTGTAATTGCAGGACTGAAGGCAACTAGTCTACTCAGTGTAATTGCAGGACTGAAGGCAACTAGTCTACTCAGTGTAATTGCAAGACTGAAGGCAACTAGTCTACTCAGTGTAATTGCAGGACTGAAGGCAACTAGTCTACTCAGTGTAATTACAAGACTGAAGGCAACTAGTCTACTCAGTGTAATTGCAGGACTGAAGGCAACTAGTCTACTCAGTGTAATTGCAGGACTGAAGGCAACTAGTCTACTCAGTGTAATTGCAAGACTGAAGGCAACTAGTCTACTCAGTGTAATTGCAAGACTGAAGGCAACTAGTCTACTCAGTGTAATTGCAAGACTGAAGGCAACTAGTCTACTCAGTGTAATTGCAAGACTGAAGGCAACTAGTCTACTCAGTGTAATTGCAAGACTGAAGGCAACTAGTCTACTCAGTGTAATTGTAAGACTGAAGGCAACTAGTCTACTCAGTGTAATTGCAAGACTGAAGGCAACTAGTCTACTCAGTGTAATTGCAAGACTGAAGGCAACTAGTCTACTCAGTGTAATTGTAGGACTGAAGGCAACTAGTCTACTCAGTGTAATTGCAAGACTGAAGGCAACTAGTCTACTCAGTGTAATTGCAAGACTGAAGGCAACTAGTCTACTCAGTGTAATTGCAAGACTGAAGGCAACTAGTCTACTCAGTGTAATTGCAAGACTGAAGGCAACTAGTCTACTCAGTGTAATTGCAGGACTGAAGGCAACTAGTCTACTCAGTGTAATTGCAGGACTGAAGGCAACTAGTCTACTCAGTGTAATTGCAAGACTGAAGGCAACTAGTCTACTCAGTGTAATTGCAAGACTGAAGGCAACTAGTCTACTCAGTGTAATTGCAAGACTGAAGGCAACTAGTCTACTCAGTGTAATTGCAAGACTGAAGGCAACTAGTCTACTCAGTGTAATTGCAGGACTGAAGGCAACTAGTCTACTCAGTGTAATTGCAGGACTGAAGGCAACTAGTCTACTCAGTGTAATTGCAGGACTGAAGGCAACTAGTCTACTCAGTGTAATTACAAGACTGAAGGCAACTAGTCTACTCAGTGTAATTGCAAGACTGAAGGCAACTAGTCTACTCAGTGTAATTGCAAGACTGAAGGCAACTAGTCTACTCAGTGTAATTGCAAGACTGAAGGCAACTAGTCTACTCAGTGTAATTGCAGGACTGAAGGCAACTAGTCTACTCAGTGTAATTACAAGACTGAAGGCAACTAGTCTACTCAGTGTAATTGTAAGACTGAAGGCAACTAGTCTACTCAGTGTAATTGCAAGACTGAAGGCAACTAGTCTACTCAGTGTAATTGCAAGACTGAAGGCAACTAGTCTACTCAGTGTAATTGTAAGACTGAAGGCAACTAGTCTACTCAGTGTAATTGCAAGACTGAAGGCAACTAGTCTACTCAGTGTAATTGTAAGACTGAAGGCAACTAGTCTACTCAGTGTAATTGCAAGACTGAAGGCAACTAGTCTACTCAGTGTAATTGCAAGACTGAAGGCAACTAGTCTACTCAGTGTAATTGCAAGACTGAAGGCAACTAGTCTACTCAGTGTAATTGCAAGACTGAAGGCAACTAGTCTACTCAGTGTAATTGTAAGACTGAAGGCAACTAGTCTACTCAGTGTAATTACAAGACTGAAGGCAACTAGTCTACTCAGTGTAATTGCAAGACTGAAGGCAACTAGTCTACTCAGTGTAATTGCAAGACTGAAGGCAACTAGTCTACTCAGTGTAATTGCAAGACTGAAGGCAACTAGTCTACTCAGTGTAATTGCAAGACTGAAGGCAACTAGTCTACTCAGTGTAATTGCAAGACTGAAGGCAACTAGTCTACTCAGTGTAATTGCAAGACTGAAGGCAACTAGTCTACTCAGTGTAATTGCAGGACTGAAGGCAACTAGTCTACTCAGTGTAATTGCAAGACTGAAGGCAACTAGTCTACTCAGTGTAATTGCAGGACTGAAGGCAACTAGTCTACTCAGTGTAATTGCAAGACTGAAGGCAACTAGTCTACTCAGTGTAATTGTAAGACTGAAGGCAACTAGTCTACTCAGTGTAATTGCAAGACTGAAGGCAACTAGTCTACTCAGTGTAATTGCAGGACTGAAGGCAACTAGTCTACTCAGTGTAATTGCAGGACTGAAGGCAACTAGTCTACTCAGTGTAATTGCAAGACTGAAGGCAACTAGTCTACTCAGTGTAATTGCAAGACTGAAGGCAACTAGTCTACTCAGTGTAATTGCAGGACTGAAGGCAACTAGTCTACTCAGTGTAATTGCAAGACTGAAGGCAACTAGTCTACTCAGTGTAATTGCAAGACTGAAGGCAACTAGTCTACTCAGTGTAATTGCAAGACTGAAGGCAACTAGTCTACTCAGTGTAATTGCAAGACTGAAGGCAACTAGTCTACTCAGTGTAATTGCAGGACTGAAGGCAACTAGTCTACTCAGTGTAATTGTAAGACTGAAGGCAACTAGTCTACTCAGTGTAATTGCAAGACTGAAGGCAACTAGTCTACTCAGTGTAATTGCAGGACTGAAGGCAACTAGTCTACTCAGTGTAATTGTAAGACTGAAGGCAACTAGTCTACTCAGTGTAATTGCAAGACTGAAGGCAACTAGTCTACTCAGTGTAATTGCAAGACTGAAGGCAACTAGTCTACTCAGTGTAATTACAAGACTGAAGGCAACTAGTCTACTCAGTGTAATTGCAAGACTGAAGGCAACTAGTCTACTCAGTGTAATTGCAGGACTGAAGGCAACTAGTCTACTCAGTGTAATTGCAAGACTGAAGGCAACTAGTCTACTCAGTGTAATTGTAAGACTGAAGGCAACTAGTCTACTCAGTGTAATTGCAGGACTGAAGGCAACTAGTCTACTCAGTGTAATTGCAAGACTGAAGGCAACTAGTCTACTCAGTGTAATTGTAAGACTGAAGGCAACTAGTCTACTCAGTGTAATTGCAGGACTGAAGGCAACTAGTCTACTCAGTGTAATTGCAAGACTGAAGGCAACTAGTCTACTCAGTGTAATTGTAAGACTGAAGGCAACTAGTCTACTCAGTGTAATTGCAGGACTGAAGGCAACTAGTCTACTCAGTGTAATTGCAAGACTGAAGGCAACTAGTCTACTCAGTGTAATTGTAAGACTGAAGGCAACTAGTCTACTCAGTGTAATTACAAGACTGAAGGCAACTAGTCTACTCAGTGTAATTGCAGGACTGAAGGCAACTAGTCTACTCAGTGTAATTACAAGACTGAAGGCAACTAGTCTACTCAGTGTAATTGCAGGACTGAAGGCAACTAGTCTACTCAGTGTAATTGTAAGACTGAAGGCAACTAGTCTACTCAGTGTAATTGCAGGACTGAAGGCAACTAGTCTACTCAGTGTAATTGCAAGACTGAAGGCAACTAGTCTACTCAGTGTAATTGTAAGACTGAAGGCAACTAGTCTACTCAGTGTAATTGCAGGACTGAAGGCAACTAGTCTACTCAGTGTAATTGCAAGACTGAAGGCAACTAGTCTACTCAGTGTAATTACAAGACTGAAGGCAACTAGTCTACTCAGTGTAATTGTAAGACTGAAGGCAACTAGTCTACTCAGTGTAATTGCAAGACTGAAGGCAACTAGTCTACTCAGTGTAATTGCAAGACTGAAGGCAACTAGTCTACTCAGTGTAATTGTAAGACTGAAGGCAACTAGTCTACTCAGTGTAATTGCAAGACTGAAGGCAACTAGTCTACTCAGTGTAATTGCAAGACTGAAGGCAACTAGTCTACTCAGTGTAATTACAGGACTGAAGGCAACTAGTCTACTCAGTGTAATTGCAGGACTGAAGGCAACTAGTCTACTCAGTGTAATTGCAAGACTGAAGGCAACTAGTCTACTCAGTGTAATTGCAGGACTGAAGGCAACTAGTCTACTCAGTGTAATTGCAAGACTGAAGGCAACTAGTCTACTCAGTGTAATTGCAAGACTGAAGGCAACTAGTCTACTCAGTGTAATTGCAGGACTGAAGGCAACTAGTCTACTCAGTGTAATTGCAAGACTGAAGGCAACTAGTCTACTCAGTGTAATTGCAAGACTGAAGGCAACTAGTCTACTCAGTGTAATTGCAAGACTGAAGGCAACTAGTCTACTCAGTGTAATTACAAGACTGAAGGCAACTAGTCTACTCAGTGTAATTGCAAGACTGAAGGCAACTAGTCTACTCAGTGTAATTGCAAGACTGAAGGCAACTAGTCTACTCAGTGTAATTGCAGGACTGAAGGCAACTAGTCTACTCAGTGTAATTGCAGGACTGAAGGCAACTAGTCTACTCAGTGTAATTGCAGGACTGAAGGCAACTAGTCTACTCAGTGTAATTGTAAGACTGAAGGCAACTAGTCTACTCAGTGTAATTGCAAGACTGAAGGCAACTAGTCTACTCAGTGTAATTGCAGGACTGAAGGCAACTAGTCTACTCAGTGTAATTGCAAGACTGAAGGCAACTAGTCTACTCAGTGTAATTGTAAGACTGAAGGCAACTAGTCTACTCAGTGTAATTGCAAGACTGAAGGCAACTAGTCTACTCAGTGTAATTGCAGGACTGAAGGCAACTAGTCTACTCAGTGTAATTGCAAGACTGAAGGCAACTAGTCTACTCAGTGTAATTGCAGGACTGAAGGCAACTAGTCTACTCAGTGTAATTGCAGGACTGAAGGCAACTAGTCTACTCAGTGTAATTGTAAGACTGAAGGCAACTAGTCTACTCAGTGTAATTGCAAGACTGAAGGCAACTAGTCTACTCAGTGTAATTGTAAGACTGAAGGCAACTAGTCTACTCAGTGTAATTGCAAGACTGAAGGCAACTAGTCTACTCAGTGTAATTGCAGGACTGAAGGCAACTAGTCTACTCAGTGTAATTGCAGGACTGAAGGCAACTAGTCTACTCAGTGTAATTGCAAGACTGAAGGCAACTAGTCTACTCAGTGTAATTGCAAGACTGAAGGCAACTAGTCTACTCAGTGTAATTGCAAGACTGAAGGCAACTAGTCTACTCAGTGTAATTACAAGACTGAAGGCAACTAGTCTACTCAGTGTAATTGTAAGACTGAAGGCAACTAGTCTACTCAGTGTAATTGCAGGACTGAAGGCAACTAGTCTACTCAGTGTAATTGCAAGACTGAAGGCAACTAGTCTACTCAGTGTAATTGCAAGACTGAAGGCAACTAGTCTACTCAGTGTAATTGCAAGACTGAAGGCAACTAGTCTACTCAGTGTAATTGCAAGACTGAAGGCAACTAGTCTACTCAGTGTAATTGTAAGACTGAAGGCAACTAGTCTACTCAGTGTAATTGCAGGACTGAAGGCAACTAGTCTACTCAGTGTAATTGTAAGACTGAAGGCAACTAGTCTACTCAGTGTAATTGTAAGACTGAAGGCAACTAGTCTACTCAGTGTAATTGCAAGACTGAAGGCAACTAGTCTACTCAGTGTAATTGTAAGACTGAAGGCAACTAGTCTACTCAGTGTAATTGCAAGACTGAAGGCAACTAGTCTACTCAGTGTAATTGCAAGACTGAAGGCAACTAGTCTACTCAGTGTAATTGCAAGACTGAAGGCAACTAGTCTACTCAGTGTAATTGCAGGACTGAAGGCAACTAGTCTACTCAGTGTAATTGCAAGACTGAAGGCAACTAGTCTACTCAGTGTAATTGCAGGACTGAAGGCAACTAGTCTACTCAGTGTAATTGCAAGACTGAAGGCAACTAGTCTACTCAGTGTAATTGCAGGACTGAAGGCAACTAGTCTACTCAGTGTAATTGCAGGACTGAAGGCAACTAGTCTACTCAGTGTAATTGCAGGACTGAAGGCAACTAGTCTACTCAGTGTAATTGCAAGACTGAAGGCAACTAGTCTACTCAGTGTAATTGCAAGACTGAAGGCAACTAGTCTACTCAGTGTAATTGTAAGACTGAAGGCAACTAGTCTACTCAGTGTAATTGCAGGACTGAAGGCAACTAGTCTACTCAGTGTAATTGCAAGACTGAAGGCAACTAGTCTACTCAGTGTAATTGTAAGACTGAAGGCAACTAGTCTACTCAGTGTAATTGCAGGACTGAAGGCAACTAGTCTACTCAGTGTAATTGCAAGACTGAAGGCAACTAGTCTACTCAGTGTAATTGTAAGACTGAAGGCAACTAGTCTACTCAGTGTAATTGTAAGACTGAAGGCAACTAGTCTACTCAGTGTAATTGCAGGACTGAAGGCAACTAGTCTACTCAGTGTAATTGTAAGACTGAAGGCAACTAGTCTACTCAGTGTAATTGCAAGACTGAAGGCAACTAGTCTACTCAGTGTAATTGTAAGACTGAAGGCAACTAGTCTACTCAGTGTAATTGCAGGACTGAAGGCAACTAGTCTACTCAGTGTAATTGCAGGACTGAAGGCAACTAGTCTACTCAGTGTAATTGCAAGACTGAAGGCAACTAGTCTACTCAGTGTAATTGCAAGACTGAAGGCAACTAGTCTACTCAGTGTAATTGCAAGACTGAAGGCAACTAGTCTACTCAGTGTAATTACAAGACTGAAGGCAACTAGTCTACTCAGTGTAATTGCAAGACTGAAGGCAACTAGTCTACTCAGTGTAATTGCAGGACTGAAGGCAACTAGTCTACTCAGTGTAATTGCAAGACTGAAGGCAACTAGTCTACTCAGTGTAATTGCAGGACTGAAGGCAACTAGTCTACTCAGTGTAATTGCAAGACTGAAGGCAACTAGTCTACTCAGTGTAATTGCAAAACTGAAGGCAACTAGTCTACTCAGTGTAATTGCAAGACTGAAGGCAACTAGTCTACTCAGTGTAATTGCAGGACTGAAGGCAACTAGTCTACTCAGTGTAATTGTAAGACTGAAGGCAACTAGTCTACTCAGTGTAATTGCAAGACTGAAGGCAACTAGTCTACTCAGTGTAATTGCAGGACTGAAGGCAACTAGTCTACTCAGTGTAATTGCAAGACTGAAGGCAACTAGTCTACTCAGTGTAATTTGCACAGTCACCAGTCCAAGGTCTACTACTGTTACAACAGGAAAGGGAAGCCGCCAGTTACAACTTTCCCGAAGGACATTTTAATCTAATTAGCTACATATAGTCATTTGTAGACACCTGAGATTCAGTTTCAAAATACTCCCTTTTCAGTTTCAAGTCGGCTTTACCCAATGATTTTATGATGTTTTCCGGCTTAGCAAATAAATCATTAATGCCTCCATCATTTAAATATGTCCCTCTGCATTGATGGTGCTTCTTCAACCTCAAGTGACCATTTATCATTTGAACATACATCGTGCTCACAATACTTAAGAAAACAGTGCTCCTCCATCTGCACAATGTTATTTGTGAACTGCCTGGCTTTCTCAACAGCTATAAGCTGACACACACACACACAGGGATTTCTCACTTTCTTCACTCTAGGAGATTTGATATGCTTTGCCATGGCAATCCAAGTGGCCACATGGCCAGGACAAACTCTTTACCCCCTCTAGACTGGACTCTTTACTTAGTGGGCCTGTAGCAGCTGCTAGACTTGAACCTTTAGCTGGACTGCTAACTAAAGAAAACCAGCATGAAAATATCTATCAGCCTTTAGGCTAGCTAATTGCATTCTTCAGCTTAGGGTGGGGGTCTGGTTAGAGGGGGTTAATAACAACATCTACAGGTTACCATTAAAAAGCAGAGTTCCAGAGTTGTGTTTTCCCAGGGGGTATACTTATAAAACCATTTAGCTATGGATTAGTTCATCAAGCTTGGGTAGCTATGATTTTCATAGTCTAATGAGCCAACCTTACTTAGACACCCTGATGGTCTGTAAAAACTCCCAGGCTACAAGCAGGTGATTATGGTGCTAAAAGGGTTTGGCAAAGGGAATAGGAAAACTCATCTCCCATTCATTTGTGTGAACAGCAGTAACAACTTTCTATAGCTCAGTGATGCTGGCAGTGAGTGATGCTGATAGTGATCACTCTTTTTTGCTCCAATTGGGACATTTTTGAGCATTTTGAAGAAAAACCGTCTGAAATAGCTCATTCTTGTCTTCCTTTTCAACATTATGGAACTGTTTCTACTCCTTATTGAATGACAGAAAACTGCTTTTGGTGAGAAATCTCCCCTTTTAGACAAGCAAAGGTCCATTGTCTTACAGCAAATTCTTTAATTACCTACTGCAGATGTAGTCAAGTGGTTTTTGTATGATGTGACCACATAATTTCTAGAACATTCTATCACCCCCATGGCCAGAAGCTTTGCACCATGAACCTTCTTCATTTTGATTGTGTCCTTGTCTATATTGCCTAGCACTAAAGTCTTCTAGAGTTTTGTACTTATTAATTGAAGTTATGCTCGCACAAGCATTAATTATTGTATTTATTTAGATGAACAACAACACGACAAAACACTCACGTTCCGATGGTAACTGTTTGAAGGTGGTGCCAGAGGTACCCCATTACTGAAATTAGAGCTCATGGCATCCAGCAAGCTCTGACCTACCTCCCCCGGCCCCTCGAGGACAGGGTTGACCACACCCACATCAACAGAAGCAGCGTCGTTCAGAGCACGAGCTGTGGTAAAGCTCCGGTTTATCTCGTTAGCCAGAGAATGGGCATGGTTTGCTGGGTTAAGAGGTGCAGTCTGGCCTTGGTGAGCGCAGGGAGGGGAGGCCTTCGGAGATTGGACTGTACATAAAATAAGAGATGAATGGTAGTGAGTCACTGAGTGTACATGGTTACAGTTCAGACATGATCAGAGCTGAGAGAGACAGAGAGAGGAGAGATAGAGATCTAGTTCTCATGCGTGCAACAGCATCATCATAATCTGTGCGGCGTCTGTCTTTGTAGCAACTCACTCACACACAGGCTTCCTGCCATTTGTAAATGTCATGTGTATATATATGATGCACACAAAGTGAAAGTTTCTCATGGGGAGAGAAAGCGTACACAGTCTCTGCTAGTCTAGTGGGAATGCTTGTGCGGGCCCCTTGAGTGCTCTGACATGTAAATGTACCTTCATCAAAGCCTACATTGCAGTCAATGTGAGTAGACCAAAATATGCTAGAGCATAGCCACTTAATGTTAATCCACATTGCACAAATCAATGCGTGCTAATACGCATTGATCGTGTTCACATTTGAGGCACATTAACGCGCATTGATCTAGTCCATCTCGATAGGTGGCTTGAGTTGGAAAATTAAAGCGTTCAATAACTACGCAAGTGTGTTGTCATTCACTCGTGCCTTCGGCGATGGCTGCAGGTTAGAACTTTGCAGCTAGCTGTACACTATCTGCCAAACTAGCTAGCTAGTCCACTAGCTACATAGCAAAAGAACTGTTGCTATGTTTATACGTCCTGCGTCCACACTTCTGAAATTCGTAGAGTTGCAACCTTCGTTGGTTCTGCCTTTCCCTCAGTTCTCTCCTCTTTCTTCTCTGCAGCAAATGTTTCCTGCGCATCTGTAGTAGCTGATCAGCAAGAAAAGGATGCAAAAACAGCATCTACCAAAACAACTCATTTCAACTACAGCTACAATATATGATTTTGACGTAACTTTCTCCTGACTGGTAAGCCAATTATTTTTTGCTTCGTACGGTGCTAGTGTGGATGCGACAAATGCGCATCAACTTGAACAATTCTTCCCTAGGACCCAAAGTGCATTAATGCGCATCAGATTAAGTGCATGGACAGGCCTTTGGTCTGCACTCCAGATCATGGTCCATGGTTGGACATGATACAGGATCTGAGAAAAGCGGCCAATTGTATGGAATTTGAGGCATTGGTATCAGGTTAAAGAACACCAAGAATTATCTACGGAATGGAATTCGAACCATCAGCTCTTAGATCCATTTTGAACAAAGAATAGGAATGTCTGAAGGCAGTTCCGCATTAATAGATACTAAAAGTATATAAATAGTCATCTTGCAATTGGTACCTTTTCCAGATGTTATTACATGTACTAAGTACCAGTTGGGTGGGCGCTTGTTACCACCGAGTTCTCAGCTCAAGAACCTGGCGCCTGAGGATTCCAAATGATGCACACCACACATTATTTAGTACTCAAGCTCTAGCCAATGTGAAGGTAGCTGCTAGAGAACAGTGAAGGTAGCTGCCAGAGAACAGTGAAGGTAGCTGCCAGAGAACAGTGAAGGTAGCTGCCAGAGAACAGTGAAGGAAGCTGCTCGAGAACAGTGAAGGTAGCTGCTAGAGAACAGTGAAGGAAGCTGCTAGAGAACAGTGAAGGAAGCTGCCAGAGAACAGTGAAGGTAGCTGCTAGAGAACAGGGAAGGTAGCTGCCAGAGAACAGTGAAGGAAGCTGCTCGAGAACAGTGAAGGTAGCTGCTAGAGAACAGTGAAGGAAGCTGCCAGAGAACAGTGAAGGTAGCTGCTAGAGAACAGTGAAGGTAGCTGCTAGAGAACAGTGAAGGTAGCTGGTAGAGAACAGTGAAGGTAGCTGCTAGAGAACAGTGAAGGAAGCTGCTAGAGAACAGTGAAGGTAGCTGCTAGAGAACAGTGAAGGTAGCTGCTAGAGAACAGTGAAGGTAGCTGCTAGAGAACAGTGAAGGTAGCTGCCAGAGAACAGTGAAGGTAGCTGCTAGAGAACAGTGAAGGTAGCTGCTAGAGAACAGGGAAGGTAGCTGCTAGAGAACAGTGAAGGTAGCTGCCAGAGAACAGTGAAGGTAGCTGCCAGAGAACAGTGAAGGTAGCTGCTAGAGAACAGTGAAGGTAGCTGCTAGACAACAGGAAAGGTAGCTGCTAGAGAACAGTGAAGGGTAGCTTCTAGAGAAGTTGCCAGTTATTTAACATCGAGTCAGTGCCTCTGCTGTTCTTTCATAGAAGTTTAAAATAAGAGACTTTAGCTTTGTCTAAGCTTGCAAATTCGCCTTCATCACTATCCTCCCCCTTATTGTTGCTCAGTCTCAGTACAAAATCATATTACTAGGTGCTTGCCACATGTACCCAGCCTAATGCTAGGTTGAAGGATCAGAGAGGTGGGTACTTGCTATCCCAGCCTAATCCTAGATGAGGGATCAGAGAGGTGGGTACTTGCTATCCCAGTCATGAGGGATCAGATGGGTGGGTACTTGCTACCCAGTCTAATATTAGATTAAGGATCAGAGGGGTGGGTACTTGCTACCCAGTCTAATATTAGATTAAGGATAAGAGGGGTGGGTGCTTGCTACCCAGTCTAATATTAGATTAAGGATCAGAGAGGTGGGTGCTTGCTACCCAGTCTAATATTAGATTAAGGATCAGAGAGGTGGGTGCTTGCTACCCAGTCTAATATTAGATTAAGGATCAGAGAGGTGGGTGCTTGCTACCCAGTCTAATATTAGATGAGGATCAGATGGGTGGGTACTTGCTACCCAGTCTAATATTAGATTAAGGATCAGAGGGGTGGGTGCTTGCTACCCAGTCTAATATTAGATTAAGGATCAGAGTGGTGGGTGCTTGCTACCCAGTCTAATATTAGATTAAGGATCAGAGGGGTGGGTACTTGCTACCCAGTCTAATATTAGATTAAGGATCAGAGGGGTGGGTGCTTTCTAATATTAGATTAAGGATCAGAGAGGTGGGTGCTTGCTACCCAGTCTAATATTAGATTAAGGATCAGAGGGGTGGGTACTTGCTACCCAGCCTAATACTAGAATGAAGGATTCTGAGAGGTGGATGTGCTTTGTGTACCAAGCCTATTCTTAGAATGAAGGATTCAAGGGGTGGTGCCGTGCATACCTGCCAGGACTATGGCACACAAGGCCTGGAGGACTAGGGCAGACAAGGGCTGAGGACTAGGGTAGACAAGGGCTGAGGACTAGGGCACACAAGGGCTGAGGACTAGGGCACACAAGGGCTGAGGACTAGGGTAGACGAGGGCTGAGGACTAGGGCAGACGAGGGCTGAGGACTAGGGTAGACAAGGGCTGAGGACTAGGGCAGACAAGGGCTGAGGACTAGGGCAGACAAGGGCTGAGGACTAGGGCAGACAAGGGCTGAGGACTAGGGCAGACGAGGGCTGAGGACTAGGGTAGACAAGGGCTGAGGACTAGGGCAGACAAGGGCTGAGGACTAGGGCAGACAAGGGCTGAGGACTAGGGTAGACAAGGGCTGAGGACTAGGGCAGACAAGGGCTGAGGACTAGGGTAGACAAGGGCTGAGGACTAGGGTAGACAAGGGCTGAGGACTAGGGCACACGAGGGCTGAGGACTAGGGTAGACGAGGGCTGAGGACTAGGGCAGACAAGGGCTGAGGACTAGGGCACACGAGGGCTGAGGACTAGGGTAGACGAGGGCTGAGGACTAGGGCAGACAGGGGCTGAGGACTAGGGCAGACAAGGGCTGAGGACTAGGGTAGACAAGGGCTGAGGACTAGGGCAGACAGGGGCTGAGGACTAGGGTAGACAAGGGCTGAGGACTAGGGCAGACAAGGGCTGAGGACTAGGGCAGACGAGGGCTGAGGACTAGGGTAGACAAGGGCTGAGGACTAGGGTAGACAAGGGCTGAGGACTAGGGCAGACAAGGGCTGAGGACTAGGGCAGACAAGGGCTGAGGACTAGGGCAGACAAGGGCTGAGGACTAGGGTAGACGAGGCCTGGAGGACTAGGTTACACAAGACCTGGACTAAGGCAGGTCTCCTTACCTTGTTCAAATTTAAGTTTTTTTGAGTTGAAGCCAGTCTTGGTCTTGCCCTTGTGGCTGGAGTGGGGGGGAGGCTTGATGGAGAAGTTTTTCTTCCGCTTTGCCACATCAGAAGAGCAGTCAGATGGACTTCGGGGTCTCTTCCGGTTCTTTGCTTTCTTCTTCTTCATCTGCAGCCAAGGCTCTGCAAAAATAGGACAGAAATGGAACCCTCCAAATGCACCATGCTCCAACTCTTATTAATACTCACCACTATATCCGCAGCTAAATGGATTCGCATTACTATCTTCATTCTCACTCTCACTAGACGAGGATCCCGAGCCTTCAGACGACCTCTCGCCTTCATCATCACTAGAACTCTCCACAGCCGAGTCACTTCTTTCGGGCGAACAAGACGAATCTTCGCTCTCTGAGAAATTGAAGTCCTCTTCCTCTGGCAAGAAGAGGCGCGTCTTCCGTGAGGCCCTCCGCTTCTTCATCCGGCAACTCTGAGGGAGGGTGGGGTCATTGTCCACCAGGCTCCAGTTGACCAGAGAGAGGCCAGGCTCAGGAACTGGCACTGGGAAATGTCTCCTGATGAGAGTCTCCAAGACACCTCTGTATGGTCAGGTAGGGAAGGAGATACCCTTTAAATCCACACACCACACAACACTTGGCTAATAAATGTTGTAAATATTGTTTTGCCGTTGCATTTGGAAACCTCCAGTCCCAACAACTATAAAACAACACACCTCAGTTGACATAGTACAGATACAACAGCTTTCTCAATGCTCCTCTTTGACCGTTGGCTAGATACACTTCCTGACGAAGGCTTAGAGCATCTAGCCGAAACGTCGAAGAGGGTATTATTTTAACACACTAACTTTGCAGTGGACACAAAGCTACTGAGGTCACCGTCGCTCCTCTCCAATTGCTCCAGCGTGCGAGCCTCTCCTGTGGACTGCAGGCCTATCACCACGCACTTGCCCTCCTGCAGGGCCTTCTTGGTGAGGGTAATAGCCTCAGGCACCTTGGCTGCTATGCACATGTACTTGAAGAAGCGCTGGTGGGACGCCCAGAACTGTGCCCACATGGTCTTCAGCTTCTTCTTGTCGTAATCCATCATGTCAGCAGACTCCTGAAACAGTCGTCTAGTCTCCACCCACTGAGTAAAAAAAGGGGGGAGGGGGGGAAAGGAGGAAAAAGAGAGCTGTGAATCATAGTGTGAATCATAGTAATGCATAAGCTCCCAGGAAACACCAAACAGAACCAAGGTTACAAGTACATGTATGTCACTTCTGCAAAACAGCTCTAGTAATGAAATTCATGTATGGATTACAACATTCCAGGTGGCTGGACTAGGCCGCCTAAAACACATTACAGTCCATATGGGTGGGGGAGAGGAAGGGCCTGCTTCAGGAACTGCACAACAAGTGTGCCCTCACCTGAGCCAGAGGTCAAGAGGCTTGCCATGACTGACATGTCTGATACAACTCCGGGTCATGTAAACAGCATAGGTATGCCCCCCCCCCCCCATACACGCAACTGTCCAGGTGGGAACAAAAGGGAGAAGTGCTGAGTGGACTATTAAAGGAGCCTATCCCAAGCCACTACAGGAAGTGCTGTAATGACATCACAAGGTCATACTTCTTCAAACTCAACCTAATGCAACAAGCAGAGTGCTGCACCTAGCTAATCCAGCTGGTGGTGTGCATTTATGGCTTCCAGGTGGGTTCTGGGTTGTACCCAGTGGTCAGCAAATACTGTTTATTGCTGCATTAATAGTGGTATAGAGTAGGGAATGGCAGACAGAGCTTTATATATTCATGTGTACATGACCAGTGTTTAGCCACACACACATATGTACTTCATCATAGTTGCAAATTCTGTGTTACAGGCAATTGCAATTTCAAAGTTACAGCACCTCTGTATGCTCGATTACACAACTTGTTATGGTTGGTTACAGAGGGAAGCTTATGCAAGTCTGATGTTATGGAGGAGCCAAGCAGACACAGAGTGGCACAATCAGCATGGTCAGATAGAGAGGCCACTTGGTTTCTAGCAACTGCTTTTCAAGATATGGCGAAGTGTATAGTCCTTTAAGGGTAGTCAACCAAGCATACACTTACTTTGTGGTTGCTAGGGTTTCTGTCTTTGTGCTGAACTTCACTCCACCATCCTACAGGCTCCAGCAGGTAGCGGACACCAACAGCTCTAGAATGAGTCATCCTACAGGCTCCAGCAGGTAGAGGACACCAACAGCTCTAGAATGAGTCATCCTACAGGCTCCAGCAGGCAGAGGGCACCAACAGCTCTAGAATGAGTCTCATCCTACAGGCTCCAGCAGGCAGAGGGCACCAACAGCTCTAGAATGAGCCATCCTACAGGCTCCAGCAGGCAGAGGGCACCAACAGCTCTAGAATGAGTCATCCTACAGGCTCCAGCAGGTAGCGGACACCAACAGCTCTAGAATGAGTCATCCTACAGGCTCCAGCAGGTAGAGGACACCAACAGCTCTAGAATGAGTCATCCTACAGGCTCCAGCAGGCAGAGGGCACCAACAGCTCTAGAATGAGTCTCATCCTACAGGCTCCAGCAGGCAGAGGGCACCAACAGCTCTAGAATGAGCCATCCTACAGGCTCCAGCAGGCAGAGGGCACCAACAGCTCTAGAATGAGTCATCCTACAGGCTCCAGCAGGTAGAGAACACCAACAGCTCTAGAATGAGTCATCCTACAGGCTCCAGCAGGTAGAGAACACCAACAGCTCTAGAATGAGTCATCCTACAGGCTCCAGCAGGTAGAGGATACCAACAGCTCTAGAATGAGTCATCCTACAGGCTCCAGCAGGTAGAGGATACCAACAGCTCTAGAATGAGTCATCCTACAGGCTCCAGCAGGTAGAGGACACCAACAGCTCTAGAATGAGTCATCCTACAGGCCCTAGCAGGTAGAGGACACCAACAGCTCTAGAATGAGTCATCCTACAGGCTCCAGCAGGTAGAGGACACCAACAGCTCTAGAATGAGTCATCCTACAGGCTCCAGCAGGTAGAGAACACCAACAGCTCTAGAATGAGTCATCCTACAGGCTCCAGCAGGTAGAGAACACCAACAGCTCTAGAATGAGTCATCCTACAAGCTCCAGCAGGTAGAGGACACCAACAGCTCTAGAATGAGTCATCCTACAGGCTCCAGCAGGTAGAGAACACCAACAGCTCTAGAACGAGTTATCCTACAGGCTCCAGCAGGTAGAGGACACCAACAGCTCTAGAATGAGTCATCCTACAGGCTCCAGCAGGTAGAGAACACCAACAGCTCTAGAACGAGTTATCCTACAGGCTCCAGCAGGTAGATGACTCATCCTACAGGCTCCAGCAGGTAGAGGACACCAACAGCTCTAGAATGAGTCATCCTACAGGCTCAACCAGGTAGAGGACAGCAACAGCTCTAAAATGAGTCATCCTACATGCTCCAGCAGGTAGAGGACACCAACAGCTCTAGAATGAGTCATCCTACAGGCTCCAGCAGGTAGAGGACACCAACAGCTCTAGAATGAGTCATCCTACATGCTCCAGCAGGTAGAGGACACCAACAGCTCTAGAATGAGTCATCCTACAGGCTCCAGCAGGTAGAGAACACCAACAGCTCTAGAATGAGTCATCCTACAGGCTCCAGCAGGTAGAGAACACCAACAGCTCTAGAATGAGTCATCCTACAGGCTCCAGCAGGTAGAGGGCACCAACAGCTCTAGAATGAGTCATCCTACAGGCTCCAGCAGGTAGAGGATACCAACAGCTCTAGAATGAGTCATCCTACAGGCTCCAGCAGGTAGAGGACACCAACAGCTCTAGAATGAGTCATCCTACAGGCTCCAGCAGGTAGAGGATACCAACAGCTCTAGAATGAGTCATCCTACAGGCTCCAGCAGGTAGAGGATACCAACAGCTCTAGAATGAGTCATCCTGCAGGCTCCAGCAGGTAGAGGACACCAACAGCTCTAGAATGAGTCATCCTACAGGCTCCAGCAGGTAGAGGATACCAACAGCTCTAGAATGAGTCATCCTGCAGGCTCCAGCAGGTAGAGGACACCAACAGCTCTAGAATGAGTCATCCTACAGGCTCCAGCAGGTAGAGGATACCAACAGCTCTAGAATGAGTCATCCTACAGGCTCCAGCAGGTAGAGGACACCAACAGCTCTAGGTCTAGGAGGAACCATGAATGGGAGCAAACAATATACCATGAAGGATTCTCAAACCTTTGCTCTAAATTATTTTTCTTTCGACCAGGACTTGCCTGGCTCAAAGTCGTTCTTTAGATGTCTTTCGTAAGGCTCAGCAATCACACAGAAGGGGTACCATTAGCATACATTTTATTTGTGGAAAGAATTGTTTCAATTATCAAGTATTCCAGAGCTACATGACAGTACTACAATGCTTTTCCATTGAATTCACAACCGAACATCCTTAATAAAATACCAACTCTATCAAATGAAAACATAATTAATCTAGAGGCCAGCCTACTGTCGTGTGCAACTGAGGGATGGGAGGGAGGGGCTTGAGAGATATTACACACAAGTTGAGCCTGGGTTGAGCCTTCCAACAAGTATTGTCACTGGTATCGTTGCTGAGAGACAGACTCCCTCCCTTTATGTCAATGCAAGTGATGCTAACCTGTGGGGGGGGGGGGGGGGGGGGGGGGGATACCCTCTGCATACTGTGGAGGTCAGCCTAGACTCACAGACTCACACACACACTAGCACATTTCAGTTGGTGTGGTCACACACACACAGAAACTCTAGGCAATGCACAGCTGAGAACGGAAGAACTTGAACTTGTAAAGGCAACCAGCTTGTTGACTAAGTGGAACAGCAATAGTTTCAGTTTATCTAGGAGGGAAAACATATCTAACAGGTTGAGTGCTTACAAGAAAAGTAATTTGAGAATATGCAGGGAATTTTTGTTCATAGTATAGTATTTCCATGTATATTACTGGCAGCAAGCATGAGTGCATGCACTCACTTCCCACGTTTCCTCCATTAGGAACTGCCCCTCCAATTCGAACCCCTAGCTCTGTCCCAATTGGTAATAGTAACCACCCTTCTGATAGTAACCACGGAGACAATTAGCAGTAAGACACGCCTAAATAATCGCTCATTAGGTTTCTAAACTGAGAATTGAAGACAAGGGGAAACAAATCCGCGAGAGAAAAACAAGGGAAGCACAAGTAGGGATTGAATTCTTGATTTTTGCTTTCCAGGCATCGGCAACCGGTTGAGCCTCAGACGCACAAACATTTAGGAACTCCTTCACAACTGCAATCAATAGTTACCACCCTTCCAATAGTAATCACAGGCACATCATTGGACGGAAGTAAATAGTAACCGCGGTTCCTATTAGTACCTCCGCGTACACTTCAATAAGTCCATATCATGGGGGGAGGAGACAAAATATATGGCTTCACGTCGTGTGTGCGTGCATCAAATAAAAGAATGATTTATGTGTGTGTCTGTTCTTTATGTGTTTGTTCTTTATGCACAGACATCGTTTTGAAGCCCAAAAGAGCAATCTTTGCACAAAAGTATGCACTTTTATACTGGGACAGACATAAGGCTATTCTGTGTTCAGTGATGAGGCTATGCTGTGTTCAATGATGTAGGCTATGGATGTAGGCTATGCTGTGTTCAGTGATGTAGGATATTGATGTAGGCTATGCTGTGTTCAGTGATGTAGGCTGTGCTGTGTTAGGTGGCATAGGCAATGCTGGGTTAGGTGATGTGTACATGTAGGTTATGCTGCATTAGGTGGCATAGGCTGTTCAGTGATGTAGGCTATGCTGTGTTAGGTGGCATAGGCAATGCTGGGTTAGGTGATGTGTACATGTAGGTTATGCTGCATTAGGTGGCATAGGCTGTTCAGTGATGTAGCTATGCTGTGTTAGGTGGCATAGGCAATGCTGGGTTAGGTGATGTGTACATGTAGGTTATGCTGCATTAGGTGGCACATAGGCTGTTCAGTGATGTAGGCTATGCTGTGTTAGGTGGCATAGGCTATACTGTGTTAGGTGATGAAGGTTATGCTGTGTTAGGTGACACAGGCAATGCTGTGTTAAGTGATGTGTACATGTAGGTTATGCTGTGTTAGGTGGCGTAAAGAAATGCTTGTTAGGTGATGGTAGGTTATGCTGTGTTAGGTGGCACAGGCAAAGCTGTTAGGTGATGAATGGTATGCTGTGTTAGGTGATGAATGGTATGCTGTGTTAGGTGGCATAGGCAATGCTGTGTTAGGTGGCATAGGCAATGCTGGTTAGGTGGCATAGGCAATGCTGTGTTAGGTGGCATAGGCAATGCTGTGTTAGGTGGCATAGGCAATGTTGTGTTAGGTGGCATAGGCAATGCTGTGTTAGGTGGCATAGGCAATGCTGTGTTAGGTGGCATAGGCTATGTTGTGTTAGGTGGCATAGGCTATGCTGTGTTAGGTGGCATAGGCTATGCTGTGTTAGGTGGCATAAGCAATGCTGTGTTAGGTGGCATAGGCTATGTTGTGTTAGGTGGCATAGGCTATGCTGTGTTAGGTGGCATAGGCTATGCTGTGTTAGGTGGCATAAGCAATGTTGTGTTAGGTGGCATTCTCACTGGAAACTTGTAGTCGTCAACCATTTTGTTCAGGGATATCTGTGCATACATTCCATTCCCAATGAACAAATAATGCAATATGGCAGCATTACCAACAAACTGTGCTAGCTACGTGACAGCTCACATAATGCAATTAGTTTGCTAGTGAGGCTACGTCTAGCCCTACCCTATTGAAAAACAGCAGTTGCTGAAGTAACAAAATTTACAGAGGCAGCATCGCCATGGCTTCGACAAAAAAGGGAAGGGGTGGGGAAGGATGCTGTCTGTGTGTGTGTGTGTGTATCTGTGTGTGTGTGTGTGTGTGTGTGTGTGTGTCTGTGTGTGTGTGTGTGTGTGTATCTGTGTGTGTGTATCTGTGTGTGTGTATCTGTGTGTGTATCTGTGTGCGTGTGTGTGTGAGTGTATCTCTGTGTGTGTGTGTGTATCTGTGTGTGTGTGTGTGAGTGTATCTCTGTGTGTGTGAGTGTGTGTGTGTATCTGTGTGTGTGTGTGTGTGTATCTGTGTGTGTGTGAGTATCTGTGTGTGTGAGTGTGTGTGTGTGTGTGTCTGTGTGTGTGTGTGTATCTGTGTGTGTGTATCTGTGTGTGTGTGTATCTGTGTGCGTGTGTGTGTGAGTGTATCTCTCTCTGTGTGTGTGTATCTGTGTGTGTGTGTATCTGTGAGTGTGAGTGTGCGTGTGCGTATTTTGAGGCTACAGATACCACAACTTGAAAACACTCCCACAATGGAGTTTGGGTATCTCATAATTATATATAGAGTGCGAGTTAAAAGCAAAAGTTGCGCTTATATTCTGCATGCACTAATAGATCAATAATGCTGACTAAGCAATGCATATTTGTGGGTGTGGTTTTATACTGGGTGTACTCTACATATTTGTATGAAGTGAGGAGAGATGCAGCAGAGCATCAGTAAATGGCAGAATGGCCACTCTCTCTTCGGAGGAATCCTACGCCTAGCAGCAGCAGCTCAGAACAACTATGATAATAGCATTGTTCTAAATTTGCAATAAATATAACTGAGGGGGGAGGGGCACTGTCATCCCGCAAATGTGCATGCCTGTAGCGGCTACCTCACCGTCCCCTTTGCTCCAAGTTGGGCACATCCTTACAACCCTTCCCTTATAGCTACGAAAGCACTCACAAATGCAGTCTTCAATTGTAACACACCTAGTTGATTATAGTAATTTCACTAGCACCAGCATGCAGTCGGTAAATCTCTTGCACTAGACTATAATGCCGAGTTGACGAAGAAATCCTTCTATGCTTGCGGAATACCTGTGAGGGTGGAAGGGTCTGAAGATCACCTCCTCAAAGATGATAGAGTAGCAATGCTAGCTGTTCCAGCCATTGCTGATGCTACTCGCCAGCTGTTGGAAGCGAGTGACCGTGATGGAGAGGATCCCTTTTGCCTCCCTGGAGGAGGAGGATGAAGAAGAAAAGAAGAGGTTGAACAGAACAAACTCTTCGTTGACACCGATAGCAACTAGGAACTCGGTAGCCGACTACTTTTAGCTCTAGCTACATTAACGGTGTTTATAAACAAACACCACGGTGACTTAGCAAAAATTTGCGCTAGCAAAATTGATTCAGCACATCAGAGACGAAGCTTTCAACCGAACACCAAGGAGGGCACTGCGTACCGTATTTGCCGGAGTATAAGTCGCACCGGAATATAAGTCGTACCCCCCAAAGTTGGCCTCATTTTGAAAATCTATAATAGTTGGAGTATAGGTCGCATGCGCAATGACAATAGGTAAAGTTTCGAATACCTGCGCATCTCGGCAGCGTTGTCAAAACACTCTTCTTCTTTCTCCAGTCCCTGACCGATTTTTCACTGACTCTATACTCTCTTTCCGCTGCTCTGTTTCCGAACTTCTCTGCATACCCAACTACTTTGAGCTTAAAGCCAGCAGCGCGCTTCCCAGAAATTTTATCGACACACGTGCCACTAGAGACCCCGCCCAGTTGTTTAAGCATGTTCGGATTATAAGTCGCACCCCTCAATTGGAGAAGAAGATTTGGAGCTACTACTGCGACTTAAGGCATGTCCGCACTGGGACCACTATTGACCTAGATCTGATCTTGATAAGTGGGATCTAGATCTGATCTGGATAAATCCTGTCCGCACTGCAAAAATGAACAACCACAATTAAAAGCATTTAAAAGCATTTTACACCTCCAAGCAGCTGCGTGTCACATGACATGACAGCTGGTATCGCTCACATTACTGCTGCTAGTGTACTTGTACTTGAAGATGGATATGTCCTGGCTCTGTGTGTTCTTTCTATATATCACCACTGTGCTTCCCTCACTATTTGCAGGTACATGATGCACGTGTTTTTGCTAATTCGGCATTTTATAGAAATGCATGCAATGGGTCTTTGTTTCCCAACTGGACAAAACTCTTCAATGACGCTGAAGTGCCACTTGTTGTTCTGGGTGATCCAGCATATCCACTTCTACCATGGCTGATGAAACCCTACTTGGAGACATCCAGTACACCAGAAGAACTGAACTTTAATTATAGGCAAAGCAGGGCAAGGATGGTGGTGGAGAATGCTTTTGGTCGGTTAAGGGGGGACATCTGCACTTTTTAATTTTAATTTTTTTAACCTGTGGTTACAACTTTAGAGCTCAGTAGATTCTGCAAACTTCATGGTATGGACTTGATATATAGCTCAAAAGATAGGTCTCTCTGTGTGCTCTCTTTTGATACTAAAATATGTTTCATAGGTATAACTATAGGCAAGTTACTACACCCTAAAGCGGAGGGACTTCAAAAACCTGCACCCCAAAACCGCCGTTGGAAACCATTCTGAGATGCGAAGTGCAAAAAAATTAAAAATGGTACGAGTGGCTAGAGGAAGCTCTAGAGCATACAATGACTATATTGAGTAGGCGTGAAAAATTGATTACCTGGTCAAGCGCGCGGTTGGAAAATTGAAGGCGTTGACAAGGCGTCGCCAAATCAACGCCTTCAATTTTCCAACCGCGCGCTTGACCAGGTAATCAATTTTTCACGCCTACTCAATATAGTCATTGTATGCTCTAGAGCTTCCTCTAGCCACTCGTACCATTTTTAATTTTTTTGCACTTCGCATCTCAGAATGGTTTCCAACGGCGGTTTTGGGGTGCAGGTTTTTGAAGTCCCTCCGCTTTAGGGTCTAGTAACTTGCCTATAGTTATACCTATGAAACATATTTTAGTATCAAAAGAGAGCACACAGAGAGACCTATCTTTTGAGCTATATATCAAGTCCATACCATGAAGTTTGCAGAATCTACTGAGCTCTAAAGTTGTAACCACAGGTAAAAAAAAAATTAAAAAAAAGTGCAGATGTCCCCCCTTAAAGGGCCGATGGCGATGTCTACTGAAGAGAATAGACTCGAACTTGGCCAATGTACCAAGCATTGTTAGTTTATGCATAGTATTGCACAACGTGTGTGAGATCTATGGTGATCATTGTCAAGATAACTGGCTCAATCGGGAAGGTAGTGCAAGTGGAAGTGTATCAATCACAGCAGCAAGCAGTGGCACAGCTACAGCCATCAGAGACAAACTGTACTAACAATTAGCAGATCAGAATGGTTTATCATAGTATATAAATAAAATTGAATAACACAATAATAAGCTATGGTGAAGGTGAATAGTGGTGAGGGAAGTTAAGAGATGAAAAATAAGTTGGTGGTGGTGGTTGAGATGGGAAAGGTGCAAGGGGAAAGGGTGGGCGGGGGGAAGAGAAGTGTGGAAACTATTAGGAGGGTACGTGGATGGTGGAGGATAATACTGCTGAACATGGCCATCATGCGTTCCTCGTGCTTCTCTTCCCTTTCCCTCCTCTTCGCCTCTAGTGCTAGCTCCTTCGCTTGCAGTTCTGCTTCCCTCTCTGCAGCACGCTCCTCCCTCTCAGCTGCACGCTCCTCTGCCGGTTGGAAGATTGCAGCAAGCTCCCTCAGCCCACTGTCTTCATGCTGGCATTTTTGTCCTACCGGTTTAAAAGGAATAGTTAACACTGTATTGTACAAACCTCTAAATACAAACCTTTCTTTCGAGCCGTCACTGCCTCTCTTCTGTGCTGAGAACTCAAGGTACCTAATAAATTAAATTCATCATTAAATATTGTAAAACGGCGAGCAAAACCCAAAAGCTTATAGCTAAACCCAAAAGCTTATAGCTAAACCAGCCAGCCAGCAAAACCCAAAGGCTTAAAATGCTTATAGATATACGGTTAAAACCAAAAAGCTTACCTTCCTATACCTCTGGGTGAGGTTCTTTACTTTCGTTTTACATTGTTGCCACGTCCGCTCGTGTCCCAGGTCTTTCATGGCTTGGGCAATACGCTGGTACACCGACCTGTTCCTGGCCACGCCATCTAACTGAGCCTGAACATCCTCATCCCCCCAGATTCCTACCAAAGCCTTCGTCTCCTCCAAGTCCTTCGTCTCCTCCAAGCTGCCATAACTCTTTCGTATCGCTAGCCGCGTTTTTGTCACGTGAGAATGCCACACCCTCCATATATTTCACTCGGATAGGACCTTATAGCGATCGGATCTACCTACCCCGGGTGGACCAGTCGGATCGCGATCGGATCGTACCCGGGAAAATGTGAGTGCAGTGCGGACAGGATTTATATCGATCGGATGTAGATCGTTGGTATAGTGCGGACAGGCCTTTATACTCCGGCAAATACGGTAAGTACTATGCAGCACTTGTGTGACTGCGTAGTTGCAACTTAGTTAATCCGAAATAATTACAAGTCATAACCTGTAATCGCGTGAATACGATATATATTTTCCAGGCTGATGCCATTGTAAAAACAACAATTGTCAAAACATGCTCTAGTTATGGCCTCCTACAGTCCACGAGGCAAGCTTGGACAGTCCATTGTCCACTTAAAAGCACTTATAGCCAGACTGCTTGAATGCCAGATCCTACACTACATATAGGAATACATACACGTACTAGACAATGCAATAGCATTCTCTATTTTGGGTTGACTTGCTTTTCAAAAGGTATCCTCCATATGCTAATAACAACAACAACAAATGCGCTCAAATCGCTTACTTGGGCAATTCTCTATCAACATAAATTGGTCATAGGGTGCTTTGTTTTTGTGGTCTGCACGGGCACATTCTTGGAACCTGTTCACTTGACATGTCAATTCCAATAGAGTTTGTTTGTATTTGACATTCCAATAGTTTGTTTGTAAAATAATTTGTTTGCTTATAAATAAGACTCTCCTAGAGGGTTGGCATGTACATGCATTCCCACAATGATGGCACACAATCATGTACATGCACTCCCACAATGATGGCACACAATCATGTACATGCACTCCCACAATGATGGCACACAATCATGTACATGCATTCCCACAGTGATGTCACACAATCATGTACATGCATTCCCACAGTGATGTCACACAATCATGTACATGCATTCCCACAATGATGGCACACAATCATGCACATGCATTCCCACAATGATAGCACACAATGATGTACATGCATTCCCATAATGATGGCACACAATCATGTACATGCATTCCCATAATGATGGCACACAATCATGTACATGCACTCCCACAGTGATGGCACACAATCATGTACATGCACTCCCACAATGATGGCACACAATCATGTACATGCATTCCCACAGTGATGGCACACAATCATGTACATGCATTCCCACAGTGATGTCACACAATCATGTACATGCATTCCCACAATGATGGCACACAATCATGTACATGCATTCCCACAATGATGGCACACAATCATGTACTTGCATTCCCACAGTGATGGCACACAATGATGTACATGCATTCCCACAGTGATGGCACACAATCATGTACATGCACTCCCACAATGATGGCACACAATGATGTACATGCATTCCCACAGTGATGGCACACAATCATGTACATGCACTCCCACAATGATGGCATACAATCATGTACATGCATTCCCACAATGATGGCACACAATCATGTACATGCATTCCCACAATGATGGCACACAATCATGTACATGCATTCCCACAATGATGGCACACAATCATGTACATGCACTCCCACAATGATGGCACACAATCATGTACATGCATTCCCACAATGATTGCACACAATCATGTACATGCATTCCCACAATGATGGCACACAATCATGTACTTGCATTCCCACAATGATGGCACACAATCATGTACATGCATTCCCACAGTGATGGCACACAATCATGTACATGCATTCCCACAATGATGGCACACAATCATGTACATGCATTCCCACAGTGATGGCACACAATGATGTACATGCATTCCCACAGTGATGGCACACAATCATGTACATGCACTCCCACAATGATGGCATACAATCATGTACATGCATTCCCACAATGATGGCACACAATCATGTACATGCATTCCCACAATGATGGCATACAATCATGTACATGCATTCCCATAATGATGGCACACAATCATGTACATGCATTCCCACAATGATGGCACACAATGATGTACATGCACTCCCACAATGATGGCATACAATCATGTACATGCATTCCCACAATGATGGCACACAATCATGTACATGCATTCCCACAATGATGGCACACAATCATGTACATGCATTGCCATAAAGATGGCACACAATCAAGTGCATTCCCATAGTGATGGCACACAATCATGTACATTCCCATAGTGATGGCACACAATCATGGACATGCATTCCCATAATGATGGCACACAATCATGTACATGCACTCCCACAATGATGGCACACAATTACTGCAGGCGGACTTACCAACTTCACAGAGGCATTGTAGGCCTCCACAAACTTGTCCGAGAGCTCCACTTCGTTGATAGAGAAGGTGACTCCAGCAAAGCTGAGTTGCCTGGCCATATACATCCCTCTCAGCTTCATATCTATGGCAATAATCTCCATGGCTCCCACACCCCTGGGGAAGCAACAGGGACAAAGATGCTAACACCTGAATACAAAATACATGCTTGGTTTTGAAAATCAACACTAACAACAACAACACTAACAAGAACAATACTAACAGCAACATTAACACCAACACTAACAACAACAACTCTAAAATCAACACTAACAACAACAACACTAACAAGAACAATACTAACAGCAACATTAACACCAACACTAACAACAACTATACTACAAGAACAATACTAACAGCAAAATTAACACCAACACTAACAACAACAATACTACAAGAACAATACTAACAGCAACATTAACACCAACACTAACAACAACAACAGCAACTCTAAAAACAACACTAACAACAGCAACTCTAGCAACACCAACTCTAGCAACACCAAAACACTAACAACACTATCAACAACACTAACAACAACACTATCAACAACAACACTAACAACAACACTAACAACAACAACACTAACAACAACACTAACAACAGCAACTCTAACAACAGCAAATCTAACAACTCCAAAAACACTAACAAGAACACTATCAACAACACTAACAACAACACTAACAACAACACACTAACAACAACATTAACACTAACAACAACAACAACACTATCAACAACAACACTAACAACAACACTAACAAGAACACTAACAACAACACTAACAACAACACACTAACAACAACATTAACACTAACAACAACAACACTGTCAACAACAACACTAACAACAACACTAACAAGAACACTAACAACAACAACACTAACACAACACTGAAGAAAAAAGGAACAGCTTTTGAGAAAGCAGTCGAGGTGGCGATGTTATTGCAATCTGCAGTCATGTATGAATATGCACACTGCATAGAGCGATAAGATTCGAGGCAGGCAGATTCGAGGCAGGCATGCACATTTCAAGGTTGGAATCCAATCAACGAATAGACAGGACAAAGAATAACACAGCAGGGTGTGGCCTCCACTACGCGCTACACTATCCACGAATACTTTCCCTCAAGAATTCTTCTGCTAGTCACCATCGGTGAATATTTAACCCCCTGTCAAAATGTCCCTCTGTGCAGCGTTACATCACACAACAGACATCGGCACCTTTTCTCCACCGCCTTGATGAAAGTCTGGAAGGAATCAAACTGCGTGCCCTTGCCCCAGATCCCCAGCCTGGACATGTAAGCCATGTTCTTTGGCTCAGACGCTCCCGTAGCACTGCAATAGATGATGCGAGCTTTTGGCAACTTCTTCTGCAGCTGCAGCACAGTCATGCCAGTCTTACTGGGCTTGCTGGCTCCAGAAGGTACCAAGTTCTTGGCTTTGTGGCACTCATCGAACACAATCTGCAAAGAAGAATCATTCCAGGTGAGGAATTGTGAGCATGTTGGAATGCATGGAATGCAGGTATCGACGGAGACAAAAAGTCAAGGAGAAACGAGATGTAAAAGTTTCACTGCTTGTAGAAATATCAAAGAGATAAGCAGGGAAGGTTCCATGGCCGTACATAGGTCAGGGACTTGTGATACAAAGCAAGACGAATAGATTGCACAAGGATACATTAACCTGAGGATTACTGAGGATTATATATGGCTGAGGTTTTATTGTGAGAATGGGAAATGTAGTCTTTTTTCATTTTTTTGTTTTGTTTTTGGTTGATGGTGGTTGCGCCACCAGGATCACAACAATCCTGGTGGTGCCTGATTGGCAAGATAATTTTAACCTAGACAGTGGTGCCTGCATGAGTGGTGTGTGTAATGTATAAGGGTGGTGCCTGCATGGGTGTGTATGTAATGTATAAGGGTGGTGCCTGCATGAGTGGTGTATGTAATGTATAAGGGTGGTGCCTGCATGAGTGGTGTGTGTAATGTATAAGGGTGGTGCATGAGTGGTGTATGTAATGTATAAGGGTGGTGCCTGCATGAGTGGTGTATGTAATGTATAAGGGTGGTGCCTGCATGAGTGGTGTATGTAATGTATAAGGGTGGTGCCTGCATGAGTGGTGTGTGTAATGTATAAGGGTGGTGCCTGCATGAGTGGTGTGTGTAATGTATAAGGGTGGTGCATGCATGAGTGTGTATGTAATGTATAAGGGTGGTGCCTGCATGGGTGGTGTATGTAATGTATAAGGGTGGTGCCTGCATGAGTGGTGTATGTAATGTATAAGGGTGGTGCCTGCATGAGTGGTGTATGTAATGTATAAGGGTGGTGCCTGCATGAGTGGTGTGTGTAGTGTATAAGGGTGGTGCCTGCATGAGTGGTGTATGTAATGTATAAGGGTGGTGCCTGCATGAGTGGTGTGTGTAATGTATAAGGGTGGTGCCTGCATGGGTGTGTATGTAATGTATAAGGGTGGTGCATGCATGAGTGGTGTATGTAATGTATAAGGGTGGTGCCTGCATGAGTGGTGTATGTAATGTATAAGGGTGGTGCCTGCATGAGTGGTGTATGTAATGTATAAGGGTGGTGCCTGCATGAGTGGTGTATGTAATGTATAAGGGTGGTGCCTGCATGAGTGGTGTATGTAATGTATAAGGGTGGTGCCTGCATGAGTGGTGTATGTAATGTATAAGGGTGGTGCCTGCATGAGTGGTGTGTGTAATGTATAAGGGTGGTGCCTGCATGAGTGGTGTATGTAATGTATAAGGGTGGTGCCTGCATGAGTGGTGTGTGTAATGTATAAGGGTGGTGCATGCATGAGTGGTGTATGTAATGTATAAGGGGTGGTGCCTGCATGAGTGGTGTATGTAATGTATAAGGGTGGTGCATGCATGAGTGGTGTATGTAATGTATAAGGGGTGGTGCCTGCATGAGTGGTGTATGTAATGTATAAGGGTGGTGCATGCATGAGTGGTGTATGTAATGTATAAGGGTGGTGCCTGCATGAGTGGTGTATGTAATGTATAAGGGTGGTGCCTGCATGAGTGGTGTGTGTAATGTATAAGGGTGGTGCCTGCATGAGTGGTGTGTGTGTAATGTATAAGGGTGGTGCCTGCATGAGTGGTGTGTGTGTAATGTATAAGGGTGGTGCCTGCATGAGTGTGTGTAATGTATAAGGGTGGTGCCTGCATGAGTGGTGTATGTAATGTATAAGGGTGGTGCCTGCATGAGTGGTGTATGTAATGTATAAGGGTGGTGCCTGCATGAGTGGTGTGTGTAGTGTATAAGGGTGGTGCCTGCATGAGTGGTGTGTGTAATGTATAAGGGTGGTGCCTGCATGGGTGGTGTATGTAATGTATAAGGTGGTGCCTGCATGGGTGGTGTATGTAATGTATAAGGGTGGTGCCTGCATGGGTGGTGTATGTAATGTATAAGGGTGGTGCCTGCATGAGTGGTGTATGTAATGTATAAGGGTGGTGCCTGCATGAGTGGTGTATGTAATGTATAAGGGTGGTGCATGAGTGGTGTATGTAATGTATAAGGGTGGTGCCTGCATGAGTGGTGTATGTAATGTATAAGGGTGGTGCCTGCATGAGTGGTGTATGTAATGTATAAGGGTGGTGCATGCATGAGTGTGTATGTAATGTATAAGGGTGGTGCATGCATGAGTGGTGTGTGTAATGTATAAGGTGGTGCCTGCATGAGTGGTGTGTGTAATGTATAAGGGTGGTGCCTGCATGAGTGGTGTGTGTAATGTATAAGGGTGGTGCACGCATGAGTGTGTATGTAATGTATAAGGGTGGTGCATGCATGAGTGGTGTGTGTAATGTATAAGGTGGTGCCTGCATGAGTGGTGTATGTAATGTATAAGGGTGGTGCCTGCATGGGTGTGTGTGTAATGTATAAGGGTGGTGCCTGCATGGGTGGTGTATGTAATGTATAAGGGTGGTGCCTGCATGAGTGGTGATGTAATGTATAAGGGTGGTGCCTGCATGAGTGGTGTATGTAATGTATAAGGGTGGTGCCTGCATGAGTGGTGTGTGTAATGTATAAGGGTGGTGCCTGCATGAGTGGTGTATGTAATGTATAAGGGTGGTGCCTGCATGAGTGGTGTATGTAATGTATAAGGGTGGTGCCTGCATGAGTGGTGTATGTAATGTATAAGGGTGGTGCCTGCATGAGTGGTGTGTGTAATGTATAAGGGTGGTGCCTGCATGAGTGGTGTATGTAATGTATAAGGGTGGTGCCTGCATGAGTGGTGTATGTAATGTATAAGGGTGGTGCCTGCATGAGTGGTGTATGTAATGTATAAGGGTGGTGCCTGCATGGGTGTATGTAATGTATAAGGGTGGTGCCTGCATGGGTGGTGTGTGTAATGTATAAGGGTGGTGCCTGCATGAGTGGTGTGTGTAATGTATAAGGGTGGTGCCTGCATGAGTGGTGTATGTAATGTATAAGGGTGGTGCCTGCATGAGTGGTGTATGTAATGTATAAGGGTGGTGCCTGCATGAGTGGTGTGTGTAATGTATAAGGGTGGTGCCTGCATGAGTGGTGTATGTAATGTATAAGGGTGGTGCCTGCATGAGTGGTGTATGTAATGTATAAGGGTGGTGCCTGCATGAGTGGTGTATGTAATGTATAAGGGTGGTGCATGCATGAGTGGTGTGTGTAATGTATAAGGGTGGTGCCTGCATGAGTGGTGTATGTAATGTATAAGGGTGGTGCCTGCATGAGTGGTGTGTGTAATGTATAAGGGTGGTGCCTGCATGAGTGGTGTATGTAATGTATAAGGGTGGTGCCTGCATGAGTGGTGTATGTAATGTATAAGGGTGGTGCATGCATGAGTGGTGTGTGTAATGTATAAGGGTGGTGCCTGCATGAGTGGTGTATGTAATGTATAAGGGTGGTGCCTGCATGAGTGGTGTGTGTAATGTATAAGGGTGGTGCATGCATGAGTGGTGTGTGTAATGTATAAGGGTGGTGCCTGCATGAGTGGTGTGTGTAATGTATAAGGGTGGTGCCTGCATGAGTTGTGTATGTAATGTATAAGGGTGGTGCCTGCATGAGTGGTGTATGTAATGTATAAGGGTGGTGCATGCATGAGTGTGTATGTAATGTATAAGGGTGGTGCCTGCATGAGTGGTGTGTGTAATGTATAAGGGTGGTGCCTGCATGAGTGGTGTATGTAATGTATAAGGGTGGTGCCTGCATGAGTGGTGTGTGTAATGTATAAGGGTGGTGCCTGCATGGGTGTGTGTAATGTATAAGGGTGGTGCCTGCATGTATAAGGATACAAGTCCCTCAAAGTTTGACCCAAGCCAATGGAGAAGTTGGCTGAATCTTGTCCTATACTTTCCTCCACTTGTGCTCTCTCCTATCAGTGAAGAATAGGTGGCAAAGATGACACCTTTCCGCACACGACCATTTCTTTTGCCGCTGATTTTCCCATAATGAAACTAAAGTAATGAGGGCAGGTAATGACAGTTCACTAGGATATTGTTTAATGTTACCTTGCTCAAAGAGTACACGTCAATTTTCCTAGCCCCAATATCTTTCAAATCTCTGGCAAAAAAATAATAAAGTTAGGGGTAGGTTCAAGAATGGAGAAAGTAAATAAGCAATTAGGACAGAACTATAACAAGAGAGTGAAAAGGGGAAGGAAAAAAGAAGAAAAAAATTGCCGAAACCCGGGATTGAACCAGGGACCTTTAGATCTTCAGTCTAACGCTCTCCCAACTGAGCTATTTCGGCTCACATGTTAGAATAGACATACACTAGGATAGTGATTCTGTTGCTTGTGCTATTCCTGGTGAAGAACTCGCTTACCTCAGTGCATCCAATCTTAGGTCATTAGAAACACTGAGCCTGCATTAACAACACCAAATCAGCATCCATGACTTTGCATGCATGAATTGCCTTTACAAAGTAAATCTTACCATATAGCCTTCTTTCTTCCTTCCAGGTAGTTTTGATAGATGATACCTGCTATTGTTCTACCCTTACCTACTCCAGCACCATCACCTAGACACAACAGAATATGCACACAATCATCATCCTGGGTGGGAGTTAGTAGATAACTAGTTGAATTCAATTATCTTCCCCCCCTCCCTAAATATGGTCAGAAGTCATAAGTGTTTCATCGCACACCTTCGCAACACATAATTATTGGCTATCCATTTCATCCCCGTCCCGAAGGCGAGAGAAGGAGGAAAACCTCGACATTTGACTTGTGCTAAGCATGCACACACTAGTGTGATGCATGACAACCTCAAATGCATCCTAGTCCAAATGCAGTAGCAAAAGAAAGGGGGGGGGGGGGACTTGTGCTAAGCATGCATCAACTACACACACTAGTGTGATGCATGACAACCTCAAATGCATCCTAGTCCAAATGCAGTAGCAAAAGAAAGAGGGGAAGTGTCAGTTATAAATTAATTAATTTGTCCTAGTCTAAACAGGTACCAAAAGAGTGGGAGGAGTGTCAGTAGTTTAACTATTGGCCTTGAAGGCCAAAGCACTTGGTCAAAACGTTGGCCATATAATCATTTTACATTACTAAAGAGAAATTAATGACCGTACATCCTCGTTTAGATCTCGTCTTTATTTAGATCACACACTCAGTTAGACAGCGAACAATTTATTACTCAGGTCAAATAGAGTGCGCCATTGATTAGACGTGCACGCCCACCTATAATCGCACTGCAATACGCATGCTCATAAGTTTTACGAAGCATACAATCACAATTATACAGTGTGAATTTGTGAGCAGAATGGCTCGGACGATCCCATCCACAGCAAGTTGGACAAGTTAGTAGCAGCCAGCACAGCACCTGCTATCACCTGTGAGACAGCCAAACTGCACATGAAGACATCCAGAGACTGTTTTTGCATTGAAATGAAGCTGGCCAGAAAAGACTAATAAACAACGAATGGTCACACAAACCAAGACATTCTTACAATGACCTTCTCGGCAATCCACTTAAATTTGCTCACTCGATATTTCGGCTAAATGCCCTAGCCTTCACCAGTAAGAAGGCTAGAGCATCTAGCCGAAACATTGAGTGAGCAAATTTAACCCTTTCGTGGATGTAAGCGTCATATGACGCGAGAGCAAACTAACTTCGCAAAAATATTTATTACAGATCGACTGTTGCAGGTAGCCCTAGCCCTAGCCCTAGCCCTAGCTACACGCATACTGATTGTAACAGCGCGTGCCCAGAGAGTTGCTCTAGCTAGTTATTTAATATCGTTGACGTACTACTTCGGTAGCCGTGAAGTCCAACTTGAAGTAAAAATGGATTCCAAGTTCACTGTGAGCGATATTTTGTCAATGTGCTACAATAGCAATTTTGGTCTCTCTGAGAACTAATCCAGTTGCAACGAAGGAGAAGAGGTCCATGTGTACCGTGGAGAAAGAGTTGTAGCTCCTGAGGAAGTAGCAGCTCTGAGTAGAGCTGTCATTACTGAGCGTGGTAGCCGTAGCGCCTTCGTAGATGCGCCTTTTATCGATGATAGTGTCTCTACGATGCTGAGGAGAACCAAGAACCGTCCCAAGGTTAGTAGTAAGTGTAGACATAAAATAGATCTTACAAAAAAAATGATATTGCAATAGTTGTTTGGGACATTTTCCCCCTGTGTAGTTCCTGGGTTTTGAGATTACTAAGAAGGGGTGTGTCTAGCTATAGGGTTCGACTATGGCTATAGGGCTATCAATAGGGCATAGAGTAAGTATATGGTGAGGCTATAGATATAGCAGGACACTGACAGAGAGGGAGATATGGGTAGTGGTGCAGCTAGGCCTAGAGGTCCCTGATAGAAAGTAATTGCAGATTTCTCCTTTCATATAGATGCTGGTGAAGCATTTGATGCCGATATGGGGGTCCAGAGTAGAGTGGCTGCTGCACCCGCTCTTCCTTCTGTGTCAATGGTATTCCCTCCAGGCCCTTCATCATCTCAGTATGTGGTATCCCCTCCAGGCCCTTCTACATCATATTGTGTTCACATCTAAACATTGGCTGTGTTTGGTTAGCTATTATTATAGGTATATGTAATATAAATGCTTATTATACATCATATTTTTGGTTGTTGCTGAATTCAGTATTATATGTAACAAATTGTAACATGTAGCTGTATAGAGAATACAGTACGAAATGGTGTCAACACATTATAATGATATTCATGGCACTGTGGTCTGTTGCTTAGCAACCATGATTGGTTGCAAAACGATCCTCAAAGCAGGGGCTTTCTCATAGACTATGGTTGCTAGGTACTTCATTGCTTTTCTGAAAATATATGATTTTTTTTTCTAGAAAAAAATAAAACCCTGTTTGTAAAGTTATCCATGAAATTGAAAGGGTTAAGTGGATTATCGAGAAAGTTATTGTATCTGTACTATTGAGAGTTCGTAAGATATTCTTACCTAATTGAGATCTGGTAATCTATTACATACATGCCGATACTGCAAGTTGCAAGCTAAAATAACAGAGCACACCATCAAACAGCGTATGCAGCTAGCATGCTAATGAATTAATATAACGCACACGTCCCATGAACAAGTTGTCAGCTGGACAGCCACCAATCTAGTTAATTAAGTTAGTAGGTACTCAGGGACACATCCTAATCGAGAATATATGAACAAGTGTCAGCTGGACAGCCACCAATCTAGTTATTAAGTTAGTAGGTACTCAGGGGGGGGGGGAAGGGGTTTACCTTTCTCACTGACTCTTCAGTCCACCATGAACAATTAGTCTTTCTGGCTATGACCTGGTAAAACTGTTCCTATACCCTCCATGCTGCCCCACCCCCACTTCCAAAGATCTATATGCACGTACCTACTAAGAATCCAGCCCGTGTGCCATCAGCCAGAATGTTCATGTGCTGCTGGCAGGCATAGACGACAGACTCCAGTTGGAGCGATGACAATTTTCCTCCCTCTATTACCTCTGGTGGGAGCTTCAGATCAAAGTACACTTCCGGAGGATCCACACTGGACAAGGAACTGACGAGAAGAGTACTTAAGTCAAGAAAATTCTAACTCCATTTTATCACTATTAACAACAAACGATAAATTCAACATAAAAGTGCAACACACTTCAGACAACCTTGTCAACCAACATCACTAGTCACACTGTCAACCAACATCACTAGTCACACTGTCAACCAACATCACTAGTCACACTGTCAACCAACATCACTAGTCACACTGTCAACCAACATCACTAGTCACACTGTCAACCAACATCACTAGTCACACTGTCAACCAACATCACTAGTCACACTGTCAACCAACATCACTAGTCACACTGTCAACCAACATCACCAGTCACACTGTCAACCAACATCACTAGTCACACTGTCAACCAACATCACTAGTCACACTGTCAACCAACATCACCAGTCACACTGTCAACCAACATCACTAGTCACACTGTCAACCAACATCACTAGTCACACTGTCAACCAACATCACTAGTCACACTGTCAACCAACATCACCAGTCACACTGTCAACCAACATCACTCGTCACACTGTCAACCAACATCACTAGTCACACTGTCAACCAACATCACTAGTCACACTGTCAACCAACATCACTAGTCACACTGTCAACCAACATCACTAGTCACACTGTCAACCAACATCACCAGTCACACTGTCAACCAACATCACCAGTCACACTGTCAACCAACATCACCAGTCACACTGTCAACCAACATCACTAGTCACACTGTCAACCAACATCACCAGTCACACTGTCAACCAACATCACCAGTCACACTGTCAACCAACATCACTAGTCACACTGTCAACCAACATCACTAGTCACACTGTCAACCAACATCACTAGTCACACTGTCAACCAACATCACCAGTCACACTGTCAACCAACATCACCAGTCACACTGTCAACCAACATCACCAGTCACACTGTCAACCAACATCACTAGTCACACTGTCAACCAACATCACTAGTCACACTGTCAACCAACATCACCAGTCACACTGTCAACCAACATCACCAGTCACACTGTCAACCAACATCACTAGTCACACTGTCAACCAACATCACTAGTCACACTGTCAACCAACATCACTAGTCACACTGTCAACCAACATCACCAGTCACACTGTCAACCAACATCACCAGTCACACTGTCAACCAACATCACCAGTCACACTGTCAACCAACATCACTAGTCACACTGTCAACCAACATCACTAGTCACACTGTCAACCAACATCACTAGTCACACTGTCAACCAACATCACTAGTCACACTGTCAACCAACATCACTAGTCACACTGTCAACCAACATCACTAGTCACACTGTCAACCAACATCACCAGTCACACTGTCAACCAACATCACTAGTCACACTGTCAACCAACATCACTAGTCACACTGTCAACCAACATCACCAGTCACACTGTCAACCAACATCACTAGTCACACTGTCAACCAACATCACTCGTCACACTGTCAACCAACATCACTAGTCACACTGTCAACCAACATCACTAGTCACACTGTCAACCAACATCACTAGTCACACTGTCAACCAACATCACCAGTCACACTGTCAACCAACATCACTAGTCACACTGTCAACCAACATCACTAGTCACACTGTCAACCAACATCACTAGTCACACTGTCAACCAACATCACTAGTCACACTGTCAACCAACATCACCAGTCACACTGTCAACCAACATCACTAGTCACACTGTCAACCAACATCACTAGTCACACTGTCAACCAACATCACCAGTCACACTGTCAACCAACATCACTAGTCACACTGTCAACCAACATCACTAGTCACACTGTCAACCAACATCACTAGTCACACTGTCAACCAACATCACCAGTCACACTGTCAACCAACATCACTAGTCACACTGTCAACCAACATCACTAGTCACACTGTCAACCAACATCACTAGTCACACTGTCAACCAACATCACTAGTCACACTGTCAACCAACATCACTAGTCACACTGTCAACCAACATCACTAGTCACACTGTCAACCAACATCACTAGTCACACTGTCAACCAACATCACTAGTCACACTGTCAACCAACATCACTAGTCACACTGTCAACCAACATCACCAGTACCGGATGTTCAGTTACACTGTCAACCAATACCAAACCTTACTAACTAATGCTGATAGTTACACTATCAACCAATACGAAACCTTACTAACTAATGCCGAGTTACACTGTCAACCATTACCAAACCAATGCTGATAGTTACACTGTCAACCAATACCAAACCTTACTGACTAATGCTGACAATACCAAACCTTACTAACTAATGCTGACAATACCAAACCTTACTAACTAATGCTGACAATACCAAACCTTACTAACTAATGCTACCAATACCAAACCTTACTAACTAATGCTACCAATACCAAACCTTACTAACGACGCTGATAGTTACACTGTCAACCAATACCACACCTTAACCGCTTCACAATATGGCACAAGCTAAGAATTTCATGATAATGGTGGAATTATCCATTCCAGTGCCATCGTAACGTCCCCATAGAAACTCGTGACAACGTACATATACCAGACCCAATGAGACTACCTAATACTACATTTCCAAGAAGTTGTAAATATACATTATTCATTTTCTGTCTTTCATTTGTCTGAAATACAACTTCACTTCTTCCACTCTCCTCCTTATCACCCACTCCACAACCTTCTCCCCCCCCCCCCCCCCCCCCGCCTCCTCCCTCCCCCCCCTCTCCCCTTCCCTCCCTCACTCACCTGGACTCCACGACTGAGTCAGGATGGGTACGGCCAAGTCTCACTACAGATTTTACAAACACGAGAACAACATATTCAGCATTAGCATGGAAGCGAGAGCTCATGTCCATTGACTTCAATGGCAAACACCTTCCAACTCTACACATTCCCTGCGACCTGTACCACCCTTGACTTAGCCCACAGACGTCATACAAGTGTCTACAGGCACAAACTCGGACAATGTTCGCAAAATGATGCACGTAGAAAAAATGAACGGCACGTGCTTAAGAAGACCAGATTGTTCACCTGCACAAGCCCAGTGGACTGCTGTATCATTAAGCAATAAGATAATAATCATCTTTATTAGGCTGATGATGGCATGGACCACCTCTTCCAGAGCTTCACTGATATGCTACTACTGTATTTCTAGAAAGGCTTCTGCTAAAGAAATCATCACAAGGACCTTCCCTTACTCAAACCATAATGAATCCCTTTGCTCTTCAGACGGGATGTGCTCCTGGGTGGATTTCCTTTCTGAAGGTTCTGTTCTAGACGTAGCGTGACATAGGGCTGGGTACATTGGGCTGGGTACATTTTGTTCAGTTACCTCAATTGAGCCGATGCTTATACAAAACTGCAGCTTCCTTTTTTGAATTTGCATTTGAAGAAGAAGGAGTTTGAAAAGATGAACTACTTGCATGGTTATAAATAAACCAGAAATACAGCCAGGTCAATTGGCAAGTCTCTATACCACTCGCAATGTATTGTGGTCAGACAGGCAAAAGTTGGCACCCTCCAATTTGAGTCCATGCAAGATCATCGATTTCTAGCACTCATTTATCGCTCCACTTGTCATGAGCCGAGAGTGTCAGTTGCCCTGCAAGCCACACCAAGAACCACTTGCCGCGGCCCTCCCAGGAAGATACACTATCATTGACGTCGTCAATTGTGCATGCTGCATCTAATATGTTTTTGCAATGGATGCACTGAACTCCATCCAAAATAGACCCACACAATCAAGTGTGCCCAACGACAGTTCTAAGCCTGGCTTCAGACGACAGTCCATACAAACACCATGCTCAGTGGACCATCAATGCAGTGAGGCTAACCACGCTCGCTCCAATTCAAATATCAGAATGGATGTCGGTATCTTATACACAACTCCATACAATACCAAAAGCTCCATCTACAAATGATTCTAATTTTGCATACATTTTTACATGCCTAGTGCCCTTTCTGCCATAGCCTCCACCATCAGAAAGATGGCAGTTGCTTCTGGAACTTCCTTCTCTTTTCCATTGACTGTTAGAGGCCACCATGTATTGTATATTAGATGATGTGGACTCCATGAAGGAGTAGCCACAACTGGTTCAGAATACAATAATCCTCATGACAGTCTAGTGTAGCTTATTATAACTAGCTCAAGTCAATACCAGAGGAGTCTCTTTGGACAGCACAGAGAAAAGGTTCTCAGACTTGTCTGGATTTTGCATGGATATTACCTGACCAAGGTCAATGAAAGACTAAATATGTATGCATCACTTTCTAATGCTGCCGCACAAATTAAGTAAAACAATCTTCTATTTATGGGTCACAGCCAAACGATCACAGCCAAACAACAATTATTTTTCCCCGTGAGGCATAAATGGAGCTTTTATACTCGTTTCAGCCAAGGAAGGAAAAATAATTCACCACAACTACTGTCAGTAGTTATTACATCCATTCAATAGACATCTCGAGTGTTGGCCACATACTTGATGCTTGTTCCTAAAGGTTCTCCTAAGGCCAGCATATGCGCTTGTTTGGTTTGCTCACTTTATTTTATTTTATTTTTAGTAAAACTGGAAATTTTTGTTGTTGAATAAATTTGGTAGGAACCTACAATGCAGGGAAAAACTTCAAGTATGCCAAACGGCAAATGAAATTAACATGGTTGTATGCATCTTACAAATATAGGATATACTATGTGAGCTAAAATAAAGATAGGCTTACATTTAGAAGGAATGTAGTTGGCATAAGTATCGGCCAGGCCATAGTCCTCATCATCCTCGTCATCAGAATCATCAACAGCATCCTAGAAAATAGACATATTATGTCATGTATATACACACATACACACCACTAGTGATAAAGTGGTCAATTGAACTGCCTGGACATTTTGGCTGTTGTTTTTTGATGAGAAAACAGCTACTGCTTATGTGTACTAGACTGTGAGTAGGAATGTTCTATAGCCCTCGACCAATTTAGCAGCAGGCGCAGGCATGTACAGCGCCATTGGGAAAGAAACCCCTACTTGGAGACCGTGTCTAAAAGTGTGTGAGTGTCTGCGTGTGCTAGTGTGTGTGTGCTTCATGCATGTGTGTACCCAATCTCCTACTAAGGAAGTTCTCACGTGCAATACTACATCCATCACCACAATAACCATTTTATCGTACAGGCTGTCAGTCCCTGCACCAAGCATTAGGTAAGAGAGAACGATGACCAGGAGCAAAATCAAACGCAGCAAGAGAGAAATCTTTCTCATTCCCTCGTTTGGGCACTTGGGTTGAAAATCCCACCATTTTGTCAGTCCATTAAAATTGATAAGTATATACAACTTCTGTATATGTACATCAAAGCAGGAGAGATGTTCTGGCGCACGTTGTCATCATTCGTTGACGGCAACCAAATCGGAATCTGTATTACTCAGAGGGTATAACTTATAAACTCCATATAGGACAGCACTTGAGTAAGCTAGGCTAACTTTATCTGTATCCTGGACAACTCCTGGCTTAAACCAAACACCAGAAGTGAACCTACAAGGAGAAGGAAGTAGCTCAAAAGTTATTTGAGGCCACCATTCTCAACGTGACCATGTTTATCTTTTCGCTTGACCAAACAAAAAATAGAAGGAGGGGGGGAAAAGGCATCCTTTGAACCCTTCTCGGTAGTCTGTACACAGTTGACCTCCTTGAACTCTCCTCTGATTTGTATACTGTTGACCCCAATGAATCCTCCCTGTAGTTCAGAAACAGGATCACATGATTAGCACTAGACATAAACACGCTGAGTAATGGTGTCATACTCTGGTTATTGGCACCACTGCACTTTTTTGTCATTATATTTTTGAGTATTTAGAGTTCTTAAAGTTGGATTGTGACAATTCCGACTAATAATCTCTTGGACTCATCGCTCACCCATGGGTGGGAGACCAGAACAAAACGTCACTAAACCTGTGACAGTTCCAAACCCAATTGGAAAGAAACCCGAACGCTTAGGTTAAAAGGAGCTTGCTAAAAGTCACCACCCAAACCTGGGGGGTTGAATATCGTACTCCTCCACAAATATATCCATTGCATGATCACTGCTTGGCAAAAGCTGTCACACCACCAGAGGAAGGTCGTCACCGCAGAGGGGTAAAGCACTACACTACTTAAATTAAAGGTGCGTATAATTTATTGAGCATGGTGCAAGGGTTAGAAATTAGAATCCAAAGTAGTGAGACACCTGTTTTGCCGTGCCACGCCTAGTGCTGACTCCATACTGGTCAAGCCGAACAGTCGGTGTGATAGACTTGCACCAGTAATTTAAACATGCCAGTGACGTGAGGTCAGGGTGGACTCTCTGGAGCACAAAATGCACTGACACAAACAGTGATCATTATCCCCTCTGACTCCCCCCCCCCTCCCTCCCATACAAAAGCCTGTCAGAAGCTGCTTGGCTTACTACTACTGATACTACTTCATGTCTAATGCATCGTATGTGAAGATAAGGAATTACGTGTTCTACTGGCGGCAAAAATCTTCAGTGAGAAAAAGTCAAAGTATTGTGCCTCGCCCTTACGTAGGGGGGAGGAGGAGGGGGCAAATAAGGGTCTGTGGAATTATTCAACATGCAGTACTCTATCTAAAAATGGAGGGAAGGAGGGAGGGGCAGCAAATGCCCTTCCGACTCTCGTTGTATAGCCTTGTATAGAAGAAATTATGAACTAGCAGTATATAATATATACGGCATCTTTAATGCTAGTGTTGCATATATCATTATCTATCTATATAGGAGCATGACAAACTTCAGAGCAGAGCATGTAGTGCAAGGTTCAAGACACCATGGGGTTACTCAAATGGGAGAAGTTTGCACTACTACGTAGCATACCTAACAGGTGATGCACATTGATAATCCATCCTAAATATTAACATGCTTGCTTACACTATTGAGGAAGAAAAGGAAACTGACCGCAGAGTCACATGCTGCGAGATGGGCTGGTTCAACCGACACAGGGAAAAACCACCCGCACTGCCACCCCCCTCCCCCACCGCCCCCTCCCCCACCTCCCCCCTCAATCCCTCCAGACAGACAGCCCAGTCTCAATAAAAAAGATAAGAAGATAAAGCAAAGAGAGGTGCTGTGCTGTGCTGAGTATCAGGGAGTCAGATAAAACCTGGACTAACGATACGAGTCGGTAGACTGCGAGCTTGCCATCTACATTACCACTTCTACATTACCACTGCATGCAAGTGTACTGTAGCTAACCATCCCTTTGGTCAACCATACACACACACACATCTCCAATAATTTACCCTGTATCACTGCTCATAGTAAATCTCTATCTACACACACCTGCTTCATGGCAGTGGGGTTCGCAGCTGGATGTACAACACCACCACCTATCACTGGGTTGAAGCCAGAAGAGGGCCCCTTCAGCTGGGGGGGTACAAATTGACTTCCTCTGTCAATTATAGGTTGAGGCAGTTGACCACTGCTGACGGTCAGATTGGTCAGGGACGAGGAATGTTCCATCTTGGTGGCAGTGACTTGGGATCCAGGAGGAAACGTTACAATGCCTGAAGAATTGGTTCCATACTGTGAGAATGGTCTGGAATTTATCTGCGGTGTGGTGGAAGAGCCGTGTGTAAACGAAGTCTCTATGCTTTCGTTAAATGAACTGACGTCAAGAGTGTCAAGAAAGTCGGACTGACTGGTCCCTAACATGTTCTCGAGACCCAGGTCATCCAATTGCGGGAGTTCAGGCAATGTTTGGTTCATAACTGGCTGGTAGGATGTGCTTGGGTACTGCGTCAATGATCCAGGAGCTTGGAATGGAACTTGAGGGTTGGTCGGTCCCAGAACCGAGTAGCTGGAATCAGAATCGGTGGCTGGTGAGGTAGGGATTGCCAACAGGTCTCCTATTATATCCAGATTGTTGCTCCCATTGATGTCACAGTCAGACAAGGATCCAACAACACTTGAGTTGACAGATGCTGGAGGGAAACAATTGATAGTCTTTTGAGTTCCAGGCATAATTTCAACAGTGCTGTTCGTGTGTCTGGAAAACTGATTCTTGTCATCACTGCTACCTGTGCTACTGGTGTGACATTCACCTCGACTGAGGATTGTGCTGGGAGGAGTGGAGCCAGAAGGGATAGGTACCATTGGTTCCAAGGACAACAGATTTGTTGTAGGGAATATGTTTCTGTAAATAGGAGTGTTTGAAGACCCCACTACATCACAAAGGACGCCATTATCCAAGGTCTGGATGCTGCAGGGCAGAAAGTCATTGCTACCAACGTTAGAAGTTTCACCAGCTTCCAGTTTTACGGGTGTGGAGAGTCCAGTTTGTAACAAAGCTTGCGAGAGAATATCACCAGCAACCAAACCAGTACCAGTTCCTGGACCAAAGGACATTGCTGACTGTCTAGTAGGGTGGAACCTTATGGTCGATAGTTCGAAGATGGGCTTCAAATGGAAGTTCCTCTCTTTGGATGTCACTTGGAATATCACTATTAGCTTTTACTAACGTACTCATTCTTCATTACAACACTCACAGATTTAGTGACTCTAACCGTGCGTGGTGTTATCTACAGCCACACAGAGTGCAGTGCTAAAATAATAAAAAGCATGACGACGAATATAGTGTGGGCACTCAAAAGGAAATTACGTAATTTCCCGAAGGGATTCCAAAGTTCAATGTTTATCTGTACCGTAGACTTTTCGTCACGTATAATTTTGGGCGTAAGTTGAAAAAGAAACATCCACGGCCGGTTTGACTAAAGGAAGGCGTACTGCGCGGTGTACTTGTTGACGTTATACTAGACACCATTTGTAATGCGAACGGCGTTTCCACGCCCATGTCATCCCCGTCAGTAAAAGGGTATGGGGTCATACTGTTGGTCAAGTTTTGTACCATTAACGTTTGGCTATCCTCTTTCACTGACTCTAAAATACATTGTAGCCACTGTTTGCTAACCTGATTTTGAGAACTACGTTTTCGTGTCAAAAAATCCTATCATTGCATTTACAGTATCATCATAATCAACATGAGCACTGTTAGGTATTGCTCTAGGCATTGCCCTACCCTGGCTACTGTCCTAACCCTAGTTGAAACCCTATGAAGTTACAGGTAACAGACTCCTCCGAGGACCACTGTTCGACTGGTTGTTTACCCATGCCACAATCCTGACATTACATAATGATCACATTGTAATACTTTTCAGGAATACCTGGGGCGAGGGGTCAATCCTACGTTCCTCTACTTTTATTCCATATCTCACCAGTCTCGATCTCTAGCAGATGTACCAATCAGGTTGAAAGGATGAGTCCAAAGTCTCAATCTCTAGCAGATGTATCAATCATGTTGAAAGGATGAGTCAAAGAATCCGAGGCCAAACAAGAAGCCTAACCACCCACCCCAACTTGAACTGTCAGTGGCACACCAATTGAGCAGGTCTCCTCTTTCGACTACCATGGAGTAACCATCCCAGATGACTTGAGCTGTGGACTACAGGCATGCAACAAGGGCAAATGTTTGGTGGGTTTTCTGTATTGCAATTTAAGATTGGGAAATGCTTGTCACATCTAGACAATCTTGTCCTTGTTCTACTGGTTCATAATAGCAGCTATTTTCAAGGAAATTGGATAACCAATTGCCGCCAAACTGGTTACTGGGAAGGGGGTGTGGACATAATCTAAGCTTGAGGAACAACCCGCTGTGACAGAATTTTTTTTGAACAATTTCTTCTGGCCACCTTTGTCATTAGTTGGCCATATACTTTGCTTTTGCTTAGAAAGAGAGTATTCCGTGACTTTTCTTGGTTTGTTCATGAATAGACGATGCTGTGCAATGATTTTCCCAGTCTTCTCTCATCTTATGTACTCTCCGTGAATTCATAATATATTTAGCATAATTTAGAATGTGACATTTCATAAATGAAGAAAGAGGCTGCTATTAGAGTTGCACAGATAGACTCAGCCATGAATTGAAGATGTAGAAAAATGAATAATGTACAGACTGAGCCTACAATAATAGATTGTTCTAAGATGATTTTGTCTCGTGTCATGTGGAAATAAGAATGGAATTTTGATGGCGAATAAGTGTTATATTTAACATGTTATGAATCACATAGGATATGACATTTCAGGGAATGAACATGGGAGGAGACAGCTTGAGTTGGATAAGAAGACATGGCTATTGAATCAAGACGTGGGAAAACGTGTCATGTTTAGTCCCACAAGCGATGTTGACCTCAGAGAGTCTTCCTTGCATCGTAATTCTAGTTCATCTGCCCTGGATGAATACCTTGAAACAGGGAAGGTGGAGAAGAGGTCAGCAATATTATCCCTTGCACATTGAGCAAGGTAGGGTAAATGAATCTGTATGTTGGCAGGTAGGTATATATGCAGTTTAGTAACCTGCTAACGTATCTAGTGTCATTTCCCCCCCCATACAATTTAGTTGCTAAACTTTCATGAACGTTGCTTGGAGTCACTAATTGTAATCAGTCACAGGAGGTATTATATATAGCTATATATATAGAGAGAGACCTCATCGCTTCAAAATGTAACTGTCTATATATAATACATGTATATATATTGCCAAAAAACAACAATTATGTATCCATGTATACTACACAGAATAAAAAGACCTTAAATTATGTTTACTAAATGTAAAGAAATTGGTGCACTGAATGGTAAAGGGTGATTGATTCCACAATGCATGATCACAACACCAACAATAATAATCATAAAGGATGTTGGCAGAACTGAGAAAGATACAATGGGTTTCTCTATAATCAATGTTCACTCGATGTTTCACTCTAGCCATAATTCCTGATGATGGGCTAGAACATCTTGCCAAAATGTCGGAGTTACTATATATGCACAACTATCTAAGTAGTCCCATTTATATCTATGTCAACTGCAAGTTCTAGTCACATACACACACAAGCACACACTTTACTACTACTATTATTATATTAAATAATAAAATATATATATATACCAAGGGATTACAGGATCACTTCACCCTGTATTGGCAGTGTGCTTTTTCAGTGGGTGCAACACTGCAAGGAACTGTAAAGTACAGCTGTTAAAAAGAAGATTGAGTATATTTATGCCCAACCTTGACTGGTTGAATCTCTGGAAATGTTATATATATATATCTGCCTGTACTTTTGCTCACTTCGTTTTTAGATAAATAACCGCCAAATGTTCACAATTCAGTTGTTCAGCAACTTGTTGTGTCATTACGTTGCTAATTGTGAAATCAATCAGAGAAATTGAAGAGACCAAGTATATGGTGGCAATGCAAAAAAATTAACCCTTTCACTGGTGACTTTATTCCAAAAATAAATAAACACAACCTATGTGAAGATATGCCTTGCTATCTCAGCAACATTTCGTAAAACTCCCTACCATACCACTTGTGATTGGTATTGACCAACATTGTGGTGTTGTGGTGTTTGTTGCCATGGAAATATAGCACAAAACCACATTGAGGTGAATCTCATTTGAACTTGGTAATGATATCCAGTTAAAAAAAATAACCTTGATGTATATAACCTTGATTATATAACCTTGATGTATAAATGAAATTTTTATTTTATCATTATAGGTCACAAGGAAAAGAAAAATACAAGATGTACCATGAATACTCTAACATAGGTAAAACGAAGAGCCCTATCACAGGAATGAGTGTTTTGAACTTGTCTTCATTTTAACATATTACTTTACGTCTACAGTGTACCACAATTTGATATTTTGATCTGAATTATAACATTCCAGAAGTGTGAACTTTCCAGAAGTGTGAATACATATATGCATGCTAGCACAATACATGACCATCACAATGAATCACATGAATATGAACACAATATAAAGCAGAAACCAATAAATGCAACAAACAACAGATTGAGTAAAACACAAGGAAACTACTGGGTGAAGTCTACCATGGTTTGATGTTTGGGAAAAAGTCCTTCTTTGTGACACAGTGGTACTCAAATTAAACATTTTTTCATGAACTACCCACGGAACAAGGGAGCTAAAACAGCCTTTGCAATTCATGCTGCTTACTCACTGCACAGCTAACTATAGCTAAACTCACAATCAATGCCTTCTTCGTCGCTAAGCACTCTCATCTTCATCCAGCTTGAATGAGAGCGCTTGAAGGTAAGTCAGGCCCGAGGTCTGGTCAAGGTAAAATAAGATACCATCACCTTCTTCATCAATGCTTTCCCCCTCAGAGAGTCCAAAATCATCATCCAGAACCCGAGAAAGCACAATCCTAAAGGTTAGCCGACCGAACAAGATGAAGAATTCTGTATATTAATTCCCTTTACCGAACATCTATAGATATAATTATTATTATTTTATTGGATTCCTACGATCGTATAATCGATTTGCTTTTGGCGTATATATATATACGCTTACCCTGAGACTGAGTTAACAAGCACGGATTCAGAGGGATCAATATTCTAGCTGCAATGATCGAGGTCCCTGAACAAACACCACGTTTGAAAATGTTGTTTGAAGAAAGTGACGTCACATAATATAGTTCGAGTGTTCAACATATTGAAGTTATCTGATGGCATTGTTAGATACTTGAAGAGCATAACATTCAGCAGCTCCAACCTATCTTCGGATGTCTTTTTGTAGCTGCTGAGATGACCACCTAATATTGTGTACTTCATCCACACAAGGCTGGCCATCCACCTTATTAATATCCTCTTGGCTAGAATGAGGAGTATGTAAAATGGATTCTAACTAGGTTGATATACACAGCTTCTGATAGGCCGAGGAGATTGAGTGAATGACAGACGAGTTGTAGTGATTGTCGCAGCACACTTTGATGGATGTCTGCCAGTTCACAATAACATAAATACAAATTACTCGCTGCCTAGTGCATGTGGTATTTGGGGAAAGTGGATCTTCTTGGAGTTTGATCTGGAGAAGTCACTCATACCGGAGGCCTATCTTAGTGTTACCAGCAAACAGAGAAAGGGATGCACACTGAGATGGATGTTGGGGCATAGTTGATGTAAGTAAGAACTCGGAATGCCAGAACCTAGATAGAACAGGCAGACAATCAGAAGAGCAACTACTGATGCTAATGAAGCAACTCATATTTATTTGAACTCCAGAGAGGCCAGTTTATAATTCCCAACCTTCACATCTTCAAAAGCAGCTTGTTCTGTAGCCAATCTCAAACTGGTTGCACCATTACAGGCCTTCACTGTCGATAGCATTATGGAGAGTTGACAGCTCTTGGTGAGTGAAACAAATGTTGAGTGGGTGGACGAAGAGGATTATCCAGTCGTGCACAATCCTCCTGAGAGATCTCCCTTCTTAGTTCCTGAGAATTTTTATTAATTGTTATTTGTACATAGCTGCTTGTATGTCTATCTATATACCTTGGTTGACATTTTCAAATCTCTCGCTGCAGTTTAGACCAATCCAAAGCTGGTGATTGTGCAGATGTCCTGAGGACTGAGGTTGTAGATATGTTACTTTCATGTGCTAGGTAGTCCTTGAACACCAGTATCCTGACTTATTCTTTCCTTGACTGGCAGCAAGAAAATGTTTACTGCAGATAAAGTTGAACAGGCCACTGGTTCCAGAATAGGAGATTAATGGTGGATGTAGAGTCTTGATGAGTAGGAGCAAAAGAAATACAGGTGTTGACGTTGATTAGCTTTCTTGGATCGCAAAAGTGATGACCACCACTACATAAAGATCCTTGGACGACACAATTGCACTCATCAGAGCTCTACACCATTGGAACACTACGATAGTCTAGCCAAGCTCTACCACAGATCACGAGGGTAGTCCAGCCAGGGCTCTGAGACAGTCTATTTGTGTGCATGCTCAGTAACAGAGTCAGTTCCACTTGTGGATTCCACTGACTGGGTAGTCCATTTAGTCCTGTAAACTAATTTCATCAGACGAACAATTTAAGGCTCATAAGTATCTGGATGCATGCAATCCGTTTGCAGGAAAATGATATGTGTTACAACTGGACGAGTGAATTTCTATGCATATTAAAGCCTTGGACTTATTTTCACACACAGTCTTAAAGTGTAGTAAAGTAGCCAAAGCAACAATGTTATATTAAATGAGGTGCTCTATTATGCCATTGGGTGATAAGGAATGTTGAATATAGTGCTTAAATTATCCAAGTGAATTAGTTTCTTTAATGTAATAGGGGAGAGTTCCAGAGCCTAGTATTGGCAGGGATGTATGGGATTAGCAGATGAATACAGGGGGGGGGGGGGGATTCAGAGGTTGTAATGGGGAGTGAGTTGACATGTGTTGAGTTGACATGTGTGAGGCTAGAAGGAAAATCTATGTTATCGTGAAGAAGTTTGAAGATAAAGATAAGTTTGGTGTTATGGCAGCGAGAGGATAGAGATGGAAGATGAAGCTTAGTGAGAAGAGAAGGGTAGTCCGAGGACCAATGTTTACTACATAATTTAAAAGCAAGGTATTGTATTCTCTCAAGATGAGATGAATGATAAGGATGATTGAGGGTCCCAGAGGAAAGAACAGTTCTCCAAATGAGGATGGATAAGAGAAGTAGAGGCAAAGAAGAGAACCTCTGTGTATCACTGGTTCTCCAATTCAGTTTGTTACTGAGTTCAAGTAACAAATCTTCTTTTCCTCATCTCTATCCTTGACTAATCAAATCTTTTACATCTCTTCCAAGACCCTTAAATTACTTTGTCTTCTCTACCATCCTTTCTACGGTGACAGAGACATTGTTTATAAGAAATAAGTACCGGTATGTATTTTGATTTCATAATATTAAGTGTGAGAGATTGAGAAGCAAGCCAGGCAGTTACCCAGTTTAGGTCTTTCTGAAAGAGAGAAAAATCACAATGAGAATTGATGGGACAAAAAATAAAGATAACGTTGGCATAGAGCATAAGCTTAAATAAGAGAGACAAGGGCATGTTACACACACCATTGACCTAAATGATAAAGAGGAGAGGACCTACTATAGATCCCTGAGGGACACCAGAAGATACAGGGACAGGTGAGGATTCCTATCTAGGCGATAAAGTTGAAAATTTGGTAAAAAAATCTAACTATGTCTGGCGAGAGCTAAGTCTCATTCACACAAACAAGATCAGGAAGATATGTGTTACACAGTAGAGACAGCTCATCTAATTTATATAAGAGACTGTGGGCATTGAAAGAAAACAACTTCAGAGATCGGCTGGTAAAGCGAGAGGGGGAATTTGGAAGAAGAGGACAGGTTTTAAGAGTGAGATTTTGGATGTTGAAGTTAAGCTTTAGGTCCCTCATGTTCTTTAGGTGGAGTTGATAGCTGGGGGGAATCGGCAGAAGACGTGATGATAGAATATATAAAAGTAGACTCAGAGGAGGAATGGCAGGATGAGGATGTGAGAGTTGCTGATGCTGATGGGAGGATGATTGGGATAGTGGAGAAGAGAGAGATTGAAGGTGTTTTATAGTGGGCCTGGAAGCCAATAGTTTTGTGGGGGACATCCATTGTTGATGCCAGGTGGAGGGTGGCGATCCCTTATACAATGGGAAAACCCTCAGGTAGGTAGGGGATGAGTGGGAGTAGGCAGTAGAGGAGGGTTGAGTGGAGAGTGGGATTGATCCCTTAGATAAGGGAAGAGTCCTTGAGGTGGAAAAGAGTAGGCAGTAGAGGAAGTTTGTGAGGAGTACATCAAGCATGGTGAGCTCTGTTTGGAGGCTTGGGAGGAAAGATAAACAATGAGTATTGGAAGTGGAACAGTTGAAGAAGTTGGACTTGATGACAAGTGGTAGTTGACCATGTGTACGAAGAGGGAAAGCTGGAGAAACAGACAATTTTGGATTATATCAACACTTACAGTTGAGGAAGTTGAGTTAGGAAAATAGAGGGGAGGACAATTGGGTTGAGAATTAGAAGCTGATGAAAAGGGGGGTGATGTATCCACTGAGGTATTTTGGAGTGAGGCTTGGAAGCTTGTCCTCCAGCATCCGAAATTGGGTGATCAGGGTGAAGGAGGGTGAGACAGAATCCTTTACTCAGTTAGGGCAGACAAATAGATAAGATTGTGCAAGCGAGATGGGAATACCAACACAGATGCAGTGAGATCAACTGGAGCAGATTCACATTGGATCATATCTCCTTCATCTGAACTAACACTACACACACACTGACGACATCAGCATTACTAGGACCTGGGTTAGTTTCCACGGCACCAGACACAAGTACATGTAGCAGTAGGCAGCCTACATTAGTCAAACTGGGAGACGATAAATGGGAGAAACGACGATGATGATAGCGGATTCGACGACGAGCATTAAAGAAGAAAGTGCACAAGTTAGCGAGAAATTGCTACGGCTGACAAGAAACAAATACAAATGATGTACTCTGAAAAGAGCCAGTAGGACATCTAACCTTCAAAAGAAGACGTAAAAGGAACCGGAGGAGAATCAGAGAAGATTCGTTTCTAGCAGTTACCGACAATGACACTGATCTTTGTGTTGAATGGATTCAAAGGTGTACAATTATGAAATGATGTGTGGCTAAAGCACAACTTCTCTGGAGTGAATGTGTGGCTAAAGCACAACTTCTCTGAAATGAATGTGCACAACTTCTCTGGAGTACATGTGTGGCTAAAGCGCAACTATTCTTCCTGACTTGTATTCTGCCAGAGTTATTACAAAAATGGTATACCAAGCCAAGTAGCTACATAAAAGCCATGCTATATACAACATCTGAGGTGAATATGATGAGACCAACATGTGGTATTGAATATAATAGTAGAGTATTGAAATAAAGACAGACTAGCACCGTGGTCTAGCTGGACTAATATTATGTATTATGTTATAAATAAGTGGGGAATGGCTAAACAGCTACTACAAGGACAAATGATGTGAAAGTTATATTGATATTATTCAAGTTAATAATAAAGGTGTCCCATATTGGTAAAGGCATGATTCTATTGAAGAAACTGTGCACGAAAGGTCAATGATAGATGGTTCTTAATCTTAAAATTCTATTGAAGAAGAAATGGTGAGACTATGTGATGAGTGGCAGAATTTATATTTGTGATGTTTGATTTCAAAGATCTTGTTATAGTGAAACAAATTGAAATTATTTGGCGGCTCTTTTATGCACTTGATGACAAACATTATGTCTTGGAGTTCATGCCAGTACACAAGTTGAAGTTTGATCAGCCTATACCTAGAGCTAATTGGATAAAAAGTCATTTATAATTTAATTATCAAAATGCTGAGTCCTTTGGGACCATCGCACTCCAGTAAAGTAAAATTAGGTAAGATGACTTGTTCAGTAATAAACACTATGACATACATATCTGATAAACATTAAGTTTTCTATGTTAAATGAGTTGCACTGCTTGGTTATGGTGGAGTGGCGGAGGCCATAAATCAGTCCCTTACTCCTCTTCCAACACTCCACTATACACTGCAAAATTCACCCACACACTCCACCATCACCTGGTTACTCACCCCTCCACCTCCTTCCCAAGCAACAATGCCACCTTTCTCTAAGTGCCCACCCCCTCTCAAACTCCTCCAACCATATTCTAGCTCCATCCAGCTCATTAATTAATGCTATCCATTCCCTTCCAAATTTATCACAGCCTATTAGATAGTGTCGCACATCTTCCACTTTGTTCCTGTCACACAACACACATATATCATCACTAAACAGCCTACATCATTTCTTGTCCTGCAATAGACCTGCTGACCCTATCTTCAACTAAACATCAACCTCACTGCCTCATATCCCTGTAATGACCTTGTATACCTTTCTGCTACATTACCTTTTACCAACCTATACCACTTTGGACAGCAAACCTGTACAATATAATCTACCAGAGGAGCATAAAGGACACACTAGAAGTTGGACCAAGGAATGCTGAAAGCACATCTAAAGGTTACACACTGGCAATTGGCTCCTTGTGGCAGGGAAATTTTGATAAGTATGTCCAAGTATTAGGCGACAAGAGTGGAAGTTCAGCTACACTGGAGTACATGCGAGACAGGATCACATTTAGGGCTCACTATCAAGAGCTGGGGGGAAAAATTGGGGTTCCCTTCAAGGTCATATTGGGGCCTTATGATGTCATAGCAACACGCCTTCCCTACTTGATCTAGTGCCAAAGTAGTAAAAGGGGAGCAGATTTTGTGGTAGGAGTGAAGAAGCATGTTGGCAATATCACTACCAACACCACCAGCAAGGAAGATGCCGAAATTAACATCACACAATGCTGAAAAACAAGGTCAAGACGTATTATGACAAGAGTAGAGATGTGATCAAGTTCATTGGCAGGAAAAATGCTTTGGATATCCACCCCTCAGAGATCTAATCCACAACCCAAGGAGTACAATCTTATCCATATCTAGTTTCCTCAGTTGAAGCTGAAGATGCAATTGTGTGTGGAAAAGGTTTATAAGACATCACGTTCAAGAAACTTGGTGGTTTGGCCACTTGAGATGAGGATGACAGTTGAGTACAGAATGAAAGAGTATGAGATGCTACAAGGGTACAACTTCACTAGTAATTGATTTACCCAATGCAAGCAGCCATTATGAGCTTATGAAATTGCATGGTAACTTGTCAAAATATTCAAGGTGTCTCTGTGCACAATTTGTGACCATCTGTAATCACAGAAGTGTCTTACATATACACAATAGTACGGTTCAAGCTTTTGCTCTCTGTTGGCTTCCAGCCATCATTGCTCTTTTCTTTGCAGATCATACTTACTAATCTGTACACATTGACCTAGGATTAGGCCGAGTAGGCAGAGCAAGAGTTAGACATAGAATACTCATGCTGGAGGTGCCGGACTAATTGAGTGTATACTATGATATAGAGGGAGCTTAGAATGCGACTCCTTGGGAACCTAGACAAAACAAGGAGACAATCAGAAAAGCAACCATTGATTCAAATAAAGAAATTTAACATTTGAACCTCAGTACAATACATCTGAGAGGTCTCCCTTCTTAGCCCTACGAAATATTATACAGTTATCCACTCGTCGGGGAAAGAAGATGCCAGGATGCTGGTGTTCAAGAGGAAAGCAATCAGCTTCCACACGCATGTAGCATGTATACAACCTCGGTCCCCAGCAACATCACAAGTTTTGTCTGGATCTAAACTGCAGAGAGAACTTTGAAAATGTAGGCTGTATCCATCACTACAGCTGCTGCTCAATTGACTTGATGGGATTGGTCCACATCTGGAAAGGAGAAAACGCTTGGCTATTGCAGCAAAAGGTGAATAGGAGATTAATGGTGAGTGTGCTGATGAGTTGGAGCCAGAGAAACACAGGTGTTGATGTTAACTTTCTTGGATTAGAGGTAAAAGTGATGATTAGCTTTTCTAAGAGCCATGCACAGCTAAATTGCCCAACAGCTCCAGCACGGGAAGCATGACAGCCAAGGCCTTCCCAGTCCGCCAATTTTTTTTATCGAACTCGGTTCTGTAAACGTCACAGGAAATTTGCATCTCTAATAACCCATGATTGGCACGTGCTTCTAGTTGAAGGGACGGTTTGAAGGCGAAACTCTTACAAGGACGTGTTGACAAGCGTATCTACGTTCAGGTTGTAAGCAGAAACTGAGTAGTGCGCCGTAACTACCAACGTTGACGAGAACCGGAGAAACAAAAATGTTTTCGTGTAGTATCATGTAAGTGATAATGGTTATGTTAATGTCTTTCAAGCTAACGAGAGGCGATTGTATTTTATATATATTTTTATCACTTTACAGCAGCTGTAGATGACCTTGAGAAATGAAGTGTGGTGGTGGATAACAATATGAATATAGCACTGAAGGACTGACTGACTATAATCATTACCTAGTAGTCTGTGGTCCTTCAAAATTATGTTTCCTCGATCCAAGAGGAAAGTCTTTGTGGGGGCTATCTTGCTCGTGGCCATTATTTGTGCAGTGTACATGCTACTAATCAGCAGGGATCAATCTGTGGTCTCACCAGTTCTGTTAATAGGTGACAAGGCAGGTCCTAGCAAATTCAGCGGACTTGTAGCAGCCAACAAGAGCCATCTTGTTCACTCTGTGATATCACTGCCAAGGCCAAGATCAAAGAAGAAACACAAATCCAGGAAGGAAAGACTGGTAATGGTAACCTTATCATCCAACCTCCCTACTCTGCCCCCAGATGTTATTCAAGGCATAAAAACATTTATGTTTTTTCTTGGCTATCCCAGGAGTGGTCACAGCATTGTCGGCAGCATCTTGGATGCACATCCACACGTTGTTATGTCCCACGAGCTAAAGTTTTTTGAGCAATGGCCCTTCTTCAATGATAAAGCCACACCAAGAGCATGGACAGCAAACCTGTACAATATAATCTACCAGAGGAGCATAAAGGATACACTAGAAGGTGGGCCAAGGAATGCTAAAAGCACATCTAAAGGTTACACAATGGCCATAGGCTCCTTGTGGCAGGGAAAGTTTGATAAGTATGTCCAAGTATTAGGCGACAAGAGTGGAGGTTCAGCTACACTGGAGTACATGCGAGACATGATCACATTTAGGGCTCACTATCAAGAGCTGGGGGGAAAAATTGGGGTTCCCATCAAAGTACTGCATGTATTGAGGAATCCTTATGATGTCATAGCAACACGCCTTCTCTACACGGTTGGGCGCCACAGTAATAGAAGGGGAGCACATTTTGTGGTGGCAGTAAAGAAGCACGTTGGCAATATCACTACCAACACTGGAGACAGGGAAGATGCAAAAATCAGCAATCACACAAGGCTGAAAAGCAGCATCAAGGCATATTTTGACAAGAGTAGAGCTGTGATGGAACTGATTGAGTTGATTGGCAGGAAAAATGTTTTGGATATCCACCTCAGAGATCTAATTCACAACCCAAGGAATACGATCTTGTCCATCTCTAGTTTCCTCGGTATTGATGCTGAAGACAAGTATCTGCAATTGTGTGTGGAAAAGGTTTATAAGACACCATCACATTCAAGAAACTTGGTAGTTTGGCCACTTGAGCTGAAGATGACAGTCCAGCACAGATTTAAAGAGTATGAGATGCTACAAGGGTACAACTTCACCAGTGATTGATTTACACAATGCATGCAGTCATTCCGAGTGTCTTGTGTATACTATATCATGGTCTCTTACATTATGAGCAGTTGTATAAACCAAATATGACAACCGTTATCATAGCACTGTATTACATACACACAATAATAGATGTCAAGTTTTTGCTCTCTGTTTGCTTCTAGCTATCATTGCTCTTTTCTTTGCAGAGCGCTGTTGGTCATACTTGCTGACAGTCTTGATGTGTTCTCTTGCCACAGGTCTTTTGGTCAACTTCTTGGGAGTATTCCTATAACAAACAAAACATGTCAATCTAGTATGTAAACACTGATCTATGATTAGGTCAGTAGGCAATGTAAGTGTCCGATATATATTGTAGACATAGAATACGACGACGACGACGAAAAAAGTAGTGTTGAAGGTCCATCTGTTTACTAGGATGTCAAGTTGTTTTCAAAAGGGGCTATATTTTGTTAAAAACTCAGTGGCTATGACTTGAGAGCTCCATAAATTCTCCATACTTCACTCTGAAATTGAGCTCAAAAGATAACTGTCTGTGCTCTCATTTGGTATATACTAAAAACTGTTGCACAGGTATATATATTATATATTACCATTCTCAAGTTTCAAGCAGTCAAATTAAAAACCTCAAAACCTGCATGCCCAAACAAGTGAAAAGTGCTAGTCTGTTGAAATTGGTACCAGTGGCTAGAGGAAGCCCTACTCTAGCACATAGTGTTTATATAAGGCGCTAAAACGTGTCATGCACATCATTCAAATTCCTAAAATTAAATTTTTTTCAAACCACTACTTGACCACCTAATTAGGGCCAATGAAAAACCTCATGCGCAATAGAGGAGGGCTTCCTCTATATAGCAAATTGCACTTTCTAATTAGGAGCTAGAACTGTCGCGGATATTGGCATGTTGATTTGGAGGCCCCCAACTTTGACTGCCTGTAGCTTGGGCATGGATTTTAGTATCAAAAGCTATGTTTGAGCTATATATCAAGTTCATAGAGTGAAGTGTACTGGAGCTCCGAGTTGGAACCAGTTCTCACTTTGTAGAATATCGGCCCTCGTGAATTAGAGAATAAAACACAGCAAGAGTTTTAGGAAGAGCCTGATATTACAACAACTAGCAAATCCTCTCATTCCTATATATATAAATACAGTCCAGTTATGTGAACATATAAGATACTAGGACCTGGACATGGGGGTGTCAGCTCTGTTTTGGCAATTTTAACCCAGATTATATTTTAGTGTGAAAGGAATGAGAAATCTGTTGTTGATGGGGAATATTCAAGGTGTTGCCATTCTTTTTTTCCCTTTTTTATCTTCTTTTTTTATTGAAAAAGATCATACTCAAATGACTATTATTCAATCGCAATTTTCCGATTTTTCTCAATTCTTTTTGCAGTTTGCTCAGATATTGAATAATCAATCCGGGTCGATGGGTTTTCAGATGTTCGAATAAATGGATTAAGGCGAGCTTCTGACATTTTGTGGTACAAATCGCTTCGGTCATCTTTCCAATTTTGGTAAACTTTGGTTATCAGTAATGATCCTCTTTGCCCATGTACAGGTTTGACAGGAAAAAGCACACACGATAGGCAGTAAATTCCATCCTCCTTAGTGGAGTAAGAAATAAATGGGTAGCATAGTAATGGTAGTAAAGAAGCTGGGTTAGAGTCCAATGTGGTTGTGGTGAGCGTCAATGGACTCCACTCCCTACAAGAGCCCCACCCACTCTCACTATACAATGTGTAAAGAGTAATTCTCCTAATACGCATAATATTCGTTAGGGTGGTGCAAGCATTGCGTTGGAGTACAGGGAAATTGTGAATGTACTGATGTTGCTCATACTTTGATGCAGGACACTAGAGTGAGTGAACAAATGGCATTACCTCTCTCTTGCTGAATGAGCTGCTCATTCTCATCTATTTCCTCCTGAGCTGCTCATTCTCATCTATTTCCACCTGCTGATCACTATCACTCAGGAACCAGGAAAGATGCCAGTGCCCAGCCAATCAAACCTTGAGCATCAACCATCCACCATCCTGAAATGTACCCAACGATAACAATAATGATTATTTATTCTGCCCCGCCCCCTTTCCCCCTTACCATTGGGATCCTTCTGGAGCACTTGAACTTGTTCCATCCCTTTTTTTCTTTGAACAGTTCCAACCACTTCAGTTGGATCAACATTTGTTGCCATTGCTGTTATGATCTTTTAATCTTTCCCTGCCAAACCATTTCCCACTCTCCTCTATATAATTGAACATAATATTACTAGTTTGTGTGTGTGTGTGTGTTTGTGTGTGGTGTGCATGTTGGTATGAGTTCTGGTATGATTTCTGTGTGGGTCTATATAACTATGTGTGTGTAGGTGGACAATATTTCTCTAAAAGGGACGGCTTCTTTGGAAGGTCGGGGAATCCTTTCCTGTTGGTACATATTCAACCACAGACACCACTCGGTTCTAATTTTTCTCCAAAAGTTTATAAGATGTGAAGTATTTGTCAAAGTAGATGTGGTAATTTTTGTATTGGAGATTCTGGGTAAGGTGTTTCACTACACTTGGTCCCAGGCCTTCTTCTGCTCGACATCCTTCTTTCCAGTACAGATATCAATATATCCATTACAGCTACCAGCTAGCACTCAAACCACCTTGATGCCTCTCTTGCTAGGCTTCTTGGAAGGCACTGTTTTAGAGATGTTCGTTCTGAAATTTGACATTGCTTCACCAACAACAGTTTCTTTACGAGGGTTATAAACATTTTTGTAAGGTGAGGTATAATTGGGCTCACCTTACCAAGCCAATCAAGATGTGGCTATTTTTTAGGCTATCATAGTTGTTGTCTACCAAATGCAGATATTGTGAGTTGACTCGGAATCAATCACGAGATATGGTTGGCAATTGGTGAAAAACAAAAACAATCTGACCTCCAATAATCTGACTGTGATGTAAGATGGTTTATCCCCGTCAATACAAAAGCCTAAATAAGCTTTAATTTCTCGGTGCCAACTTCTGAACTTTTCTGCCATTACCTCTTCTGCATATTTGTTAGTTTCTCTCACTATACTATCCATCATATCTTCAGTAGAGAAAAGTGCAAAACATTTACAAGGTGACTCAGGAATTGTTATGCTGTTATGGTTGATCCAATAGGTGAAGAAAATGGCATGATATATAATCTTACAACTTTTGTTGTCCAAGAGGTGGGAAATTTGTCAATGATGTTGATACAATTGCAGTCCCAGTACTGGATGCTGACAAGGCTGTAGAACATTGAAGGCAAAGATGACTCTAAAGAGACATGAGAGTTTAGTACATCACTCTGACATGAGCACATCATATAATATATAGATGTATTCTCATTATCTATTCACCTTTGCTAGTGCACACCTTCCATAGCATGACATTAGTGCATACTCTGGACTGGTCATAGATACTGGATGAGAATGTTTGTTTAATGATGTAGGAAGGCTCGAAGAGTGCAGCTATATTATAATTATAGATGTTTGTCATGTTATCATTGAGATTCCACCCATTCACAATTTATTAAGCTATCATTAGATTCATACTTGTACTCATACCTGTCGGCAGTTTACACAGTATCATTATCAGCAGCCTTCTTGGGTTTACTAATTGGTGGCTAGTGGCGGATCTAGGGGGGGGGGGGTTGGGGGGTCAGAACCCCCCCTCAAGAATATAACCACACCCATTAAATTATACTCAAACTCTGTGCAAATGCACAACACATGCATAGGACATGAGAATGTGGCATGTTTGTTGAAAGAGGTGTTGGTGAAGTATTGAGTGATTGATAAGGTGTGAATGAAGCCATCTTAAACCCAGCTGCTTATGAATCAGTCTATGTTACTGAACTTGAGGGTGATGAATCTACCTTCAATGACTGCAGTTGGGACAGGGAAACTCGTATTAAAGCTCAAGGACTATTGAGAACTATACAAACTCCATGCCATGCTATCTGTTTAACAAATGCACTTGAATCAATAAAGCCACTAACAGTCAAGCTTCAGAAGAGAAATCAAGATATCTATCAAGCCTATAAGCAAGTGGATGAAACTATTGACTTGATCAAGTCTGGACGTCCTGATATTGACAATGTATTTGATCAGTGGTATAAAGAATCAAGTGCTTTACTAACATTGAAGAAGTAACTCTTACAAGGAGAGTGGAGAGGCAAGCCCATAGAAATAACCATCCTGGTGATTCTGCTCAAGAATATTATAAAAGGATTAGAGCTATTCCTTTCCTTGACACCATCATCTGTGAACTGGAGTCACAGTTCAACAAGGAAAGCAGAATTTGTGCTGAGATTTTGCTTCTCACTCCAGCCATTTCTGTCACTGATAAATTTGACCCAGTGTCCGAAGTCGCTCACATGCTTACATGGGAGTGCCATCTTCCTTCTCCAGTACAGCTCCAAAATGAGATGTCAAGATGGAAAATATTCTGGCAAAGGAGATTGGATGCAGGTGATGAAGTTCCTAACAGCTTGCTAAATGCAATTAGTACTATTCGCAGAGAAGATTTCGATACCCTTTTGTATATTGCTTGCGTCCTATATACCTATCACCAGTTGTGAAGCAGAGTCGGCAGACCAAAAATTACCTTCGAAACACTATGCTTACATCCAGACTGTCATTCAGCATAGTAGTACCAACTTCAACAGAGATAAATATTTGTGAACAAAGATGCCCGTAGAATGTTTAGCTCGTCTATTTTGTGTGCGTAATGACTTCCACTGACAATATTATTGATGCTGTACTTATTGTATATGACTTACTAAAACTTTCTTTAACCATAATATATTTGAAAAAAACACTCAAAAGAGCTAAAGGTGACAATACCAAAAAATTACTGTCAACAAGTCAATCCCCCCTAGTCAAAATGTCTAGATCCGCCCCTGACTGTCTGAGCTGACATGAAAATGCGTCAATTGTAGCCCAGCACGGATGAGGCATAATGTCTATCAACAATAATCAACTAGCTATATATATAGCTAGAGGCAATTTAACAGATAGATGACATTGTTAAATGAAGTGAGGTGGTGGATGTGACAATATGAGCTGCTGATTGTCTCTTAGGCAAAGTCAAGCAGCACTCCCATATCATTTCAAAGCACACATTTATATCCTATTCACAGTTGACCACACCTATTTATATTCTACCACAATGTCCTGTTTCCTGTTCTTTATAGTTATTGAGTCAATCATTACCTGCCCTGGCAGTCTGTAAAAATTATGAGTTGTCTATCCAAGAGGAAAGTCCTTGTGGGGGCTATCTTGCTCGTGGCCATGCTACTAATCAGCAGGGATCAATCTGTGGTCTCACCAGTTCTGTTAATAGGTGGCATTGAGGACAAGGCAGATCCTAGCAGAATTATAGCAGCCAACAAGAGCCATCTTGTTCACTCAGTGATATCACTGCCAAGGCCTACACCAAAGAAGAAACACAGATCTAGGAATGCAAGACCAGTAATGGCAAACTTATCATCTAACCTCCCTACTCTGCCCCCAGATGTCATCCAAGGCATAAAAACATTTATGTTTTTTATTGGCTATCCCAGGAGTGGTCACAGCATTGTCGGCAGCATCTTGGATGCACATCCACACGTTGTTATATCCCATGAGCTAAAGTTTTTCGAGCAATGGTCCTTCTTCAATGATAAAGCCACACCAAGAGCATGGACAGCAAACCTGTACAATATAATCTACCAGAGGAGCGTAAAGGACACACTAGCAGGTGGACTAAGGAATTCTAAAAGCACATCTAAAGGTTACACAATGACCATTGGCTCCTTGTGGCAAGGAAAGTTTGATAAGTATGTCCAAGTATTAGGCGACAAGAGTGGAGGTTCAGCTATACAGGAGTACATGCGAGACAGGATCACATTTAGGGCTCACTATCAAGAGCTGGGGGGAAAAATTGTGATTCCCATCAAGGTACTGCATGTATTGAGGAATCCTTATGATGTCATAGCAACACACCTTCTCTACTGGGTCGGGAAACAAAATAATCAAATGGGAGCAAGTTTTGTGGTGGCAGTAAAGAAGCAAGTTGGCAATATCACTACCAACACCAGAGACAGGGAAGATGCAAAAATCAGCGATCACACAAGGATGAAAATTGACGTCAAGAAATATTTTGACATGAGTAGAGCTGTGATGGAACTGATCGAGTTGATTGGCAGGAAAAATGTTTTGGATATCCATCTCAGAGATCTAATTCACAAACCAAGGAGTACTATCTTGTCCATCTCTAGTTTCCTCGGTATTGATGCTGAAGACAAGTATCTGCAATTGTGCGTGGAAAAGGTTTATAAGACAACATCACATTCAAGAAACTTGGTGGTTTGGCCACTTGAGCTGAGGATGACAGTCCAGTACAGAATGAAAGAGTATGAGATGCTCCAAGGGTACAACTTCACCAGTGATTGATTTACACAATGCAGGCAGCCATTCCGAGTGTCTTGTGAATACTATATCATGGTCTCTTACATTATGAGCAGTTGTACCAAATATGACGACCGTTATCATAGAACGGTATTACATACACACAATAATAGATTTCAAGTTTTTGCTCTCTGTTTGCTTCCTGCTCTTTTCTTTGCAGAGCGCTGGTGGTCATACTTGCTGACAGTCTTGATGTGTTCTCTTGCCACAGGTCTTTTGGTCAACTTCTTGGGAGTATTCCTATAAAATCAAACAAAAACAGAAACAATGTGTCAATCTAGTATTTAAACACTGATCCACAATTCGGCTAAGTAGGCAGTGTAAGTGTCCATAGAATACGACGACGACAACGACGAAAAAAGTAGTGATGAAGGTCTATTTGTTTACTAGGTGTTTTCAAAAGGGGGGACCATACTATATTTTGTTAAAAACACAGTGGTTATGACTTGAGAGCTCTATAAATTGTCCATACTTCACTCTGTGAAATTGAGCTCAAAAGATAACTGTCTGTGCTCTCATTTGGTACTAAAAACTGTTGCACAGGTATATATATATATATATATATTACCATTCTCAAGTTTCAAGCAGTCAAATTAAAAACCTCAAAACCGGCATGCCCAAACAAGTGAAAAGTGCTAGCCTGTTGAAATTGGTACCAGTGGCTAGAGGAAGCCCTACTCTAGCACATTGCGTTTATATAAGGCGCAAAAACGTGAGTAAGTAGTCATGCACATCGTTCAAATTCCTAAAATTAAATTTTTTTCAAACCACTACTTGACCACCTAATTAGGGCTTTAGTGCCCAATGAAAACCCTCATGCGCAATAGAGGAGGGCTTCCTCTATATAGCAAATTGCACTTTCTAATTAGGAGCTAGAACTGTCGGGGATATTGGCATGTTGATTTGGAGGCCCCCAACTTTGACTGCCTGTAGCTTGGGCATGGATTTTAGTATCAAAAGGGGAGAGCTATGTTTGAGCTATATATCAAGTTCATAGAGTGAAGTGTACTGGAGTTCCCAGTCGGAACCAGTTCTCACTTTGTAGAATATCGGCCCTCGTGAATTAGAGAATAAAATACAGCAAGAGTTTTAGGAAGAGCCTGATATTACAACAACTAGCAAATCCTCTCATTCCTATATATATAAATACAGTCCAGTTATGTGAACATATAAGTGACTATATAGGACCTGGACATGGGGGTGTCAGCTCTGTTTTGGCAATTTTAACCCAGATTATATTTTAGTGTGAAAGGAATGAGAAATCTGTTGTTGATGGGGAATATTCGAGCTGTTGCCATTCTTTTTTTCCCTTTTTATCTTCTTTTTTTATTGAAAAAGATCATACTCAAATGACTATTATTCAATCGCAATTTTCCGATTTTTCTCAATTCTTTTTGCAGTTTGCTCAGATATTGAATAATCAATCCGGGTCGATGGGTTTTCAGATGTTCGAATAAATGGATTAAGGCGAGCTTCTGACATTTTGTGGTACAAATCGCTTCGGTCATCTTTCCAATTTTGGTAAACTTTGGTTATCAGTAATGATCCTCTTTGCCCATGTACAGGTTTGACAGGAAAAAGCACACACGATAGGCAGTAAATTCCATCCTCCTTAGTGGAGTAAGAAATAAATGGGTAGCATAGTAATGGTAGTAAAGAAGCTGGGTTAGAGTCCAATGTGGTTGTGGTGAGCGTCAATGGACTCCACTCCCTACAAGAGCCCCACCCACTCTCACTATACAATATGTGTAAAGAGTAATTCTCCTAATACGCATAATATTCGTTAGGGTGGTGCAAGCATTGCCTTGGAGTACAGAGAAATTGTGAATGTACTGATGTTGCTCATACTTTGATGCAGGACACTAGAGTGAGTGAAAAATTGGCATTACCTCTCTCTTGCTGAATGAGCTGCTCATTCTCATCCATTTCCTCCCGAGCTGCTCATTCTCATCTATTTCCACCTGCTGATCACTATCACTCAGGAACCAGGAAAGATGCCGGTGCCCAGCCAATCAAACCTTGAGCATCAACCATCCACCATCCTGAAATGTACCCAACGATAACAATAATGATTATTTATTCTGCCCCGCCCCCTTTCCCCCTTACCATTGGGATCCTTCTGGAGCACTTGAACTTGTTCCATCCCTTTTTTTCTTTGAACAGTTCAAACCACTTCAGTTGGATCAACATTTGTTGCCATTGCTGTTATGATCTTTTAATCTTTCCCTGCCGAACCATTTCCCAATCTCCTCTATATAATTGAACATAATATTACTAGTTTGTGTGTGTGTGTGTGTTTGTGTGTGGTGTGCATGTTGGTATGAGTTCTGGTATGATTTCTGTGTGGGTCTATATAACTATGTGTGTGTAGGTGGACAATATTTCTCTAAAAGGGACGGCTTCTTTGGAAGGTCGGGGAATCCTTTCCTGTTGGTACATATTCAACCACAGACACCACTCGGTTCTAATTTTTCTCCAAAAGTTTATAAGATGTGAAGTATTTGTCAAAGTAGATGTGGTAATTTTTGTATTGGAGATTCTGGGTAAGGTGTTTCACTACACTTGGTCCCAGGCCTTCTTCTGCTCGACATCCTTCTTTCCAGTACAGATATCAAAATATCCATTACATCTACCAGCTAGCACTCAAACCACCTTGATGCCTCTCTTGCTATATAGGCTTCTTGGAAGGCACTGTTTTAGAGATGTTCGTTCTGAAATTTGACATTGCTTCACCAACAACAGTTTCTTTACGAGGGTTATAAACATTTTTGTAAGGTGAGGTATAATTGGGCTAACCTTACCAAGCCAATCAAGATGTGGCTATTTTTTAGGCTATTATAGTTGTTGTCTACCAAATGCAGATATTGTGAGTTGACTCGGAATCAATCACGAGTGATATGGTCGGCAATTGGTGAAAAACAAAAACAATCTGACCTCCAATAATCTGACTGTGATGTAAGATGGTTTATCCCCGTCAATACAAAAGCCTAAATAAGCTTTAATTTCTCGGTGCCAACTTCTGAACTTTTCTGCCATTACCTCTTCTGCATATTTGTTAGTTTCTCTCACTATACTATCCATCATATCTTCAGTAGAGAAAAGTGCAAAACATTTACAAGGTGACTCAGGAATTGTTATGCTGTTATGGTTGATCCAATAGGTGAAGAAAATGGCATGATATATAATCTTACAACTTTTGTTGTCCAAGAGGTGGGAAATTTGTCAATGATGTTGATACAATTGCAGTCCCAGAGCTGGATGCTGACAAGGCTGTAGAATGTGTTGTGGATGGAGGTACATTGAAGGCAAAGATGACTCTAAAGAGACATGAGAGTTTAGTACATCACTCTGACATGAGCACATCATATAATATATAGATGTATTCTCATTATCTATTCACCTTTGCTAGTGCACACCTTCCATAGCATGACATTAGTGCATACTCTGGACTGGTCATAGATACTGGATGAGAATGTTTGTTTAATGATGTAGGAAGGCTCGAAGAGTGCAGCTATATTATATATTATAATTATAGATGTTTGTCATGTTATACATTGAGATTCCACCCATTCACAATTTAAGCTATCGTTAGATATATACTTGTACTCATACCTGTCGGCAGTTTACACAGTATCATTATCAGCAGCCTTCTTGGGTTTACTAATTGGTGGCTAGTAGCGGATCTGGGGGGGGGGGGGGGGGGTTGGGGGGTCAGAACCCCCCCTCAAGAATATAACCACACCCATTAAATTATACTCAAACTCTGTGCAAATGCACAACACATGCATAGGACATGAGAATGTGGCATGTTTGTTGAAAGAGGTGTTGGTGAAGTATTGAGTGATTGATAAGGTGTGAATGAAGCCATCTTAAACCCAGCTGCTTATGAATCAGTCTATGTTACTGAACTTGAGGGTGATGAATCTACTTTCAATGACTGCAGTTGGGACAGGGAAACTCGTATTAAAGCTCAAGGACTATTGAGAACTATACAAACTCCATGCCATGCTATCTGTTTAACAAATGCACTTGAATCAATAAAGCCACTAACAGTCAAGCTTCAGAAGAGAAATCAAGATATCTATCAAGCCTATAAGCAAGTGGATGAAACTATTGACTTCATCAAGTCTGGACGTCCTGATATTGACAATGTATTTGATCAGTGGTATAAAGAATCAAGTGCTTTACTAACATTGAAGAAGTAACTCTTACAAGGAGAGTGGAGAGGCAAGCCCATAGAAATAACCATCCTGGTGATTCTGCTCAAGAATATTATAAAAGGATTAGAGCTATTCCTTTCCTTGACACCATCATCTGTGAACTGGAGTCACAGTTCAACAAGGAAAGCAGAATTTGTGCTGAGATTTTGCTTCTCACTCCAGCCATTTCTGTCACTGATAAATTTGACCCAGTGTCCGAAGTCGCTCACATGCTTACATGGGAGTGCCATCTTCCTTCTCCAGTACAGCTCCAAAATGAGATGTCAAGATGGAAAATATTCTGGCAAAGGAGATTGGATGCAGGTGATGAAGTTCCTAACAGCTTGCTAAATGCAATTAGTACTATTCGCAGAGAAGATTTCGATACCCTTTTGTATATTGCTTGCGTCCTATATACCTATCACCAGTTGTGAAGCAGAGTCGGCAGACCAAAAATTACCTTCGAAACACTATGCTTACATCCAGACTGTCATTCAGCATAGTAGTACCAACTTCAACAGAGATAAATATTTGTGAACAAAGATGCCCGTAGAATGTTTAGCTCGTCTATTTTGTGTGCGTAATGACTTCCACTGACAATATTATTGATGCTGTACTTATTGTATATGACTTACTAAAACTTTCTTTAACCATAATATATTTGAAAAAAACACTCAAAAGAGCTAAAGGTGACAATACCAAAAAATTACTGTCAACAAGTCAATTCCCCCTAGTCAAAATGTCTAGATCCGCCCCTGACTGTCTGAGCTGACATGAAAATGCGTCAATTGTAGCCCAGCACGGATGAGGCATAATGTCTATCAACAATAATCAACTAGCTATATATATAGCTAGAGGCAATTTAACAGATAGATGACATTGTTAAATGAAGTGAGGTGGTGGATGTGACAATATGAGCTGCTGATTGTCTCTTAGGCAAAGTCAAGCAGCACTCCCATATCATTTCAAAGCACACATTTATATCCTATTCACAGTTGACCACACCTATTTATATTCTACCACAATGTCCTGTTTCCTGTTCTTTATAGTTATTGAGTCAATCATTACCTGCCCTGGCAGTCTGTAAAAATTATGAGTTGTCTATCCAAGAGGAAAGTCCTTGTGGGGGCTATCTTGCTCGTGGCCATGCTACTAATCAGCAGGGATCAATCTGTGGTCTCACCAGTTCTGTTAATAGGTGGCATTGAGGACAAGGCAGATCCTAGCAGAATTATAGCAGCCAACAAGAGCCATCTTGTTCACTCAGTGATATCACTGCCAAGGCCTACACCAAAGAAGAAACACAGATCTAGGAATGCAAGACCAGTAATGGCAAACTTATCATCTAACCTCCCTACTCTGCCCCCAGATGTCATCCAAGGCATAAAAACATTTATGTTTTTTATTGGCTATCCCAGGAGTGGTCACAGCATTGTCGGCAGCATCTTGGATGCACATCCACACGTTGTTATATCCCATGAGCTAAAGTTTTTCGAGCAATGGTCCTTCTTCAATGATAAAGCCACACCAAGAGCATGGACAGCAAACCTGTACAATATAATCTACCAGAGGAGCGTAAAGGACACACTAGCAGGTGGACTAAGGAATTCTAAAAGCACATCTAAAGGTTACACAATGACCATTGGCTCCTTGTGGCAAGGAAAGTTTGATAAGTATGTCCAAGTATTAGGCGACAAGAGTGGAGGTTCAGCTATACAGGAGTACATGCGAGACAGGATCACATTTAGGGCTCACTATCAAGAGCTGGGGGGAAAAATTGTGATTCCCATCAAGGTACTGCATGTATTGAGGAATCCTTATGATGTCATAGCAACACACCTTCTCTACTGGGTCGGGAAACAAAATAATCAAATGGGAGCAAGTTTTGTGGTGGCAGTAAAGAAGCAAGTTGGCAATATCACTACCAACACCAGAGACAGGGAAGATGCAAAAATCAGCGATCACACAAGGATGAAAATTGACGTCAAGAAATATTTTGACATGAGTAGAGCTGTGATGGAACTGATCGAGTTGATTGGCAGGAAAAATGTTTTGGATATCCATCTCAGAGATCTAATTCACAAACCAAGGAGTACTATCTTGTCCATCTCTAGTTTCCTCGGTATTGATGCTGAAGACAAGTATCTGCAATTGTGCGTGGAAAAGGTTTATAAGACAACATCACATTCAAGAAACTTGGTGGTTTGGCCACTTGAGCTGAGGATGACAGTCCAGTACAGAATGAAAGAGTATGAGATGCTCCAAGGGTACAACTTCACCAGTGATTGATTTACACAATGCAGGCAGCCATTCCGAGTGTCTTGTGAATACTATATCATGGTCTCTTACATTATGAGCAGTTGTACCAAATATGACGACCGTTATCATAGAACGGTATTACATACACACAATAATAGATTTCAAGTTTTTGCTCTCTGTTTGCTTCCTGCTCTTTTCTTTGCAGAGCGCTGGTGGTCATACTTGCTGACAGTCTTGATGTGTTCTCTTGCCACAGGTCTTTTGGTCAACTTCTTGGGAGTATTCCTATAAAATCAAACAAAAACAGAAACAATGTGTCAATCTAGTATTTAAACACTGATCCACAATTCGGCTAAGTAGGCAGTGTAAGTGTCCATAGAATACGACGACGACAACGACGAAAAAAGTAGTGATGAAGGTCTATTTGTTTACTAGGTGTTTTCAAAAGGGGGGACCATACTATATTTTGTTAAAAACACAGTGGTTATGACTTGAGAGCTCTATAAATTGTCCATACTTCACTCTGTGAAATTGAGCTCAAAAGATAACTGTCTGTGCTCTCATTTGGTACTAAAAACTGTTGCACAGGTATATATATATATATATATATTACCATTCTCAAGTTTCAAGCAGTCAAATTAAAAACCTCAAAACCGGCATGCCCAAACAAGTGAAAAGTGCTAGCCTGTTGAAATTGGTACCAGTGGCTAGAGGAAGCCCTACTCTAGCACATTGCATTTATATAAGGCGCAAAAACGTGAGTAAGTAGTCATGCACATCGTTCAAATTCCTAAAATTAAATTTTTTTCAAACCACTACTTGACCACCTAATTAGGGCTTTAGTGCCCAATGAAAACCCTCATGCGCAATAGAGGAGGGCTTCCTCTATATAGCAAATTGCACTTTCTAATTAGGAGCTAGAACTGTCGGGGATATTGGCATGTTGATTTGGAGGCCCCCAACTTTGACTGCCTGTAGCTTGGGCATGGATTTTAGTATCAAAAGGGGAGAGCTATGTTTGAGCTATATATCAAGTTCATAGAGTGAAGTGTACTGGAGTTCCCAGTCGGAACCAGTTCTCACTTTGTAGAATATCGGCCCTCGTGAATTAGAGAATAAAATACAGCAAGAGTTTTAGGAAGAGCCTGATATTACAACAACTAGCAAATCCTCTCATTCCTATATATATAAATACAGTCCAGTTATGTGAACATATAAGTGACTATATAGGACCTGGACATGGGGGTGTCAGCTCTGTTTTGGCAATTTTAACCCAGATTATATTTTAGTGTGAAAGGAATGAGAAATCTGTTGTTGATGGGGAATATTCGAGCTGTTGCCATTCTTTTTTTCCCTTTTTATCTTCTTTTTTTATTGAAAAAGATCATACTCAAATGACTATTATTCAATCGCAATTTTCCGATTTTTCTCAATTCTTTTTGCAGTTTGCTCAGATATTGAATAATCAATCCGGGTCGATGGGTTTTCAGATGTTCGAATAAATGGATTAAGGCGAGCTTCTGACATTTTGTGGTACAAATCGCTTCGGTCATCTTTCCAATTTTGGTAAACTTTGGTTATCAGTAATGATCCTCTTTGCCCATGTACAGGTTTGACAGGAAAAAGCACACACGATAGGCAGTAAATTCCATCCTCCTTAGTGGAGTAAGAAATAAATGGGTAGCATAGTAATGGTAGTAAAGAAGCTGGGTTAGAGTCCAATGTGGTTGTGGTGAGCGTCAATGGACTCCACTCCCTACAAGAGCCCCACCCACTCTCACTATACAATATGTGTAAAGAGTAATTCTCCTAATACGCATAATATTCGTTAGGGTGGTGCAAGCATTGCCTTGGAGTACAGAGAAATTGTGAATGTACTGATGTTGCTCATACTTTGATGCAGGACACTAGAGTGAGTGAAAAATTGGCATTACCTCTCTCTTGCTGAATGAGCTGCTCATTCTCATCCATTTCCTCCCGAGCTGCTCATTCTCATCTATTTCCACCTGCTGATCACTATCACTCAGGAACCAGGAAAGATGCCGGTGCCCAGCCAATCAAACCTTGAGCATCAACCATCCACCATCCTGAAATGTACCCAACGATAACAATAATGATTATTTATTCTGCCCCGCCCCCTTTCCCCCTTACCATTGGGATCCTTCTGGAGCACTTGAACTTGTTCCATCCCTATTTTTCTTTGAACAGTTCCAACCACTTCAGTTGGATCAACATTTGTTGCCATTGCTGTTATGATCTTTTAATCTTTCCCTGCCGAACCATTTCCCAATCTCCTCTATATAATTGAACATAATATTACTAGTTTGTGTGTGTGTGTGTGTTTGTGTGTGGTGTGCATGTTGGTATGAGTTCTGGTATGATTTCTGTGTGGGTCTATATAACTATGTGTGTGTAGGTGGACAATATTTCTCTAAAAGGGACGGCTTCTTTGGAAGGTCGGGGAATCCTTTCCTGTTGGTACATATTCAACCACAGACACCACTCGGTTCTAATTTTTCTCCAAAAGTTTATAAGATGTGAAGTATTTGTCAAAGTAGATGTGGTAATTTTTGTATTGGAGATTCTGGGTAAGGTGTTTCACTACACTTGGTCCCAGGCCTTCTTCTGCTCGACATCCTTCTTTCCAGTACAGATATCAAAATATCCATTACAGCTACCAGCTAGCACTCAAACCACCTTGATGCCTCTCTTGCTATATAGGCTTCTTGGAAGGCACTGTTTTAGAGATGTTCGTTCTGAAATTTGACATTGCTTCACCAACAACAGTTTCTTTACGAGGGTTATAAACATTTTTGTAAGGTGAGGTATAATTGGGCTCACCTTACCAAGCCAATCAAGATGTGGCTATTTTTTAGGCTATTATAGTGTTGTCTACCAAATGCAGATATTGTGAGTTGACTCGGAATCAATCACGAGTGATATGGTCGGCAATTGGTGAAAAACAAAAACAATCTGACCTCCAATAATCTGACTGTGATGTAAGATGGTTTATCCCCGTCAATACAAAAGCCTAAATAAGCTTTAATTTCTCGGTGCCAACTTCTGAACTTTTCTGCCATTACCTCTTCTGCATATTTGTTAGTTTCTCTCACTATACTATCCATCATATCTTCAGTAGAGAAAAGTGCAAAACATTTACAAGGTGACTCAGGAATTGTTATGCTGTTATGGTTGATCCAATAGGTGAAGAAAATGGCATGATATATAATCTTACAACTTTTGTTGTCCAAGAGGTGGGAAATTTGTCAATGATGTTGATACAATTGCAGTCCCAGAGCTGGATGCTGACAAGGCTGTAGAATGTGTTGTGGATGGAGGTACATTGAAGGCAAAGATGACTCTAAAGAGACATGAGAGTTTAGTACATCACTCTGACATGAGCACATCATATAATATATAGATGTATTCTCATTATCTATTCACCTTTGCTAGTGCACACCTTCCATAGCATGACATTAGTGCATACTCTGGACTGGTCATAGATACTGGATGAGAATGTTTGTTTAATGATGTAGGAAGGCTCGAAGAGTGCAGCTATATTATATATTATAATTATAGATGTTTGTCATGTTATACATTGAGATTCCACCCATTCACAATTTAAGCTATCGTTAGATATATACTTGTACTCATACCTGTCGGCAGTTTACACAGTATCATTATCAGCAGCCTTCTTGGGTTTACTAATTGGTGGCTAGTGGCGGATCTAGGGGGGGGGGGGGGTTGGGGGGTCAGAACCCCCCCTCAAGAATATAACCACACCCATTAAATTATACTCAAACTCTGTGCAAATGCACAACACATGCATAGGACATGAGAATGTGGCATGTTTGTTGAAAGAGGTGTTGGTGAAGTATTGAGTGATTGATAAGGTGTGAATGAAGCCATCTTAAACCCAGCTGCTTATGAATCAGTCTATGTTACTGAACTTGAGGGTGATGAATCTACCTTCAATGACTGCAGTTGGGACAGGGAAACTCGTATTAAAGCTCAAGGACTATTGAGAACTATACAAACTCCATGCCATGCTATCTGTTTAACAAATGCACTTGAATCAATAAAGCCACTAACAGTCAAGCTTCAGAAGAGAAATCAAGATATCTATCAAGCCTATAAGCAAGTGGATGAAACTATTGACTTCATCAAGTCTGGACGTCCTGATATTGACAATGTATTTGATCAGTGGTATAAAGAATCAAGTGCTTTACTAACATTGAAGAAGTAACTCTTACAAGGAGAGTGGAGAGGCAAGCCCATAGAAATAACCATCCTGGTGATTCTGCTCAAGAATATTATAAAAGGATTAGAGCTATTCCTTTCCTTGACACCATCATCTGTGAACTGGAGTCACAGTTCAACAAGGAAAGCAGAATTTGTGCTGAGATTTTGCTTCTCACTCCAGCCATTTCTGTCACTGATAAATTTGACCCAGTGTCCGAAGTCGCTCACATGCTTACATGGGAGTGCCATCTTCCTTCTCCAGTACAGCTCCAAAATGAGATGTCAAGATGGAAAATATTCTGGCAAAGGAGATTGGATGCAGGTGATGAAGTTCCTAACAGCTTGCTAAATGCAATTAGTACTATTCGCAGAGAAGATTTCGATACCCTTTTGTATATTGCTTGCGTCCTATATACCTATCACCAGTTGTGAAGCAGAGTCGGCAGACCAAAAATTACCTTCGAAACACTATGCTTACATCCAGACTGTCATTCAGCATAGTAGTACCAACTTCAACAGAGATAAATATTTGTAAACAAAGATGCCCGTAGAATGTTTAGCTCGTCTATTTTGTGTGCGTAATGACTTCCACTGACAATATTATTGATGCTGTACTTATTGTATATGACTTACTAAAACTTTCTTTAACCATAATAAATTTGAAAAAAACACTCAAAAGAGCTAAAGGTGACAATACCAAAAAATTACTGTCAACAAGTCAATCCCCCCTAGTCAAAATGTCTAGATCCGCCCCTGACTGTCTGAGCTGACATGAAAATGCGTCAATTGTAGCCCAGCACGGATGAGGCATAATGTCTATCAACAATAATCAACTAGCTATATATATAGCTAGAGGCAATTTAACAGATAGATGACATTGTTAAATGAAGTGAGGTGGTGGATGTGACAATATGAGCTGCTGATTGTCTCTTAGGCAAAGTCAAGCAGCACTCCCATATCATTTCAAAGCACACATTTATATCCTATTCACAGTTGACCACACCTATTTATATTCTACCACAATGTCCTGTTTCCTGTTCTTTATAGTTATTGAGTCAATCATTACCTGCCCTGGCAGTCTGTAAAAATTATGAGTTGTCTATCCAAGAGGAAAGTCCTTGTGGGGGCTATCTTGCTCGTGGCCATGCTACTAATCAGCAGGGATCAATCTGTGGTCTCACCAGTTCTGTTAATAGGTGGCATTGAGGACAAGGCAGATCCTAGCAGAATTATAGCAGCCAACAAGAGCCATCTTGTTCACTCAGTGATATCACTGCCAAGGCCTACACCAAAGAAGAAACACAGATCTAGGAATGCAAGACCAGTAATGGCAAACTTATCATCTAACCTCCCTACTCTGCCCCCAGATGTCATCCAAGGCATAAAAACATTTATGTTTTTTATTGGCTATCCCAGGAGTGGTCACAGCATTGTCGGCAGCATCTTGGATGCACATCCACACGTTGTTATATCCCATGAGCTAAAGTTTTTCGAGCAATGGTCCTTCTTCAATGATAAAGCCACACCAAGAGCATGGACAGCAAACCTGTACAATATAATCTACCAGAGGAGCGTAAAGGACACACTAGCAGGTGGACTAAGGAATTCTAAAAGCACATCTAAAGGTTACACAATGACCATTGGCTCCTTGTGGCAAGGAAAGTTTGATAAGTATGTCCAAGTATTAGGCGACAAGAGTGGAGGTTCAGCTATACAGGAGTACATGCGAGACAGGATCACATTTAGGGCTCACTATCAAGAGCTGGGGGGAAAAATTGTGATTCCCATCAAGGTACTGCATGTATTGAGGAATCCTTATGATGTCATAGCAACACACCTTCTCTACTGGGTCGGGAAACAAAATAATCAAATGGGAGCAAGTTTTGTGGTGGCAGTAAAGAAGCAAGTTGGCAATATCACTACCAACACCAGAGACAGGGAAGATGCAAAAATCAGCGATCACACAAGGATGAAAATTGACGTCAAGAAATATTTTGACATGAGTAGAGCTGTGATGGAACTGATCGAGTTGATTGGCAGGAAAAATGTTTTGGATATCCATCTCAGAGATCTAATTCACAAACCAAGGAGTACTATCTTGTCCATCTCTAGTTTCCTCGGTATTGATGCTGAAGACAAGTATCTGCAATTGTGCGTGGAAAGGGTTTATAAGACACCATCACATTCAAGAAACTTGGTGGTTTGGCCACTTGAGCTGAGGATGATGGTCGAGCACAGAATGAAAGAGTATGAGATGCTACAAGGGTACAACTTTACCAGTGATTGATTTACACAATGCATGTAGCCATTCCGAGTGTCTTGTGTATACTATATCGTGTGAGCAGTTGTACCAAATATGACGACCGTTATCATAGAACTGTATTGCATACACATGTCAAGTTTTTGTTCTCTGTTTGCTTCCAGCTATCATTGCTCTTTTCTTTGCAGAGCGCTGGTGGTCATACTTGCTGACAGTCTTGATGTGCTCTCTTGCCACAGGTCTTTTGGTCAACTTCTTGCGAGTATTCCTATAAAATTAAACAAAAACAGAAACAACAGTATATAAACACTGATCTATGATTAGCTGAGTAGGCAATGTAAGTGTCCAATATATATTGTAGACATAGAATACGATGACGACAATGACGAAAAAAGTGGTGATGTAGGTCTATTTGTTTACAAGGATGTCAAGTTGTTTTCAAAAGGGGGGACAATGTTAAAAACACAGTGTTATGACTTGAGAGCTCTATAAATTGTCCATACTTCACTCTGTGAAATTGAGCTCAAAAGATAACTGTCTGTGCTCTCATTTGGTACTAAAAACTGTTGCACAGGTATATATATATATATATATATATTACCATTCTCAAGTTTCAAGCAGTCAAATTAAAAACCTCAAAACCGGCATGCCCAAACAAGTGAAAAGTGCTAGCCTGTTGAAATTGGTACCAGTGGCTAGAGAAAGCCCTACTCTAGCACATTGTGTTTATATAAGGTGCTAAAACGTGAGTAAGTAGTCATGCACATCGTTCAATTTCCTAAAATTAATTTTTTTCAAACCACTACTTGACCACCTAATTAGGGCTTTAGTGCCCAATGAAAAACCTCATGCGCAATAGAGGAGGGCTTCCTCTATATAGCTACTGGTACAAATTTCAGCTGTTAGCACTTTCCAATTAGGAGCTAGAACTGTCGGGGATATTGGCATGTTGATTTGGAGGTCCCCAACTTTGACTACCTGTAGCTTGGGCATGGATTTTAGTATCAAAAGGGAGTACATAGAGAGAGCTATGTTTGAGCTATATATCAAGTTCATAGAGTGAAGTGTACTGGAGCTCCCAGTCAGAACCAGTTCTCACTTTGTAGAATATCGGCCCTCCCCTTAAGTGAATTAGAGAATAAAACACAGCGAGAGTTTTAGGAAGAGCCTGACATTACAACAACTAGCAAATCCTCTCATTCCTAAATACAGTCCAGTTATGTGAACATATAAGATACTAGGACCTGGACATGGGGGTGTCAGCTCTGTTTTGGCAATTTTAACCCAGATTATATTTTAGTGTGAAAGGAATGAGAAATCTTTTGTTGATGGGGAATATTCAAGGTGTTGCCATTCTTTTTTCCCCTCTTATTTTATTGAAAAAATCATACTCAAATGACTATTATTTAATCGCAATTTTATGATTTTTCTCGAATAATCAATCCGGGTCGATGGGTTTTCAGATGTTTGAATAAATGCGAGCTTCTGACATTTTGTGGTACTCAAGGCGAGAGCACCACTTAACCAACCAGATGGGCACTAAACACCCACAACCCGAGTTTACGGTAACATAAGACAAAAAGCAAATCATCATTTTGACCAAAACGTTAATCATTTAATGGACTACTAAGTAACACTCATCTAGGACTTCTGTTAGCAAATAAATCAATAACTTTATTGATGTCAATAGCTATAATCTTTGTGAACATACAACAGTATCAAAGCGTTCAGTCTTTCTTCACCCATTATTGAGCATAGAGGAGATTTGATGAATTTTAATGATGAATTACTTCGCTCAACTGAAGCACTAGTCACAGGAATCAGATGTAGTACACGCAAAATAGCTGCAATGTTAGGATATAGTCGCTGATTCATTTCTTCTAAAGTATCTTGAATTGTATCAGGTTTTTCCTTATTGTCCTGCCAAAGCCTCCTCCATAACTGGATTTCTTGTGCTAGACGCTGAATGCTAAGTAAGTCTTCTTCAAAATAGGCTGCAATTTTGTCAACACTATCATCTGTTAGTTGTGATAAGTTACTAGGAATAAGTACTAAACCCTGTGCTGCAACTTTGTTGCAGTGACAAAATCGAGATGATAATTCAGATATCATTTTATCAAGATAAGGAACAAAAATAGCTCGCCTCCAGTACACATATATATGAAGCTTCACCACTAACATTACTTCGCATTGTTTGTTTGGCACATCTACGAGGCACAGAAATTTGAATGTTTGCTACTTCAGCCATTGTAAGCACACTTTTTAAATGACGTCTTAGGCTCTTTTCTCATATCTTTGAATAAATCCAAGACACCTTGAATCCGCTGGTATGCTGCAATAATATCCATACTGGTTCCCTGAAGCATAGTTGCTAGTGTATCCATCTTGAGGGGCACTTGCATTACGAAAGGATCTATACATGCATGTATTCAGATAACTGTGGATCAATGAAGTGACCCAGAAATTTGATGGACCATTTGCTGAACTTGCAACTTGTTGGATTTACAGTGTGATGCCTGCTCCTTTCAACCTTTCCAGGACTGCTCTGAGCTGAAAGTCAGATTTCTCCTGGTTTGTACCAAACCCTAGCTCATTAATCCATGTGGCAGAGCCCTTCCAAGCCTTCCAGAATTATGTTTCTGGAAAAGTTCCATTGCTCACGAGAGACCTCATTAAATGTACAAACCGAAATGGGCTCTCAACTGGTGGGAGTCAGTAGAGATGGGGGATCTACCAAAATCTACTGTTGGTTTCCAAAGTGTTTCATCGACCTTAGGTGTTGGTGCACCTCCCTAAGGTCCTGTCTTTCAAGGCTTTGAGATGGATGCAGATCTTGACATCGCCCTCCTTTTGGCCATAGCCAACCATTATGTGGCTTCACTAAACTGGCTGATAATCTCTATTGCCTCCATTTGTCAAGTTTCTCCTTCACCTTCTAAAGGGACTTTGTTAGTGGGATTACGGTCGAAGCTGGATTTGGTATTCCTCTCCCAAATCTCTTAGTTCGCTGAAGTCTTTGGGGGTGTTGTGCTGGGATATAGGTTCCCAAGCCATCCAATCCCTGTAAGAATTTAATGAATATATTTGCTGGCAGACTTAGTAGGTACCTTCAATTATAGTACGTATCATCTGCTTCATTGTAGAATGGGTTCATTCTGACCTTACTGTACATATGTCTTCTAGCTTCTGTTTTCTCTAGGCCATAAACAAGATGTAAAGTGAGGCTAGCTACAAATGTACATGATCATAATGTTTCTCTCAAGGTAGCTATGATCTCTGCTTGTGTATTGAGCTTGAAGTCCATGTCCATGTCTTGCACTGAGATTATTGCTGGCCAAGGAGAATCCCTTATGGTCAAGAGTACACACAGGAATGCCGAATCGAGAGCTAGCTTTGAAAGGTACTGAGGCGTCAATTGTCCTTTGGGGGTATGGGACATGGTTTTCTTATCTGGGCAATTGTCTAGCTGGTGTCAGTCCCTGTCACAGCATTTGCATCCTAGGTTGTGATGGGTTACTTGTCTTGACCTGGTTTCCTTTGAGCTTGAATTATTGTAGTACACTATGATCAGCCCTTTCACCATCCTCTTCTGCTGGGTCTTCCATTCATCCTGACTGTACTGGCTTACCCTTCTCTAAGGCGCTGTCCATCTGCAGCTTCTGGAAGGTGGAACTGTATCTGTAGAGATCTGTGATGTATTTCTCCACTGTTTCGCTCTCGTTCTGGCAGCGACAGATGAACATGGCCTGCTTGAATATGATATTCTTTCTTATTTTGGAGAAGCCCTTGACCTCTTTGTTATACTGCTTGTTCAAATCTTCTGAGATGTTTGTAGAGGTAAGAATGTCCTCTGCATCTTCTCTGGGGAATTAGAGCAACACGGAGACTTGTTATATCTCCTCTAGTGCAGCAAGCCCCAAAGCCATTCAAAACTGATGGAAATTGTCAATTTACCAATGCTCACCAGGAATGGCTTCACAGGCACCTATACTCACAAGGAATGGCTTCACAGACACCTATACTCACAAGGAATGGCTTCACAGGCACCTATACTCACAAGGAATGGCTTCACAGGCACCTATACTCACAAGGAATGTCTTCACAGACACCTATACTCACAAGGAATGGCACCTACACTCACAAGGAATGGCTTCACAGACACCTGTACTCACAAGGAATGTCTTCACAGACACCTATACTGACAAGGAATGGCTTCACAGACACCTATACTCACAAGGAATGACTTCACAGGCACCTATACCCACAAGGAATGGCTTCACAGACACCTATACCCCTAAGGATAGCTTCACAGGCACCTATGCTCACAAGGAATGGCTTCACAGACACCTATACTCACAAGGAATGGCTTCACAGGCACCTATACTCACAAGGAATGGCTTCACAGGCACCTATACTCGCAAGGAATGGCTTCAGGGGCACCTACACTCACCAGGAATAGCTTCACAAACACCTCCAGAAATGGCTTCATAGGCACCTATGCTAACCAGGAATGGCTTCACAGACGCCTATACTCACTAGGATGGCTTCACAGACACCTATACTCACTTGAATGGCTTCAGAGGCACCTATACTCACCAGGAATTTCACAAACACCTCCAGAAATGGCTTCATAGGCACCTATGCTAACCAGGAATGGATTCACAGGCACCTATGCTCACTAGAATGGCTTCACAGTCACCTATGCTCACTAGGATGTCTTCAGAGGTACCTATACTCACCAGGAATAGCTTCACAAACACCTCCAGAGCTTCACAGGCACCTATGCTCACCATGAATTCAAATGAAAACATGGAGTGTAAGAATAGGAGGGAGTGTAGGAGATGAGAGGGGGGGGGAGAAAGAGATGGGTGAGAGGGCATATATTTTTGACTCATGACATTCACTGAGACAACCTTTATCAGCCATCAGATCCCACAACTTCCACCTTGTATAGTAGTTTGCTCTAGCTCTAGCTACACCTCCAAAACACAAACAAACAACAATAACAACAACAAGCTAGCCCACTCTTGTTAGGATTAAATAAGGAATGTTTGGCGGCACAGGAAATAATACAGGATGTGACACATTAAACCACGAAATAGCTCTCAGTGTTACCACAGTGGTGTATCTGCATACAAGAGTGCACCTTTGCAAACATGCCCCAATAGTCACACTACAGGTCCACACACGTAGAGAAATCTATGCAAGCTATTTTCTTCCAAAGCTAGATCTAACCCTACTCCACTATAAAACACACACACACACACACTGAAATTAGTGAAATAGTGAAGTAGTGAGGTGATTCTGAATTGTCAAAAAGTGCATGTGGTCCTCTACTGTCTAAGTAGCTGTGGGTATTGCAGATGATGACTCAGAGTATAACCTTGAAGAACTCATGACAAACTTCATAGGCTGGTGTTTTAGAACTTAGTTGATGTGATATTAGTTAAGTGCTGTTTAGAAAAACAAAAGGCACTTTGTATGCTTTTGTTGCTCTCGACTAGCTACTTAAATAGCATGTCAACAGTGCCAATCTGGTATAGCTCTCAATTGAAGAACACACACAAGATGCTTGCCATTTCTGTGTCACATGATGTAATGCATGCATCTCATTATTCAGTTATTGTTCCTAAAGAACTGAAAGTGATATATGTATGTAGCATGGCTAGAGCTAATGGTACTATTTGTTCTAGCAACTAGACTGGGCTCTAGCAATGCCACTCAACACACAACCCTACCAAAGAATATGTACAGGTAGAAAATAATGCTTATTTACTTCTAAAGAGGTTCAGAAAGTTTATTCTTTACCTTCCACGGAAAATAAATTACACCCTGAAGAGAAAGCAGGATGGAAGAAAGTGAAATGGAACATTATCAAAAATAATATAATAATAATAATACTAACAGCAACAACAATTATAAAATTCCTCCATAGAAGACCGAGTAAGAATTATGAACATATAAGCATTGTGTGTGTGTGTGTGTGTGTGTGTGTGTGTGTGTGTGGTGTATCGTGTGTGTCTAGTTTGTCATGAATGCTCAGTTTGCCTTTATCATACTGGAAATGAATTACAACGATGACTTCATCTGGCACTGGCAAAAGAGGTGTAAGTATGTGTAAGTACTTACACCTCTTTTGCCAGTGCCAGATGAAGTCATCATTGTAATTCATTTCCAGTATGATAAAGGCAAACTGAGCATTCATGACAAACTAGACACACACGCTACACCACACACACACACACACACACACACACACAATGCTTATATATTCATAATTCTTACTCGGTCTTCTATGGAGGAATTTTATAATTGTTGTTGCTGTTAGTATTATTATTATTATATTATTTTTGATAATGTTCCATTTCACTTTCTTCCATCCTGCTTTCTCTTCAGGGTGTAATTTATTTTCCGTGGAAGGTAAAGAATAAACTTTCTGAACCTCTTTAGAAGTAAATAAGCATTATTTTCTACCTGTACATATTCTTTGGTAGGGTTGTGTGTTGAGTGGCATTGCTAGAGCCCAGTCTAGTTGCTAGAACAAATAGTACCATTGTGTGTGAGTGAGTTAAAATAATATGTTAAATATTGTAATCTTAGGATATATCTTAATAGCCCTTTAACACTTGAGAGGAGGGAGAGAGGGCTTGGAAAAGAGAGAAAACTCGTATTGTAGCTGGATAATAACTTGACATGAATGCTGATAGTGCAATGGAAAATGCTTTTGCCATTAGCTTTATAGCTAAAACTAATCCACTATACTTTCCAAATGTATCTATATTGGCAACTCCAACAAATTCACAGAAAAGGTAAATTAGAACTAGCATCAACTCAAATCAGCACACCAAACTTAGCTATTTCCAGCTAAAACTCTGAGAAAGTTTATGAAATCCTTACTACCATGCCTTAGCTCTATCTAGCAAGCTAACTACACATTAAAAACATTCCTGTCCAAACTCAATCATAATTTAGATCCACAGTCTAGAAGCTTCCTTAGACTGAAGTAAAGCTTCTACACTCCATCTCTGCGTCTTTCTATTAGAGCTTACTAGTGACAAGAATGGATGGTAACACTCTAGCTTTGCTAAACTGGAAATGATCGTAATAGAATTGGGTTTTGCTAAACTAAACTGTAAATAATGTTACATATTTAGCTGCTACTCCATCGCAATCTTAACACCAGCTTGGAAAACTGCAAGGAATATATTACTCTTAGCTACTTCTCCATATTACAATCCAATCTGATGACAATGACATCAATAATTTACAGATCAGTGTATAGTATTAGGCGGCATCTATGCTTGGATTAGGACAATACCTAGAGCAATGTGATAATGCTGGGATTTTAAATAGTGTGTTTTGTTGTTGTTGTTGTTGTTTTGCACCTTCGCTCGTCACACAATGATAATGTGTCATTGTGTTCGTTGATATTTTTATGGCAAAGAACGGCATGCAGTGAGCATCCATAGATACGCCCACAGCAAGACCAGTTTCCCCATCTAGCCCACTCCGAGGGTTCGCTTTGATCGCCGATAATGGGCATCATCTTTACTCGTCCTCTAATGGGTAAACAGTTAAAGCAGTGATCGTCTGTCTGTTATTTTTTAAGGATTTGGTTATTACATCAGTGGTGACAGATTGCCAAGCTTTCTCCACAAACTCCAGACAGAGCATTTTCTCGTGAGTTGGCGTTTCATATTTCCAGCTGGTGGGGTCTGAATACCATTTAAGTTCTAAGAACACCCTATTTTTGATGGAGTATTATACAGAATGGACAGCAGAGTGATGAAAGAAATGGATTGCTCCCTTCTCTGTTTGATCAACTTCTAAATACAACTGCTTGAAACAATGTGGATCTTAAGTTGACAGACTTTCTCAATGGGCTCTAGATTCTATAGCCATTGCTTCTTACTTTAAATCCTTCATCAGGAATAATGGGATCTCATTACTTACTGTATCAAGGGGAAATTGTGTTTGCCTGTTTCTTTAGAACTTGGAGGTCACAAAGTCCGAGTGAAATAATTCACTTTTTTCACTCCTTCCCCTCCCCTTTTCCCTCCTTCCCTTTTGTTCCTTTGCAGTATAACACCCTAAAAACAATATTTTGCAGTATACAGAGATAGAAGCCATTGTAGAACACTTCCCATTAGGGTGTGGCTTGCTAATGACATGTATTGTGGGAGTCCAGGGAACATGACCACACCAACCCAGCTCTGATCATCAGGATCGGAAGTGGAAAACTCCGGGGTGTATCTGAACCTGAAGATGAATTGGCAGTAGCTAGTGCCAACCCCTTCTCCATATAGGTTTCAGCCTGATGTTCTTCTTTTTCCAATGAAGATGATTCCGGGACAGGCTAAGTGATTTGTCATGGTATACCTATATCTTCAGTCCATTGTTGCATCTAATAGCATTTCTTAACCTAGGTGTCTATGTGGTCACTGTAGTACAATGGAGACAAGCAGAGAGTGTCTGTGCTGCAAAGAAAAATAGAATGAACTGGAAGTTCCTGTGAACTACATTACAGAGCACCCAGGTTTTGAGGCAGTTTGCCAAATGTCAGGGTCCTTCAAATAGCCTATTACCAGTATCGATAACTATGGGATGCATGTTGTGTGTGTATTATGTGTGTCTTATTTTTCCCTGTCTCCTCTATTTTGCTACAGAAAGTTCAGATATACAGCCTACAGACGATTGACCACATGGTGCTAGGGTTGGTTGGGAAAGGAGATTTGAGTCGTTTTACAAGCATGTGCAGTGACCAAAATTATAGCAAGTTTTCCTTCTGAAACCTACACTGGGTTTAACTACCCTTCGTTATAACATAGCAATTTCCACTTAGTAGTTATAGCAAGCTGTTATGTTGTTGTTTTCTTTTTCATTATCGTGCAATAAATTCATGAAAATCGACTTTAATGTAAGTAATAGCTTTTCTTTGTTAGGCCTCCTATAACTATCACATAATGGATGAGGTGAAGAAGTAATAGAATCCAAGGAATTATAAGACGTATACGAACTTCTGTGAACAGGTCATCAATATAATCTATTATGAACAAAGAAATGATAAAGAAATGATATCATTACATTGTTCATGCATTAGTAGTAATAGTCTTACAAAAAATAGTCTTCCACTATCTTCCTAATAATATATTCCCTTTCTTATAATATGGGATAGTGGATAAAATTTCTGCTGGTGTCCTCCATTGTTATAACTTGCTTTCTTCCTTATTCTCATTGTAGTGGAGTGATGCCAGGTATATACAATTTATGTAAAGATCATCTAGTTTCAGATGAAGGCTAGCCAAATGGCTCATTATTCCTGCTTGAAGGCTAGAGCCTTTAGCCAAAACTTCGAGAAACAAATTATTATATGATCATTGATCAAGTTATTACATGTATATCTATTTATTTGGGCCAATTTTCTCATTGACAGATATTTCCACAACTCTCTGGACAACTAACAGCACACTTCTTCACTAATCTAGGTTGTTACCAGCATTGGTAACAAGCTGTGGGGAACCCCGAGTCATAATTATATTCCTACCCTTTGACAATCAGGTTAGTATCACTGAGCACTTTGGTTATTCCAAAGGAAATAACGCCTTCTGCTAGATGAATACACTGTTAAACTTGCTTCAAAAATGATGAAGATTACTACTCTGTAACCAAGCATACATGGATGGGATGGTGAAGACCATCGTGTGGACCAACATGATTGGGCCTTCATCATGGTGTATTGTAACAACACAAGAGGCAAGATACATAAATGGACCAGCTAACCCATCAGGTGCCAACTACCTTCTTTCATCTAGTGGGGGATTACTTACTATTAGCCATGCACCACATTCTAGACAAGTTAATGGTTTCCCCAGGTTCTTCCCCTGGTAAAAATCCTACTCCAACATGAAGATAGTGTGAAAGAATGTGCATACACAGTTGGAAACGACAGTGCTGGAAGTGACCCCAACCCAGTGCCTCAACATAAGTAAACTGTGATGATTGGTGGTAGTTGCTTCTGGGTTTTAGCAGGCTTGCACGAGACTGCCGGTCCTGATTTGTGTGTCGCTTTACCAATATTCCATGCATTCACTGGTCGTGATACCATTGTGTCATCCTTTGGAGACAGAGAGAAGAGATAGCATTAAAAATGGAACACTTGGGACAAAACACATCACACATCGGGTTTTGTGTTTTAGCGGTTATCAGAGTCCATAGAACACTGGTTGGAGCTACTGGTACAATATGTAGTCTTGACTCTTGCATTGAAGGTTGTTATCCTGTGGGCATCTTGTATGCATTACAACATTAAAATATATATAGATGTATAAACAAGTGCGTAGGAAGCGGTGCGACCAGTGAGGCCATGGCCTTACCACTTTCTGAGAGAGCGGCCAAGGGAATTGGTGGCAGAAAACTGAATCCAGAGCAGGAGATACAAAATTAATATTATTGGCAAAAACCTGCGCATGCCTAAATCTAGTCTGGCGTGGTGAACCCTTTACCTTCCAATGATTGGGAAGGTAAAGGGTTGACTACTAGCCTGAGCCTAAAGCATGCTCGTTAATAGCTAGCCTGCTGAAAGTCACTTAGTGTTAGCTTTGTTTTCAAAGTCATCATCGAGACGACATGTCACTCTCCAAGGACTTACCCATTCCCTCTATTGGTGAGAAGCCACATCAACCATCTTTCAGTTTTCCAAAGCGTGAGTTTGGAAAAAAGAATCTTGTTAAAAGATCTTTCCAGCCACAATGGTTTACACGCTGGACATGGCTTCATTATGATGAGGGCCATGATTCAGTCTTCTGTTATATTTGTGTGAAGGCTTACAAAGAAAACCTTTTTTTTTTCTGTCGCAACTATTGAGACTGCATATACACTTTATATCAACTGGATATACGAACTGGAAGGATGCTTCTCTAAGATTTTCTGCCCATGAAGCTAGCAATTGTCCAATTGTCATAAGGATGCTATTTTGAGAGTCATTACTCTCCCCCAGACATGTCCGAAAATTGGTGAGAGTCTTTCCTCCCTTCATACTCGGGAAATGAAGGAAAATCAGCAGTGCTTACTCAAAATTCTATCTAATGTGTTCTTGGCTAGACAATCTTTGCCACTGCGTGGTCGTGGCGATGAATCTGACTCCAACTTTATTCAATTGTTTAGGCTTCGTGGATATGATGACAAAAGAGTATTCGAATGGCTAAAGCGCTGAGCAAATAAATACACCTGCTGAAATCCAAAACGAGATGCTAAAAGTCATGGCTCTGAAGGTTCTGCGTAAAATAGCAGCCTCCCTGCATGCAGCTCCATTCTACACTATCATGGCAGATGAGACTGCAGATGTGAGCGACCAAGAGCAAGTGGTCATTTGTATTCGATGGGTGAGTGAGAAGTGTGATGGGAAACCCTTCTACTAGGAAAGCTACTTGATTTCCGCTCTCCACACCCGCCACCAACTTAGATTCTAGTCTCACACCAAAACCCACAGTCGAAATCAATCCACTTCCCGGATTGTATTACCCCTTACGGAAAGGACTGGTATATTTGGACAATAGTAAACTTAGTACAACAAGACCATATATACAAATAAGACGCTCAGACGTAAAACTCAATAATACTCTGGCGATACAACTTTTCTCAATAAATCACAGTTCTCTCTATAACTACCATAGTTCCGTCTCTAGGACACCGTCCTTGGCAACCAATCAGAATCCTTGGCAGTCTTGTACGTCACACGTTTCCAGGTATGCCCTTTCAGGGTTTCCACTACCGGATTCTGCGGTCGTGTCAGCTTGCGCCTTCCCAGACCTCCAGCGCTCCCCCAAGGTCGCGTTCACCAACCACCTGTTCCATGTCCTCCCTCCCCACTTCCCGCAGTGCTCTGTCTTCAGGCCCAGCCTCGGGGAGGAAGCAGTCACGGACAAAGGAGAGAGATTCCCTGACAAGAAGTTTGAAGTGCATGAGGAGTTTATTGGTGTATATGTGGTCGGAAAAATTGATGCACAAACCTTGGTTACCGTTATCAAAGAAGTCTCTCTCTCAGCAAACTAAGAGGTCAATGTTATGACGGAGCTGCTTCTATGGCTGATTCCAAGTCAGGTGTTGCAAAGAAACTCTTAGATGAGGAGCCAAAAGCGTTGTATACCCATTGCTATGGCCATTCACTGAATCTAGCTTGCAGTGATACAATAAAACACTGCAACATGATGAAGGATGCTCTAGAGATTACTCATGAACTAACTAAGCTCATTAAAAAGTCCCCAAGACGAGATGCATGTTTTAATATTCTGAAGAAAGATATTCTGAAGAAAGAGATGGCTCCTGACACACCTGGGGTGCGGGTCTTGTGTCCAACACCTGGGGTGCGGGTCTTGTGTCCAACACGCTGGACTGAAGCACTGAAAAGTATCATTGATAACTATGAAGTATTAAATGAGTTGTGGGTTGTGTCTCTTGAAGTGGTCAAGGATACTGAGATGAAGCCCGTATTCTTGGTGTGTTATCGCAGATGAAAACATTTAAATTCTTCTTTGGGGTGTGTTTAGGGAAGTTAATTCTTGGCCATAGTGATAACGAGTCGTACATTACAAAAAATCTGATATATCAGCAGCAGAAGGCCAAATTGTTGCAGAATTGACAGTGAAAACACTAAGTAAACTAAGATTAGATGAGAATTTTGCGCTTTAACATTTACAGAAATATTCAAGATCTATTAATAAATGTAGTGAACTAAAGTGACTACAAAACTCAGTTTGATTTAGTTCTCAGCTTTTATGACTCAGAGTTCAATGGTCAGTTATTGAAAACCCAACTTGAAATTGTATCAACTTCTGCTCAGATGAGGTTGTACTATTAAATGATGTCATTGACCATTTAAAGACCGCTTCACCTGCTGAACGTGAATTGCTATCTGAAGTTTGTAAATTGCTAATGTTACTTTTAGTTATGCCTGCATCAAACGCAGTTAGTGAGAGATCCTTCAGTGCTTTAAAATATGATTTAATCATATTTGAGGTCCACCATGACTGAAGTCCGATTGAATCATGAGCTGCACATTCATAAAGATGCGACTGATAGGTTGGACTTCATTTCAGTTGCCAATGATTTTATTTCTGAAAAAATTTGGCACATTCAAACCCAGTGACCTATAGAACTCAATCACTATGAATTAATAATTCTATCAATCTTTTACTGTTCCTAATTTTACACAATTATTTGGCACTAATTAATTTAATTTTTTAAGAAAAGAATACCACACACAACTATAAATTATATAATACATTATTATTATACACAGTTATACACAGTTGGTATATAAGAGATAAAATAATTTCAGTTGACTTGATGCTGATGTGTCCAGGTTGATGGACAATTTCTCTTTTAAATTGCTGGGGGTGAGGAGTTCTTACTACACAGAGATATGACACCAGCAATTTATAATAAGAAATGGTAATACTATTTTTTGTTATGATTATTATATATAATTACAATTAAGTACATACAAAATATATACCTCCCTTTACTCACTCCCAAACTGGAACTACAACCATCAGCATTTGGACCATTGCTTTGAATGGCCTTACCACTTTAAAATTGCTTCCTACGCCCCTGTGATATGAAGCTTGTCAACTGTCATGTATCATTGTAAGCCAAGTATGCTGCCCCAACATTGACTAATTAAAGAGAACGAGAAGAACCGAGAAAGTCTTCTTGTAGTGCTTCCAAGTGCTAAGACTACCTACATAAGGATCACTTGCTAACCTTACGAGTTAGTTATTGGCAATCATGTTTTCTGTACCCAAGAAGAACATGTTTGTGGTGTTTATCTTGCTCATGGCCATAATTTGTGCAGTGCACCTCCTCCTAATGAGCAGGCATCAAGCTGTTGTCTTACCACTGTTAATAGATCGTATTAAGTATGAGGCAGGTCCTAGCAGATTCAGCCGACTAGAAGCAGCCAACAAGAGCTACCTTGTTTACTCTGTGATATCAAGCCTATCACGCCCACCAACAAGGATAAGAACAAAGAAGAGACACAGATCAAGGAAGGCAAGACCGGTAATGGTAACCTTCCGACCTCCCTGCTCTGCCCCCAGGTGTCATCCAAGGCATAAAAACATTTATGTTTTTTGTTGGCTATCCCAGTATGGTCAGCGCATTGTTGGCAGCATCTTGGATACCCATCCACACGTTGTTATGTCCCACGAGCTAATGTTTTTCGAGCAACGGTCCTTCTTCAATGATAAAGCCACACCAAGAGCATGGACAGCAAACCTGTACAATATAATCTACCAGAAGAGCATAAATGACACACTAGCAGGTGGACTAAAGAGTGTTAAAAGAACGTCTAAAGGTTACACACTGGCAATTGGCTCCTTGTGGCAGGGAAAGTTTGATAAGCATATCCAAGTATTAGGCGACAAGAGTGGAGGTTCAGCTACACTGGAGTACATGCGAGACAGGATCACATTTAGGGCTCACTATCAAGAGCTGGGGGGGGGGGAAATTGGGGTCCCCTTCAAGGTACTACACGTATTGAGGAATCCTTATGATGTCATAGCAACACGCCTTCTCTATTTTGTCGGGTGCCATAAGTAGTAAAACCAGAGCAGATGTTGTGGTGGGAGTGAAGAAGCATGTTGGCAATATCACTACCAACACCACCAGCAAGGAAGATGCAAAAATCAGCAATCACCCAAGGCTGAAAAGAAAGGTTAAGACATATTTTGACATGAGTATAGCGAACTGATAAGAGTTGATTGGCAGGAAAAAATGTTTTGGATATCCACCTCAGAGATCTAATTCACAACCCAAGGAGTATGATCTTGTCCATCTCTAGTTTCCTTGGAGTTGAAGCTGAAGACAGGTATCTGCAATTGTGTGGTGGAAATGTGTGGTGGAAAAGGTTTATAAGACAACATCACGTTCAAGAAACTTGGTGGTTTGGCCACTTGAGCTGAGGATAACAGTTCAGCACAGAATGAAGGAGTATAAGATGCTACAAAGGTACAACTTCACCAGTGATTGCCATTATGAGTATTATCAGCTCATGAAATTGGTTATGTATACATGCATAACTATTCAAGGTCTCTCTACATCACGACCATCTGTAATCATAGATGTTGTCCTACATATACACAATAGTATGTATCAAGCTTTTACTCTCCATTGGATTCCAGCTGTCATTGCTCTTTTTTTTGCAGAGAACTGGAGATCATACTTTAAATCTTAATCTGTTCTCTTGCCACAGGTCTCTCCAACTTCTTGCGACTGTTCCTATAGAAGCTAACATTACAAGAAATCTATTGATCTAAATCAATATTAGGATTAGGTCGAGTAGGCAGAGCAAGAGTTAGACATAGAATACTCATGCTGGAGGTGATGGACTAATTGAGTGTATTAGCAAATGGAAGCCACAGAGATGGATGTTGGGGCATAGTTGATATAGAGGGAACTCAGAATGCAATCCCTTGGGAACCTAGACAGAACAAGGAGACAATCAGAAAAGCAACCACTGATGCAAATCAAGTGCCTATTTGAAATTTAACATTTGAACCCCAATACCAAGGTGATTATCGACTCCTGCACAATAGTTCTGAGAGGTCTTCCCTCATAGACTTGTGAGATATTAAAATCACCTTCTCAATAATCAACTTCAAATTGAATTCAATGCTCTAGCCTTCATGAGCAACTTGACGTTTGGACTAGATGCTCTAGCCTTCATCAGGAACTTGACGTTTCGACTAGATACTCTAGCCTTCATCAGGAATTCCTTATGAAGGCTAGAGCTCTGGTCGAAATGTCGAATGAATACAATTTGAAGTTGATTATTGAGAAGGTGATTATAAGTTATTATGTCAACTGAGAGTTCATTGAGAGTAATACAGTAATCTACTCAGCAGGGAAAGATGCCAGGTGCTGGAGTTCAATCTACATGCACGTAGCATGTTTACAACCTTGGTCCCCTGGGACCAACATCACATAATCTCAAGTTTTGAAGGTAACCCCTCTTTGAGCATTCCTACCATTGGCTCACTGTAGCAGACTTTCAGTCGGTTCCTGTGCACCATGAGTGTTTTAGCAGATCCAATCAGCTGTATTCAGTAGTTCACACTACCAATCCTATCTAGGGCAGTGTATGGGCCACGCCAGAGAGATGAGGATTTCTTAGTTCTCCCTTGCTTGATGGTGGGTACATGCAGCCGTACTGTCTCCCACAAAAACATTGATCCCTGCATTTTTCTTGTCATATCTCACTTTGTTCCGGTGGTTGGTTGGTCTCAACCTTCATCGCAAGTCATCATAGATAGTTTTCAAGGAACGGCTGGTTTCTTCTAGAAATTTTGGGACTTCTCCTCTCCTTCACTAGATACAGGGACTCTTCCCAGCATGATATCGACTGGAAGGGATGGTGAGTGACCAAATTTGACACGGAAGGGAGAATAACCTGTAGATTCATGGAGTGCTGTTCGGTAGGCAAACAAGGCTTTTGCAATATGTAGATCCAAATCACTTTGGTTTTCTTTGACAATCTTGGATAACATACCTGAGGGGCTAAGCTTCAACCCACTTGCTAAAAATGTCGGGTACAACGAGGATATAATTTCTTCCTTTAGAACTCATGGGTAATGGATCCATAATATCCCAAAATAGCTTCTCAAAAGGGTGGTTGGCTTTAATTGCCCGAAGGGGTGCTTGTGGACTAAGTTTAGGAGGATGACTCTGATGACATTCATGTGTCCAGTTTTCAATACTTGACTCATATCCAGGACAATAAAGCCGCTCCTTCACATTTTCTGTCGTTCTGCATACCCCCAGTTCTCCTGCCTGATCATGGAGTTGTTAGAGAACTGCCTCCTTTGGGGATCACAAGTTGTGTAATTGTTGCTGATGACGATGATTCTCAAAATTTCTGGCACAAAAGTCCTTCTTGGAGAAAGGCTCGTCTTAGTCCAGGGGCTGAATTTGTAGGTGGAAAATTTCCTTCAGTAAATGTTTTTTCCCAACAGGTGCAAGTTGCACATCTGCAAGCTGGTTTAGCTTCAGTGGTTCAATATCTGTACTTAATTCTTGGATTATGCCCTGACTATAATAATAGAAGATTATTCAGTAGACACACCCATCATCCCCTCACTAGATTATTTAGTAGACACCCATCATCCCTCACTAGACTAGACACACCCATCATGCCCTCATTAGAAGATTATTCACTACACACAGTGATGTATTACTGACTTCTACTACTGTAGGGATTGAAGTGCGGGTGGAGGCAGCTTACATGTATGCAGTCCTTTCATGTCACACACACGCGTACACAAGCAGCTCATGGTGGAGTATGCAGCCATTGATTCATGTCTCCAGCTCCACTACTCAATGTTGCATAAGACTTGCTAGCGTAGAGATGAGGTCATCATTTATGGAGCCACAGGAAGCTGGTGTGGATGACTCCTCAAGCACATTGGGTTACCCTGGAATGTGATATGTAACAATATACATAGTTTTGTTGGGACACCAGTGGAGCCTCTACATCTCTATGAAACCACACATGCCTGCACACAAACACATGCACACGCCAAACTCAACCTAGTCACAGAATGTATTTTATAAATCTCTGTGTGTGGTCTGGTCTATAGTTTTCCATTTAGTGTGCATCTGAGAACAGTTGTTAATCTATGCCAAACGAATTCAACTTTTCTTGCTATTGAGAATTGAAACATGCTACACTAGTGAATATTCTTCTAGTGAGGGCATGATGGGTATATCTAGTGAATACTCTTCTAGTGAGGGCATGATGGGTGTGTCTAATGAATAAACTTCTACTGAGGGCATGATGGGTGTGTCTAATGAATACACTTCTAGTGATGGCATGATGGATTTGTATAGTGAATAATGTTCTAGTGAAGATATGATGGGTCTGTCTAGTGAGGGCATGATGGGTGTGTCTAGTGATTAATCTTCTCTTGAGGGCATGATGGGTGTATCTAGTGAATACTCTTCTAGTGAGGGCATGATGGGTGTGTCTAGTGAATAATCTTCAATTAAGGGGATTATAGGTGTGTCTAGTGATTAATCTTCTCTTGGGGGCATGGTGGGTGTATCTAGTGAATACTCTTCTAGTGAGGGCATGATGGGTGTCTAGTAAATAATCTTCTATTAAGGGCATGATGGGTGTGTCTAGTGATTAATCTTCTCTTGAGACACGATGGGTGTTTCTAGTGAATACTCTTCTAGTGAGGGCAAGATGGGTGTGTAGAGAATAATCTTCTAGTGAATAGCACGATGGGTGTGTATGTTTCACAGGAATCAAGTGCTTCTTACACTTTATCATGAGCTTCTTGTGTGTGTGTGTGTGTTTGTGTGTGTTTCATTGTGTGCATGCATGGGTGTGTGTCTGAGTTAGGTTCTGGACAATGACTAGGCTTTGGTCCACTAAGGTTTTTAGACATTTACTAGGATTAAGGTTCGTAGAATGACTAAAGTAATGTATGTGCATGTGTTTGTGTGCAGGCATGTGTGTGTTTCAGAGATATAGAGGTTGTGTGGGCTCCATTGCTGTCATAACACAACTATATGTATATCACATTCCAGGGTTACCCAGTGTGCTTGAGGAGATATTTATATAAGTTTTTTGTGGCTCCATAAAGTATTCATCTCTACACTAGCAAGACTTATGCAAAATTGAGCAGTCGAGCAGGACACATAAATCAATGGTTGCATACTCCATCATGAGCTTCTTGTGTATGTGTACGTGACATGAATCAAGGGCTGCATACATGTAAGCAGACTCAACCTGCACTTGCCACAGTTTGGTCTTAGCTCCTACAATAGTAGAAGTCAGTAATACATCACTATGTTTAGTAAATAATCTTCTAATGAGGGCATGATGGGTGTGTATAGTCTAGCGAGGGATGATGGGTGTGTCAATTGAATAATCTAGTGAGGGCATGATGGGTGTGACTAGTGAATAATATAGTGAAGCTGGTGTAGGAAGATGTTTTCATCTACGGGGGCTCCAAGAATGTTAAAATAAATTAGTAACAGTTGCAGTTTAAACTAAATAAAACATACATACTCGCAAAGTCATCACATCTATCGTAGTTAGTATATATGCACTCCTTTCAATTCAACAGAAGACCAAACAAGTGACCTTTCTTAAAATTTTCCAAAATAATTCATTCTTGAGTTGACACATAGAAATAGTTTTGCAATTTCTTTTAAATCCAGTTCATCTGTTCTTGAGCTATGCACATACATTAGGAATAAGTTATTCAACCTGCAATCAGTCACTTCGCTTCTCAGAAATGTCTTCAGTCTTCTTAGGGAGGAATGAGACCTCTCTGCCGTAGCCGTGGTGACTGGAAATGTAAAAAAAAAGTTTTAGTAGTTTGAAAACCTCACTTAACATGCCTCGGTAAATGCTGCTTTTTTTCATGATACCAGCAATAGTTCTGATATGGATAACTTTGTTGCTTCTTCCATCAGTGGCTGTTTTGATCATGTCAGGAATAAGAGAAAGCTGACACTTCAAGCGTTCCTGATCAAAATCTTTACCTATATACATAGTCCAGAACAGTTGAAGGTAGAGATTGTACAACCTCCCCATTTGCAGAATTAAGCAGGAGTACTTCTATTTCCTTTACTATTTTGAGATCAGCCTGATCAAATCTTCTTTCTACCTCTCAGTTCTAAAACCTCAAAGTATGCTTGTCGATATCGCTCTTTAGGATTGGCATACCGATGAGCAGGCTCACCTCCATCATACCGTTTGGGAACTTTCCTATGCCGTGGTAGATGAGGCTCATCTGTCAGGTCCAAGCTAGCTTTTTTAATCTTTGAATCGTTGTTCATTGCGAAGCGAGAGCAAATGTGAAGACGGTAATGAAGCACCTTGAACTGCATCCTGAACTGTGTAATCCTTTGCTTGCAAACTGATTGACAGTTGCTCTGCAGCAGAAAATACTTGATATGCCAATTTTAAGGAGAAAAATGTCTCCAACTGCTCCATACGTGGCTGCATCCTCATTCCGTCCCTTCTCTATTTCATTCAAAGCTGCTTGCAAAACTTTGTAATTACGAATGATGCTATATATCAATAGAGGTATGTCTGATTGTCCACCGGGTAGGACAAAGCATTCGCAAAGATGGTGTAGATTCACCACTATTTATACTCACTTCCTTTCTCAGCGCATTAAATAAAGTTAGTCTCTTAGGATAATATCGAATCAGCTGCACCAAAATTAATTATAAATAAATTCCATTATATTTCTCATTAGGTCACAGGTGTTGTTAACATCCTTTTAAGCAAAGATTCAGATTATGAGCAAGACAGTGAACAAAGAGTGCTTGAGGTGCTTCGGCTTTGACTAATGCCTGCACTCCACTTCTATGCCCACTCATGGCAGAAGCACCATCAAATGCCTGCCCACGGCACTGAGAAAGAGGGAGAGAACATCGGGTAAGTATATTGTTTATGGCTGAAAAATTGTGGAAGCCTTTGTATCTGGTAGTTTCATGAGACCAAGTGTGTCTTCAAAGTCATCATCCACCCATCAAATAGATAGTGATAGTTGCTCATGATGTGACACATCAGTGGCTTCATCAGCCAGGATAGAGTACCACAAAGAACTTCTGATGTCAGAGAGAAGTTTTCGAAGTAGAAGTTGGCCCATGATTGTAATTATCTCATTCACAATCTCAGGTGAGATATATTCACGTTTCAGAAGCCATGTTTTCATCTCGGGACATTCTGCTGCTTGAAGCAGTAGGAGCTGGTAAAGGTTCACTTTAAATGATTCATTATCCTCTTGATGCCCACGTAATGGCAACTCTTGTCGAGCAAGGTACTTAATACTGCCAAGTAACTTCATCAGCATTTCCTGATGGTGCTTTTGGTCTGTCAGTAATTGTGTACTTAATTGAGCACCTATTCCACATGACATACTCTGGATTGCAGCTAACTTCATGACAGCTTCAGTGTGCATAGCACTGTTTTCGTGCTCGCGACATCTTTCTATAGCTTTTTTACAGTTCTTAAATCCGTCATTCACAAAAGCAGATTTGCAATTCTTCGGAAAGCTAAATAAACCCTTGGATCGAGCATTGCGACATGAACTACAAAAGAGTTTTAGACTGGAAGTGCACACACTGATCCATGGAAATGAAGTATACCAGCTGGGTTGGATGCGTCTAGAATATGCTTTTGTACCATGCCCTTGAACATGGTGAACATGGGCCCACACCACAATCCCTAACCTCCTTAATGGATGATAGGGAGCGCAAGGATCTGTGCAGCATGGACATATGCACGCAGGTTCACTAGAAGAGCAGCTGGATGCAGTTTCAGGGTAAGACTCTGTGTCAGAGATGAAAGTCCACCTGTCAGGGGTTAAATAGTTAATCAATGCTCGAGTATGCTAACAGAAAGTACCTGCGGGTTTATTGCGGCCTCCTCCAAAGAGAGCCAAGTTTAGTTTCTGCTGATGCATACTGCGATTACACGGCGGCCTCCACGCAAATACTCTAATAAACACACACTTCCTTTTAATTTGGCCCAGCCGCGCAGACGGCGCGTGCTGCAGTACGTGTGCTGCGGGCTTTCACATCACACTTTAAGAATTCTACGGGGGCGCCAGCCTCCAGAGCCCCCGTGGTTCCTACCAATGGAGGCATCTAGTGAATAATGTACTCAGGGCATGATGGGTGTGCCTAGTAAGTGAATAATCTTCTAGTGAGGGTAGGGTGTGTCTAGTGAATAATCTTCTAGTAAGGTTATATCTAGCAAATAATCTTCCAGTGAAGGGATGATGGGTGTATCAGGTGAATAATCTTCTAGGAGGCGGCATGATGGGTATGGCTAGTGAATAATCTTCTAGTGAGGGCATGATGGGTGTGTCTAGTGAATAATCTTCTAGTGAGTTCATGATGGGTTTGTCTGGTGAATACTCTTCTAGTGATGGCATGATAGGTATGTTTAGTGAGGGCATGATGGGTGTGTCTAGTGAATAATCTTCTAGTGAGTTCATGATGGGTTTGTCTGGTGAATACTCTTCTAGTGATGGCATGATAGGTATGTTTAGTGAGGGCATGATGGGTGTGTCTTGTAAATAATCTTCTAATGAGTGCATGATAGGTGTGTCAGTGAAGGCCTGATGGGTGTGTATATTGAGTAATCTTCAACACCCCACAATACAACAAGAAGTGCACAATATCTTTCACATCTATATAGCTCATCTTCCATAATTATCAGAATAAGGCACAAAATTTGCAGTTGATTATCAGTACAAAATACCCACAGAAACTATAGTTAGCAGGAGTAGCTATGTAGGAGAATGATTGAATTATCAATTTTTGCACAGATACAAGAAGTCTTATGACCATGGAAATTAGGGCTCTTGGCCAGTCATTCCATAAGACCCTGATGAAGGAATGTTAGCACAAGAGTGATGAACCATTCCTTACATGAACAGCATTGTGCAACTGTAAAGGCATGATGATCTTGGGGCTGTCTACATATGCAGAAAAGTTCATCCAAGGTTACAGTCCATCTGAGTAAAGTGTAATATCATATATTACTGAACATAGTTCTCAACTCCATTAACTTGACTTGAAGAAAACATGTCAAACGATAAAAAATTTTTTTTTAATCACTAGAAGTAGACATAGGTAGTTTTAAGCACAATGACTTACTAGTTCTGGTAGGAAGGGTATCATAAAACAACACTGTACCCTTGGATGCTCCTACATTTGATGCACAAACCCTGTGGCCACCAGTATTCATGATCTGCACATAATTCTCTATATACTAGAGTTCCAATAAGTGAACTACTGCCTGGTGCCAAATATTGAACTGGCTGAAGGCCACCCATCTTTGGAAAGTGTACATGAAGTAGGGCCTGTGCTTCATTAATATGGGTGTCCTCCAACCATGCTCCAGATTGGAGAGTTACGAGAAAGTATCTGAATAACTCTCCGCAGCTGACAAGCTGTTTGCATGGTAGACATTCGCCATTTAACCTCACTACAGTCTGGTCTGCACCAGTCACAAAACAATCCGTCTCAATCTGTGAAAATTCCATGGAAATGCATATCTTTTCTGGTTGTTGGTCCTGGTCCACAGTGCGTGTGGGTGGTTGGACTGGTGGTAGAATGACTGTGCTTTGTTTCTCAGTATGGTAAGAAGTGGTTTGTTGTGATGTAGGTTAAGAGTTAACACCACAACAAGGTTTGCTATGCTCTGCCTCTTCACGCGAGTTTTAGCGCTTATTATTGCTGGTGAAGGTAAGAGCATCTAGTCTAATTGTCGAGAGAATACAATTTCAAGTTGATTAGTGAGAAGGTTAGTTATCTCAACTGAGAGCTTATTGAATGGAAACCTACGGTAGCAATACCCAAAACTTAGTACGAGAAGATTTCACACAGATGGCTCGGTGGAAGAATCACCATGTGTTCAGTATGAGATGCCGTGATAAGGAAATTCTACCCAAAAATTTAAGGATGAAGCCTCCTATTAAGACCAGGGAAGGGTTCGGGATAGCGGAGCGAGCCAGCAAAGCGTTCCTACCACCAGAGAGAATTCGCCATTCCTATAGAAAAAGCAGTGCCTTAACAGCTGAATGTGAAGATCTGGAAGCCAAACTGGAACCAACATTTGGAAGTGACTATAAGAGGATTCATGTATGGGAGAAGCAGAGAAGACCCACAGCTAATCCAAGTAGACCATCAAAAGAAGCTGGAGACACTTTTGGGATCGAGAGAAGTTAAGTTTTAAATAGGTGGGTGGTGAATCTGACAGAGAAGAATCTTTCTCCAACTCAGGAAGAAGTGCTTGCTTTGGGTTTTAACTTTGTTCCTGCTCCAAAGAGTCTACCTTTGATGGATACCATAGCTGCAGTGGAAGAGATAGCCAGTAAGCTGGAGGATAACAAGGCACATGCAGGGACGGAGGACATGGTAGAGCTGGTTTGGCCCTACCACTTTTTGCTGATTATTTTTTATTGTTAGTTTAGTTGCTAGACCAGACCAACATGATGGGTTTTCCCTCACTAAGAAAGATAAAAATGTGTAGACTATATTATAGCAGATAACAATGTGACAAATCTAATTAGTCTGTCACTAAGTGGGATATGGAGCTACCCACTAACCTCCCGCAGCCACTGGTAAATATTGATTTCAGTGTTTATGCTGCACTCACATTCTTATGCAGTATCAGTCGCTGGGTAGTTTCGGGCCCACCAATATATGAGCACGACTGTGATAACTGACTTGTTTATTATTCAGCGCAATTCACCATGGTTTTATTACATTTCCTGTTTCCTGTTCTCTGCTTATATGACTTTCTGTGGTTGTCCCAGTTCTGAGTTGCTCTAATTCGTTTGCTACTTGTCTATCTGTCGTGGCTGTTACTGACAATCTTGCGAGAGCATGCAACTCAGGTTACCACAATGACTCAATGCTGTAAGACAGAGCTTGGATTTGCTTAATAATACCTGAGAATGTAACATAAACAACACAATCGTTAGCTATTTAGAAATTGGGAGAGAAAGTGAGAAAAGCAAGTTAGTGAACAGGGAACACAACAAAGAGAGAGAGAGAATATGTCAGTGCTGGGGAGCTCAAATTAGCACCAGTGGCTAGAGGAAGACCTACTGAATACGACTTTTTTCATTAGTTGCTAAAACTTAATTAAGAGCGGCGGTTGAAATTAGGAATTTTAACCAAATATATTTTCCAAAAATGCGCTTGACTACACACTTAAGTTTTAGCGCCTATTGAAGAAAAGTCGTAGTATTCAGTAGGGCTTCCTCTAGCCACTGGTGCTAATTTCAGCTCTCTAGCACTGGGCAATCTGGAGATATTTATGCAGAGAAATCAGGCAAATGTTTTCGTATCAAAAAAGAGCACACAGAGAGACATATCTTTTGAGCTATATATCAAATCCATACCATGAAGTTTGCAAAATCTATGGAGCTATAAATTGGTAACTACAAGTTTTTTTAAAACGTTATGGTTACAGTCCTCCTTAAAAATAGCTGGTCAAATGCTTTCAAATTTGAAAGGTAAGTAGTCTCTGTGACACTGAATGGTTTAAGAACAAAAGAAAGTTCACTTAATCACCCCAAAGCAGTGAAATTTATCGGCAGCCGCCCCCTTAAGGCATGTTCAAATATTACATCAGAGCAATAGGAGGAAACAATATAATTATACTATTTATGCCTGGTTTTCACTGTACTCATAGTAGCTAGGTGACCATTATAGTTGGTATACACGGGGAGTTCAATTTATGCCCATTTACCATCTTCATCAAACTCTCTCTCATTTCTAGCTATCAGCTCTTCCTCCATACAGTCCATGAGAGTGTGATCATAGTCCATAAAATACTTGTTGTAGAACAGAGCTTCTTCACCATTTCTAGTTTCTTTCATGATCATTCTCAAATCACCTATTTTTGGAATACATACACTGTGAATTACTTTTCCTCTGCAACGCATCTTCTTCCCTCTATTTTGCCAGATGCTGTAACTGATGTGCACTGTCAAAACATTGGGATTGAACCCTCCTGGGACCCCTGGAATAACAGAGAGTGTAGCATAAAAGTGTTCCTCAGGAATATGACCTGGTTTAAAAAATTCACGAAGTTTAATGGCCGTTGAATTGGTGAAGAGAAAGCTTGCAAAGTCATAAGTCACCCCCATGTAGGTTGAACTTTTGTAGTATGGTAAGTTAAAAGGAATTTTGCCTCTCAATCGACTCCATGATTCAGCATCATTGTTATTCACTCGAAAAGGAGCAATTGCTGAAGATCCATTGAGTTTTATGAGTTGGGAAACTATCTCATGGTTAGTAGCCAGTGGCAATTCCTTGCCACACAAATTGATAACATACTTCCACTTGCTCTGTTTAGACTGCTGCTCTCGAATGTCCATTAAGTCCTTGAGACAGATCATCTGGGAATCCATAAGGGAATGGTGCCCCCACTTCACTGGTATTAGTTTTGAAGCAATGTGCACATTGCTCAGGCTTGCAGCGATGTTTCTAAAGGTGCTAGTAAAGTTTGGGCTCGATTTTAAATCAGGGATTATGCAATACTGGTTGTGTGGTCTGTAGATTACCTTCAACAGTCGCAGGAGCTGCTGTGGACTTTCATGCACAACAAACGAGAAAGCAATTGGAAAATTTCGCTCCAGCTTTGTGACATAAAGTTTGTTGCTGAAGTAGTACTTCACCCAAGAACAATTCATGGTCATTTCCAAGAAACGTTGGTCACTCAATGAATTTTTCCACTTGGTAGTTTCAGCATTGACCCTTTTTACCTCTTCTGCATCTCCACTGAATAGATTGTTGCAGTTCTTAGCTATACGTGGTTGTAAAACAGTCAGAGCTCCCTCTCTCCAAGCCTTGAAGCCTGGCTTGGAGCTAAATCTATCCAAATAGCCATACGTGGGCGTAAAATAAGCCTGCTTCAAAAACCAAATGAGCACCAAGGACCCGAGAATAACTGCACATACGAATTCCTTCTTCGCTAGCATCGCGAAGTAGCTACCTCGTAACTATTGTCTCACGAGTTCTATATTTTATACGTCGGGCGGTTGTCGATGGTGAACACACACACCACACACATCCCCCCCCCCCCCCCCCCCCCCCCTGTGTTTGGTGATATTTCCCGGTTACCTAATCCTATTACTGGCCCTCGGTCACTGAGTACACTAGGATTCTTTTACATCCCTGGCGACTCTTATCCGCCGATCGAGGAATGACACCTCTACCATCAGCGACTAGGGGTTTCACTAGCACTAGTTCAAAGTTTGGCCATAGCTGACTTTATTCAGAGGACCAATAGATTGCAGTTATATACACCCTCAGGAGACTTGTAACAAATCTCTCTGGAGACTTGTGATAGCTTCTGGCTCCACCAGCTCTTGGTGTTTGTCCTTCAACTTACATAATTTTCTATATCAACAAATCACTAGTCCACATTGTCATAAGTTTATAATATTATAATAAATGTGAAAGAAAATAGCAAGTTCCATCCAATTCACCGGAAGTTTCATATTCTACACACTTTATTATGAAAATGCTTAGTATTGTTAGCTAGGTTGGTTTGGATCTTGTTGGCTATTGACCGAGATTGAAAATAAGAGTATTCCTGTCAACAAACTCTCAGTCGACTTTATGTATAATAGATACAAGGACTTTCTCTCAATAATCAACTTGAAATTTTCTCACTTGACGTTTCGGCTAGATGAAAGCTAGACCGTCTAGCCGAAAGCTTTCATCTAGCCGAAACGTCAAGTGAGAAAATTCAAATTGATGATTTAATCTTGATGCTGCTGAGCCTGTTAAGGCCACCACATATACTAACAGCACAGTGTGAGACTATGTAATAGTAACTAAACACTAATTACAATCTATATTATCAACAGTAATAGTTATGAGTGTCCCGCTGCTCAAGAAGTGAGGAAGAGAGAGGATCAAAGATCATTCCTCAGCTCGCCATACAACAGTTCCTTTCTCCTCTGCCACCACTTCCCTACCCAATACATAACATACTCACCCATCACTACTCCCTCCACACCTTTCCCCAACAGCAATGCCACCTTTCCACCCTTACACACCCTTCTATATTCATCCAGCCAATGTGGGGAGCCCCTACAATTCTGCGCACCTCATCCACCAGTACCAGCTGATCCCTCTCAAATTCCTCCAAGCAATATCCCACATCTTCCCCTGCTCCACCACTATCACACATGATCACCCATGATACACCTCTCATCCCTAACCTCTTATCCTTTAACAACCAAGCTGATGCAGTCCTCAGTCGAAATTGCACACCTTCCTGACCATGCATGGACCTCACATACCTCTCCAACCCTACCACATTCTTTGCCAATTTATAAAACTTCACCATGCTCTTGCTGTTTACTTGCTCCTTCCAATCCTTCTCATTTCTCACCTTCACCTTTTCCTTCCACTTACATACTGACCCAATCTCATCATTTAGCTCATATTTACTCCTCAAGATCGCATATTCTACTCAATTCCTCCATCTTCACTTAGCTTATTTACAACTATTTTTTACAAATTTGCTCTGTTCAAACACCTCTAATCTCTTACCAAACAAAACTTCCCTCCTCTCCTCTAGCTTCCTCCACCCCATATCTCCCCGTATTGCCCCTCCTGCTACTGTATTTCTTTCTCCCACCCACTCTCATCTGTGCTGACTCCAACTTCTTGCTAGCATTATGTTCTCCTGTCCCATACTAGGTCTCACTAGAAGCTCCCACATCATTCTTCCTCTGTCTACTTCCACCTGTCCATTCACTCTACTCATCCATGACACCTTTCCAGAAGAGAATTGTTTTATCGCTCATGGTCATAACCTCAAACAAACTAAGTAATTGTGGATCGCCTCAGTATCACCAAAATGACTGTGGTTACCTAGGTTTACTATTTTGAGCTGAAGGCTTTCTGGCATTTGATATATATGATGCAGTTACCAAAGTCTGGAGGATTGTTTATGGATTATAACCAACAAAAGCATAAATGACAGATACTTCCTTGCTCTTTCTAAACAAAGGTATTATTTGTCCAATGTCGATCATGGTTTGGCCTTCATCGGGTGATCATGATAAACTATTTACTTCTGCCATGGCAACGATGAATAGTGGGTGTGGTTGTGCAAAGTTGATAGTTAAGAAGCAACTACATGTAGTCAAGCCCTACATCTCTGCTGAAGCTCTGATCCTTGGGTTTGAGGTAGATGTGCAGAGCTTCCTTCACAAGAAAATCCCTCCATTTGAAGTCTTCTCACAACAAGATTGGGTGGTAGTGGTTCCATGAATGTTTAGCAATGGCAGACTGTCGCAGGCCAATCTCTGAAACCTGATAACAGCAACCACCACCCTAGCTAATCCAAGCTAGGTAAGAGTCATGGTGTATGCTAAGTTATATATTACACACCAGGGACGGAGGACATGGTAGGGCTTCTGCAACTGGAAGAATGCCACTACATCATTTAACAAGCATCAACAGAGTGCTTCCCATAAACAAGCTGTATAAGTTGTTCTTCCACTTCCAGCTACAACCACAAGTTATTGGCAAACTACTTGTGAAAGAGAGGGCCATGGAACAAGGAGAAAAACGTGCAATGTTAATGAAGATCTTTTCAAACATACGCTATCTAGCTCGTCAAGGATTACCACTCAGAGGGAATGGGATTACCTCCATTGATGTGTCTTGTAGGCTCTTCCATTGATGTGACTTGTAGGCTCCTCCATTGATGTCACTTGTAGGCTCCTCCATTGATGTGACTAGTAGACTCCTCCATGGGATTACTGAAGAAGATGGAAACTTCGTACAACTATTTCAATTGGAGGCTGCTATTGAGTGGTTAAAATGAAAATCTTACAAGTACACATCACATGAGATGCAAAATGAAATCATCAAAGTGATGGCTTTGTCTGTACTTCGGAATATTGCTAATTCTTTGCAAAATTCCTCATTTTTAACCCTGATGATAGATGAAACAACTGACACCACTGTTAAAATTGTGTTCTACAGAGAGCCAATCCTAACCATCAAGACAAGTTCAATTATTCACAGGTCATAAGAATTTAGACAACATACAACATTACAGGTCGATACAGAATATAATGACTACAAATATAATGATGAGAGAGTGGAGTCCGTGACAGAATACTTGCAGCATATGTGGTGACTGATGGCCTGGGTCTTTTATAGACCCAGGGTAGTCTCACAAGAATTACCATATAAGGGAAAACTAAAAACTGATAATAATAATTCAACCAATCAAAATAGAGTCATGTGCCTTTCCTAAACTATGTAATTAAAATGTGTGGTCAACTTCCATATGACCTAATATGGAAATATCTACACTGCGTGTGTGTGTATTAGTCAATAATGTGAGAGAGGGTTTGGTTGAGGGAGTGGTTTGTTAGGAGGTTCCTAACAACCACTAATAAGGAGCAGGCAACCATTATAATTCGTAGGATTACTGAAAACTTTAAAGTAAGTGAAGAATTTTTCACGTTCCATCAATTGATGCAGGTACTCTTACTGAAATTTCAGTGAATACGATTGAACTTATCCTTCAATCAGTTACATGGTCACTGCTATGATGGGGCAAGTGCAATGAAGGGAGCTAAATCAGGGGTTGCCAAGAGAATAAGTGATATGTATACATAACAATTTTATCAGCCGGGAATGGCTGAATGCATTGTGTAAATCAATCACCTGTGAAGTATCTCATACTCTTTCATTCTGTGCTGGACTGTCATCCTCAGCTCAAGTGGCCAAACCACCAAGTTTCTTGAATGTGATGTTGTCTTATACACACACAATTATTGCAGATACTTGTCTTCAGCATTACCGAGGAAACTAGAGATGGACAAGATAGTACTCCTTGTGTGGTTGGATATCCAAAACATTGTTCCTGTCAATCAACTCTATCAGTTCCATCGCATCTCGACTCATGTCAAAATATGTCTTGACCTTGCTTTTCAGCCTTGTGTGATTGCTGAACAAATATATAATTAATGTCAACAAGTATATATTATATTATACTCATTAATGTCAACAAGTATATATATTATACTCATTAATATCAACAAGTATATATATTATACTCACAAGTATATATATTATACAGTGTGTGGAAATTACAACCAAAATCAGTTTGGACAATTTGTCTGAGTACAATCAATTTTGATCTGCCTTTTTCAGCACTGGATCTGCCATCAGATTTCAACTTATGTGTTAACTCAAATCATCAAGTAATGAGTGCAAACACAAAACTTGAGAATGAACAATGCAAGTAACACGAGTGAGTCAGTCATCCTGTATGCAACCAGTCATCAAGTAACAGTTTCTCCTCTTCCTCATCAATTCTGTTTGTGTCAGAGATTGGGGCACCTGATGCTTGGTTATGCACATGCATGTATTCTAGGAATTTTTTTTGACAGCACAAAATGTCTGATGTCTGACTCTAATTTTCTTTACTGGACATATAATGCATTTATATATATATATATAATTATATTAGCTGTTTGTGTTGCGTATGCCCTTACAGTATAGCTAATGTGAGGCAGACATCTGGTTATGACATTTCAGAGTGGATGATGAAACCATCTAAGTAAGTAGTCATTTTCTTGTGTGTGTGTGCACAGTGTAACTACCCAATAAATAATGTGGGTTGGATTTGCCTGTTAAAAAGTTAACATGTTACCTCTACACTGAAGTCTGGTACTCAGTTTTTACACAGTGTGGTTAGCGTGTAAGAAGGGTTGCTAAGCTTGTGGCAGAATGCTACACTATAATATTTTTTAATATTACACAACTTTCTGAGTTATGGGAATGCTCTGTCACAAACCGTCCAGATAAGGGAGGATCCACCATACCGTAATATGTATGCAGTCAGTGTCTGTGGGTATTTTAACTACTCACCTTGAATAATGGTTGGATGGCACCATTTTCACATCCATCATTCTACATCCAAGTTTGTTTTTCTTAACCCAGACGAGACAGACAAATTTGTCACATTATATATATATATATATATATACTTAGAAGGTAGTTTGCTGATGAAGGCTACAAATAGTGCTCAATGCTGTGTTAAGGCAGAGCTATTGAATATAGAAAAGTACTGGGATGGCTAGTCCTACTGCAGTTTCATGCGAATGCAATCATCAGGGACAATGAGCAACTGAGGTGGCATGTGAGCAAATATGAGGTGGGGCAGGCAAGTGGGGTGATGCAAGGGCGTTAATGAATGGATGTTGATGATTACCACACTCATCAACACCCTTTCATTAACGCCCATCCATAGACTTGGGGTGATGCACTTGCCTGCCCCACCTCATATAATATTATGCTCACATGCCACCTCAGTTGCTCATTGTCCCTGATGATTGCATTCGCATGAAACTGCAGCATCCCAGTACTTTTCTATATATATATATATATTACGTAACTGAGACAGTATTTTACTAACGCACAATTTCATGAAGTAAGTTAGCTGTACTGAAGCTCTAACTCTAAGGCTGGATTTATGTTCTAAATCATCATTTGTCACAATTGTTACTGGAACACAACCGGACTTCTTTACAAGTAGTTCATTGAACTAGCTATTCTAGCATTTAGTTTGAGCTGAATTATTTAGATCTTGGGCTTGTAGGGATTACAAATTTTGTTCAGGTAACTACACAGTATGTAGCTAACTACTTGCCAGGTTTTAGCTCATAGCTAAGGTCGCTTCTATGGTTGAGCCTATGTTGAACTTAAATTGTTTTCTAAGATCTTGATGTGTCTGCTGTGGAAGTTGATGAATATTAATGGTAGCTGTGCACACGTCTAAGAGACTTAAGCTTAGTTCTGGTATGTCTTTATTAGCTAGTAGCTATATAGCTCTTTTTTTTTTACACGTGGCTAAGTTCTGTTTCTCGAGCTAGCTGTTTGTTACCCAAAGGACTATTATTCAATCGCAACTCAACAAAGAATTAGCTCACTTTATTCAAGTTGTACGATGTGCCTGCCCACATAGGAGCTAGAAATGTGCCTGCCCATCATAGGAGCTAGAAGAAGGATGCAGAGTGTTTGGGATGTTACGTTGTTGGTGATAATTACAACATTCAAAGCTTAACTTTCCACTGCCACTTGGTATAAGCTTGTCCTGTAGGTGCATTGAAAACATAATATTTGTAATATCCATTAAACTTTTCTTTGTTGTTCATACTAGACATACAAGTGGTCACTTGAAGCCAAGGCATAACTGTACCTCCATTCTCTGCTTGGTCGGCTCTCTTCCAGTCGGTCCAACTTCCAATAGCCCCAAGCCCGCAACACCATCTGAACTCCACCTACTGCATGATTCATCTACATATGTATATGTCTATTATTATTATTTTTCTACACACTTTCCACACTAGCATGGGCGGATACAGGAGAGGGCCCAGGAGGCCCAGGGCTCCTCTAAAATGTGTTATAAATTATTATTATCCCATTATTATGATCAAAGCTAATACTGTATTGGTAGTGTGTCTGTCACCTGCTGAGAAAAGATGGAGACCTGATGATGACCCTTCAGCAAATCACAACCCAGGCTCAGTTGGAGGTACATGTAATGCAGTTCTTAGTGTGAGGCCAGAGCCTGAGGGTCCTATTGATATCAGTGACTACCTGGAATCTGCTAGCTTACCAGGAAAAACTAAACTCTTGCTACTCAAAGAGAGATGTCCTGCGAAAACTTTTAAATTTCCAGATAAAGTTTATAAGGACAAAAACAGTTCTATGGGTATTAAGAAGCGGTATTGCCAGCATGAATGGTTTCAAATCACTGCCTATTGTGTGTGCTTTTTCCTGTCAAACCTACACATGGGCAAAGAGGATCATTGTTGATAACCAAAGCTTACCAAAATTGGAAAGATGCCCGAAGTGATTTGCGAGCACACTCTTGTCTTGATTACCACAAAATGGCAGAAGCTCGTCTTAATGCATTTATTCAAACATCTGAAAATCCATCCCGGGTTGATTACTCAATATCTGAGTAAACTGCAAAAGGAATTGAGAAAAATCGGAACATTTTGGCATCAATAATTATGTGTGTTTCATTTTGTGGGAGACAAGGAATTGCCACATGAAGAGAAGGCTTCTTTGAATCCAGGGAATCTACTATCTCTAATCGACTTTGGTGTGGATGCTGGAGATACTGATTTAAAGGAACACTTAGAAACATGTGCACGCAATGCCAAGTATGTTTCAAAGACAGCACAAAATAAGCTTCTGTTTTGCATTAAGGATTTTATGCAAAATGAGATCGTAAAAGAAATAAAAAATCAGGAAAATGGATCCTTATATGGAATTGAAGCTGATGAGGTAACCGACAAATCAAATTAGGAGCAACTTGGGATTGTCCTACATGTACGTTACACTGTAGGTACCATCGCTGTTGAAAGATTAATCGAATACGTAGCTTGTGAACAAATTACTGGAGAACTCTGAAATAATTAAAGTTCTCAGACGTCTGAACTTGAAGCCTGAAAATTGCTGAGCACAAACTTATGATGGTCCTGGGAATATGGCAGGGTAGCTACCTAAATAGTTGTGCAGCAAATTTCATGAAGTTTGCTCCTAAAGCTACTCACTTCCATTGTTATAGCCATGATCTTATTAATCTAGCTCTCTCAAAAGCATCATCAGTGCCAGAAATACACTGCATGCTATCTACAATCACTCAGCTAGGAATCTTTTTTAAATACTCACCAAAAAGGCAGAGAAGCATATAGAGAACTACAACTCAATCAGAACTTAGAATTTGATTCCAATCAAGAAAGTTAAGTTGCTTTGTACAACTCGCAGGGTCGAAAGACACACATCTTTGTGTGGTTTTCAGATAATGTATGAGCCTTTGCTTGAATGTCTAGAGGACATTCGTTCACGACAGGATTCTGACATCAGGTGGGATAGCAAAACAGCAAATGGTCTCCTATGTCAGCTAACTACATCATCATTCATTGCTTCCTTTCAATAAGCCAGATATTTTTTGGGTTTTACATCATCAGGAAGGACTGGAAGCTTTAGGAAGGACTGGAAGCTTTAGGAAAGACTGGAAGCTTTAGGAAGGACTGGAAGCTTTAGGAAGGACTGGAAGCTTTAGGAAGGACTGGAAGCTTTAGGAAGGACTGGAAGCTTTAGGAAGGACTGGAAGCTTTAGGAAGAACTGGAAGCTTTAGGAAGGACTGGAAGCTTTAGGAAGGACTGGAAGCTTTAGGAAGGACTGGAAGCTTTAGGAAGGACTGGAAGCTTTAGGAAGGACTGGAAGTTTTAGGAAGGACTGGAAGCTTTAGGAAGGACTGGAAGCTTTAGGAAGGACTGGAAGCTTTAGGAAGAACTGGAAGCTTTAGGAAGGACTGGAAGCTTTAGGAAGGACTGGAAGCTTTAGGAAGAACTGGAAGCTTTAGGAAGGACTGGAAGCTTTAGGAAGGACTGGAAGCTTTAGGAAGGACTGGAAGCTTTAGAAGGAGGACTGGAAGCTTTAGGAAGGACTGGGAAGGACTGGAAGCTTTAGGAAGGACTGGAAGCTTTAGGAAGGACTGGAAGCTTTAGGAAGGACTGGAAGCTTTAGGAAGGACTGGAAGCTTTAGGAAGGACTGGAAGCTTTAGGAAGGACTGGAAGCTTTAGGAAGGACTGGAAGCTTTAGAAGGACTGGAAGCTTAGGAAGGACTGGAAGCTTTAGGAAGGACTGGAAGCTTTAGAAGGACTGGAAGAGCGGGTAGAGAAGGAAAGGCCATACATTTTTTCACCGAAGATGATGCTGTCAATTTTAGTTAAAACTGCAAGTCAGATTCTCTTTCTCCTTATGGATATGGGTAGGGGTGGGGTTAGTTTCACTAGGCATGTTTTCTTTCTTCTCTTCTCCTTGTGCTATGTGGTCGCTTTCGATCACACTTGCTTTGCCCTGTTAGTCTTGTTTTTTTGTACTTGCAGTCATTAATATCAACAAGTATATAATATATTATACACATTAATATCAATATTATACACATATTAATGTCAACAAGTAAACAAGTATATATATTATACACATTAATGTCAACAAGTATATATATTATACACATTAATGTCAACAAGTATATATATTATACACATTAATGTCAACAAGTATATATATTATACACAATAATGTCATCAAGTATAAATATTATACACATTAATGTCAACAAGTATATATATTATACACATTAATATCAACAAGTATAAATATTATACACATTAATGTCAACAAGTATATATATAATATACATGTCAATATATATAGCTATACACATTAATGTCAACAAGTATATATATAATACACATGTCAATATATACTTATACACATTAATGTCAACAAGCATATATATTATACACTTTAAGTATATAGAAAATTAATTTTAGGAAATTGACCCTGCATGACCACTTCCTCACATTTTAGCGCCTTATAAAAACACTCGTGCAATAAAGGAGAACTTAAGAGCTAAAACTGTTTGGGGATTATGGGTGTGCAGGTTTTGAGGCCCCCAACTTTGACTGCCTATAATTAAGCATGGTTATAACTATGCAACAATTTTTAGTACCAAAAGAGAGCACATAGAGCAAACTATCTTCTGAGCTACATTTCAAGTTCATAGATTGAAGAAGTATCACCTAATCATAGATCAGTGTTTACATATGAGATTGACACGTTTCTGTTTTTGTTTGTTTTTATAGGAATACTCGAAAGAAGTTGAGAGACCTGTGGCAAGAGAACAGATTAAGATCAGTAAGTTTGACATCTAGCGCTCTTCAAAGAAAAGAGCAATGATAGCTGGAAGCAAACAGAGAGCAAAAACTTGACATCTATTATTGTGTGTATGTAAGACAGTTCTATGGTTACAGGACATCATATTTGGAACAAACTGTGATATTGTATACAGAAGACCAATTTCATGTGATAATAATACTCAGATTGGCTGCATGCATTGTATAAATCAATCACTGGTGAAGTTGTATATACCCTTGTAGCATCTCATACTCTTTCATTCTGTGCTGGACTGTCACCCTCAGCTCAAGTGGCCAAACCAACAAGTTTCTTTAATGTGATGGTGTCTTATAAACCGTTTCCACACACAATTGCAGATACCTGTCTTCAGCTTCAACTCCAAGGAAACTAGAGATGGACAAGATCATACTCCTTGGGTTGTGAATTAGATCTCAGAGGTGGATTTCCAAAACATTTTTCCTTCCAATCAGTTCAATCACATCTCTACTCATGTCAAAATATGTCTTGACCTTGCTTTTCAGCATTATGTGATAACTAGACACATTGACAACATATATATATATCATTAATGTCAACAAGTATATATATTATACAGTGCATGGAAATTAAAACCAAAATCAGTTTGGACAATTTGTCTGAGTACAATCAATTATGTTCTGCCTTTCTCAGCATTTGATCTGCCATGAAATTTCAATTTACTTGTAACTCAAATAACAAAATGAGTGTAACACAAAACTTGAGAATGAGTGTAACACAAAACTTGAGAATGAACAATGCAAGTAACACGAGTGAGTCAGTCATCCTGTATGCACTCAGTCATCAAGTAACAGTTTCTCCTCTTACTCCTCAATTCTGTCTGTCTAAGATGGGGCACCTGTCGACACATTCGTGGTTATGCGCATGCGCATATTCTAGGAATTTTTTTTACAGCGCAATTTTTACATGAGATGTTCAGAAAATGTCTGATTCTGACTGTAATGTTCTGCCCTATAGTTGTGCATGCAAAGTATACTAATGTGAGGCAGACATCTGGTTGTGACATTCCAGAGTGGATGAGGAAATTAAAGAAACCATCTAAGTTAGTAGTCATTTTCTTGTGTGTGCACAGTGGAACCACCCATGGACCCTATGGCGACCAAATATCAGAATCACTGAGCATATACAGACCCCATACAGAGTCTGAGTTACCGATACTTGCAAGTCATAAGAAACTACTACTATACAGTACAGACAGCGTCTGGGAGCTTGAGGGCGACCCAGGCTGGTGGCAGCATACCGAGAAACCTGAAAGCAGTGTGTCCAAAGGTCTCCCAGACATGGGTTCTGCGACTTATAGGCGCAGACTAAGCTATTCTGAACGTTCAGCACCACAGGCTGGCAGATTTACTTGCTGAACTATAAGCAGTTGACGGCAGCAATATCGAACAAACCAAAAGGTCAAGAAGGTGAGGAGCAACAACCTTTTCCCGCAGCCTCCGACTCTGAGATTTGAAGAGCCATCTGGTGGGGCGCCCTCTGTCTCGGCGGCGCCTCAGCCTAACTGGGTATGCTGCTCTTGCAACAGATGCAGGCCAGAGAGGAGGCGAACTTGAGATGAGAAGAAGAAAGGGAGAGAGCTGGGTAGCCCAGGAAAAGGAACGTCTGAGACATGAGGAGCAAAGGAACGAAGCACTCGAGGCTCTCGTAAAATGGATGCAAGGAGAACCGATGCTTCACTACACTCTCTGAGAGGTGTGGATCGCCCGAGCAGCAGGCCCAAAGGTACCAGTTTTCAGAATACTGAGAGTTGCGTGGATGTCAACGATTACTTCATCAGCTTCGAGTTACATATGGAGCATCACGAGGTAGACAAATCATGGTGAAGTGGATGTCTGCGGCCAGTCCTCAACCCAGATGCTAATTTTGTGCACTTTTGGATGGATCCCAGTGTAAGCATTATGACTTTAAAGGCTTCATTGTATAAGCACTATAGGGTATCAAAGGAGACATGTCTGCTAAGCTATGGCAAGCTACGTAGATGCCTAGCGGGGGAGAGCTGGACCATCTGTATCAACTGAATCACAAGACTCACCGAGAAGTAGACCATGGAATGTATAACCATCGAGGACATGCGAGAACTCTTTGTGATTGACACCATCACAAGGTCAATGCCCAAGCAACTCATGTGAAGGGGGCCATGCCCCTGTCACAGCGGCTCAGTGGGGCAGCTGGCGGATGACTTTGTGCTGGCCAGAGGGTGGAACTTAGACCGTGCTGACGAACAGGATGAGAAACAGCCGGAGCCGGGCAAGAGACTGCAGTGCTGTGAGGAAAGATACTGATCCGGAAGAGAACACTTCAGACATCGACGCGACAGCAATGGACAAAACCATCAGAGAAGAACACCCCAGAAAAGAAAACAGAAGTGTCACAGGGTGACTCATTACTGTAGTTAACACTTATCATGTGTAAATCAGGGTTAGACAACTAAAGAATGGCGTACCACAAGGTTCGGTGCTGGCTCCGTTGCTATTCAATATCTACATCCATGACCTGCCCACAATCCAGTCTAGGAAGTATGGCTATGCGGACGACCTGGCCATCCTACTCAGCAAGCCATCCTGGGAAGAAGCAGAAGAGGGTCTCACCGACGACATGAAGATCCTATCGACATACCTGGAGAACTGGCGCCTCAAGCTTAGCATAGCCAAGACGATGTCATCCATGTTCCATCTTAATAACAAGGAAGCAAAGTGTGAAATGAATGTCCTGGTGAACAACAGCAGACTGCAATTCCAGTCCGTCCCAACATACCTAGGAGTGAAACTCGACCGAATGCTGACGTTTCGGCAACACCTGGAAGGTGTCAGGGGAAAAACCACCGCCCGTGTCGTGCTGATATGTCGCTTGGCTGGTACTACCTGGGGGGCTGCGACCAAGACCCTGAGGATCTTCACACAGGCCCTGGTGTTCTCTACCGCGGAGTACTGTGCCCCTGTCTGGTGCCGAAGCCCTCATGTCAAGAAGCTAGACGTCTCAATCAACAGTGCCCTGTGGACCATATCCGGCTGCCTAAGAGCCACTCCGGTCAGCCAGCTGCCCATCCTCACTGGCATTGCGCCAGCAGCCATCAGACGCGAAGCAGCCACACTGGCCCTCTCCCGAAAGGCACAGATGAGTGAACTCCACCTCCTCCACCAGATAGTCACTGAGCGGCCTCGATGCGCTCGACTGAAGTCCCGACACCCGTTTGCTGTGCACGCTCATGAGCTTCTAGCCACACCGCCAGACGTGACGAAGGCCGCCTGGACCAGGATGAAATGGAGGGACCAGTGGTCGGCAAAAGAACCATCCAGATTACACCGTTTCATTGAAGATCCCCTTGAGGTCCCTGGCCTAAACCTTCCCCGGAGGCAGTGGACGACCCTCAATCGTCTCAGAACTGAGGTTGGACGTTTCGGGGCCTCTATGAAGACCTAGGGCTTCGCTACCAATGCTGCCTGCGACTGCGGTGACCAGAAACAGACGGTGGAGCACATCACATCCCACTGCCCAATCTACAGACCACCTCATGGCGAATGTGGACTGATGGATCTGGACGATGAGACATTGGTTTGGCTCGCCTCAACCGAGCTACAAGTTTAAAGGCACATGCCAGAAGAAGAAGATGTGTAAATGATATTCATTACAAACCCACTACATGTAAAGGCAGAGTTCTGGTCATATAAACCAGTACCAAAGCCTAGTCATTGGAGTTCATTGCGAACATAGCTGAGTCTATAGTTGACTTTTGTTGTTGAGCATAAGTAACCAAACTCCATGGAACAGTGATTCTTGGTATAGCTACCTGGTGGCAGCATACCAACTAGTGTTTAACTAGTGCCAGGGTAATAAGAGTGATTGCCCGTGGACAAATGGTGGCAGCGTGGGATCCTGCTACAAAACCAGTTTGCCTTAGGATTCTTATAGAGTCAGTTTGCCTTTGGATTTGCTACAAAACCAGTTAGCCCTAGGATTCTGATAGAGTCAGTTTTCCTTTGGATTTGCTACAAAAACAGTTAGCCTTAGGATTCTGATAGTCAGTTTGCCTTTGGATTTTCTACAAAAACAGTTAGCCTTAGGATTCTGATAGAGTCAGTTTGCCTTTGGATTTGCTACAAGATTTAGGATTCTGATAGAGTCAGTTTGCCTTTGGATACCACTAAAGCGTAGTTAGCGAGTCAGTTCTACTGCTATCCAGACCCTTGTCGATTTGAACTTGCTCAATTTTTCTGGTGACTTGAGCTATTAAAGAAGTTGAACCATCGTGTACAAGTGTTTGGGTGTCTGAGTTAAAGGAGTTGACATGGCCAAGAGGAAGCCAAGAAATGAGCACGAAGAAGAGATAGACGAGAAAGATGCAGCAGTACCCATCAGCGATTTGATGGCAATGATGTTGAGGATGGATGAGAGACGAGAAAAGGCAGAGGAGGAGAGAGAAAAACGCTGGGAAATACTTCTGTCCAACCACACCAGAAGAGAAAGGTCTGGAGAGATGGAAGACAGCCCCAGGTTGACATACAGCTACGAGGTAACCCACAAGGAGAAGATCGCTAAGTTCAGACAACTTGATCCAGGAGAAGACATGGAAGAATACTTCACTGCATTTGAAGCGCACATGGGGTGTTACAAGGTGAACCCAACACAGTGGACTAAACACCTGGCTCCCATACTGAGTGCAGAAGCAACTGGAGTGTACATAGCACTAATACCTGCAGACAGGACTACGACACACTGAAGAAAGCCCTTTTTACCCACTATCGAGTTTCCACAATGATGTACAGAACCAAGATGGACCAGCTAAGACGAAAGAAAGGAGAAACTCGGATGACATGTTACAAACGTCACAAGAATCTGACCAACAAATGGATGGCCGAATGTGAGACTGTGGAGGATGCCACTGATTTGGTATCTATGGACGCTGTGATCAGGCTATTACCCCGACAGATAGCACATCACGTCAGGGACAAGGAACCAGAACTGGAGAGGAAGCAGCCAGGTGGGCCGATGACTTCATCAACAACAGGGGTTGGAGCTATGATGCTGTCACAGAATGAGACAGATCACCCCCTCGCATATATATAGGCGGGATGACCGAAATCGCCCACAAATCGACAAACCTCAGCGACACGATGAGAGAGAAGACCGAAGGAGGGGATCTCCGCACAGACAGGCATCGGACAAACCTGTAGATCAGCAACCTCTGCCAAAATATGATAAACACAACCGACCAAGATGTTTAAAATGCCAGAATTATGGACACATCGCCGCCGAGTGTCACGACAGCAGAAATATCCCAGACAAACCGAAGTTAGAGTTTGTCAACTTAGCTTTGCCGCTGACAACCAGAGAGGAAAGGGCCTTGGTGCAAGCAGAAATTAACAGACATCGAATGGTGGATGGAATGATCAATGGATCCAGCTGCAGTAGACTGCTACTCAACACTGAAGCTGAGAGGTCAGTCGCGGATAACCGTCTCATCAAACGGACTGACTACACTCGAGAGAAAGTCCAGGTATGAGCTTTCAATGGCACAGTCTCAACCTTGCCTCTCACTCAGATCACACTAGAAGTGGATGGAGTCGACGAACAGCTAACAGTAGCAGTGCAAGAACAATGTAGGCATGGACTTTCCAGAGATCTGGAACATTGGGAAGAAGATGCTGTACGACAACCTCATCAATGTCGTCACCACACGGTCACAAGCTGCAGACGTGGAGCACCCCATCTCACCTGTCAATTACAAGGAAGCTGACTCTGATGTGAAAGATTCATCAGGAGAGTGAAGAAGATGATGAACCAGCAGGCCAAGTGCAACTCAAGGAAGACATTCGGGAAGGTGCTTGAATTGAGACCTACAACCCAGACTCAGCATCGTCTGACAATGAGCAATCACAGAAGGACAGCCGAGCCATGAAAAGAAAGGCACGAGAAAAGTATGTCAGTAGAATGCAAGTCACCCATTGGACGTCGACATGACAGTATTCAGAAAAGATCAAGAACAAGATGAAATGCTACAGACATGTTGGGAGAAGGCAGAGAATGGCGACATCGAATTTGTCAAACAGGACGATTTGTTATGGAGACTCACTACAGACCGACTGGGAGAGGAGACAACTCAGCTCTGTGTACCTAAGAAATACCGTTCCCTAGTGTTGTCACTGGCACATCGGCCAGGGCACCTAGGACAAGACCGAACCACCCAGAGAGTGCTCGATGACTACTTCTGGCCAGGAGTCTATGCTGACGTTCGTAAACTATGTCAAGCTTGCCCAGATTGTCAAAGAGCAGGCCGACTGTCACAACAACCGGCACCACTGCGTCCTCTTCCAGTGATAGATGTTCCATTCCAGAGGGTAGGCATGGATATGATTGGCCCACTCCCCAGGACAAATGCAGACAACCGGTTTGTGCTAGTACTAATGGACTATGCCACTCGTTGGCCTGAAGCTTTCCCACTCAGCGTTACAGATAGTCGAACCGTGGCCGACCAACTCATGGTCATGTTTGCTAGGACTGGTGTACCACACGAAATTTTAACAGATTGCGGGTCGAATTTCACCAGTCGCCTCATGAAAGAGCCGTACAATCTACTTGGAGTAAAAGGTATCCAGACAACTCCCTACCATCCCCAGTGCGACGGACTGGTAGAAAGGTTCAATTCCACCCTTAAATCTATGATGAGAAAGACATTAAAAGCATGGCACGGTCAGTGAGACCTTGCAATACCTCACTTGCTCAGGGAGTATAGGAGAGCACCAAATGACAGCACTGGATTCACCCCATCTGAGGGCAGACAAATTGCGGGCCCTCTACAAACGATGAAGACACGGTGGACGGGCACAGCATCAACACATGTGGACGTAGTTAGTTATGTCACAACGATCCAAGACCGATTGGAACAAATGCGAGAAGTAGCCAGAGAAAATGAGGAAGAAAAGAAAGCGGAACAGAAAGAGCATTACAACAGGAAGGCACAACGACATGCAGGGTGATCTGGTTCTACCTCGAACACCGCCACTAGGCCCTAAATTACTCGCTGAATGGGATGGGCCCTACACCATCCTAAAGAAAGTCGATGAGACGACCTACCAGATTCACATGCCTGAACATCCACGAAGGAAGGTGCAACGACACATCAACCTCTTGAAAGAATTTCACTCGCCTGTGGCAGCGTGCCTAGAGATGACAGAATTGATGGACGATGTCACTGTCAATCTAGAGGAGGAGGAGGGGGTGACCATCAGTACGACCGTAACAGCAGCAGAAGAACAGACGTTGAGTGAACTAGTTGAGAAGTTAACAGGTGGTAAAGGTTACACAAAGGACACTGACATCAGGCTGGAGACGGGAGATGCTTATCCAATCAGTAGGCCACCCTACAGGATAGATCCTAACAAACTCCAACTCATGGACAAGGTTAGGTCAAAAAGTTGTTAGAGCTCGGGATAATACGACCGTCCATGAGTCCATGGGCAGCACCAGCGTTACTGGTGATGGTGGAGTGCACCTGTGCATAGACTATCGACGACTCAATGAAGTTATCAAAGCCGACGCATTCCCTCTACCTCGCATAGACGATTTACTGGAAACAGGATAAATTAGGCAGAGCTACTCATATTTCGACACTAGATCTCGAAAGAGGCTACCATCAAATGCCGGTACATAGTGAGTCCATACCATTCATAACTCCCAACGGCAAGTGGGAATATATCAGAATGCCATTCGGTCTGAAGAACGGACCATCAGTATTCCAACGACTTATGAACTCGATACTGGCTGACCTTTCCGAATTTTCAGCCGCCTATATCGACGACATTGTCATTTTTATAGCAAGAGTTTTAGCGACTACTGTACTCACCTGGATACAGTCTTCTCATGACTAGAGGAGACTGGCTTAGTGATTAAACCAACAAAGTGTATGTTAGCAGCACCAGATTGCCTCTTCCTAGGACACAGAGTGGGTGCAGGACTCGTTCGTCCACAACAAGCCAAGGTGGAGGCCCTAGTGAATTACCCACACCCGATAAAAAAAAAAGGATATGAGGTCCTTTCTCGGCTTGGAAAATTATTATAGACGATTCATGCCTGGTTTCGGGTCTATGGCAATCCCGCTCACAGAGGGAACTCGCAAGCAAGCACCAGATCCAGTAGAATGGACGGAGAGCCATAAAAAGAAACCTAACAGAACACCCAGTACTCAGAAGTCCTGACATGGACAAGACATTCCTGCTGCACACAGACTCGTCAGGTGTTGGGATTGGGGCAGTGTTAAGCCAAGTGGATGACAAGCAGACGGAACATCCAGTGGGATACTACTCGAGAAAACTGAGAGGGGCTGAACACCGCTATACAGTCACCGAACAAGAGTGCCTGGCAGTGATTGAAGCTGTCAAACATTTTCGTGTTTACCTATCAGGAGCTTGCTTCACGATATGTACTGACCACAGCAGCCTCAAATACCTCGACAAGATGAAAGATGAGAATGGGAGGCTCGCCCGGTGGTCCATGGCACTCCAACCGTACTTATACGATATTGTCCACCGCCCCGGGACTGACAAGAATGCCGACGGGATGTCTCGCCAGTCTTGGCCTATGACAGAGTCCAGTCTTGTGACAGAGAAAGACCCTACCAACACTGTCCTCGGAGAACCAGAGAGGGGTGTCACAGGGTGACCTCCAAACTCATTAAACAATAACTGCTCATTAAACAATAACTTGAGTTAACACTTATCATGTGTAAATGATATTCATTACAAACCCACTACATGTAAAGGCCGAGTGATGGTCATATAAACCAGTACCAAAGCCTAGTCATTGGAGTTCATTGCGAACATAGCTGAGTATATTATAGTTGACTTTTGTTGTTGAGCATAAGTAACCAAACTCCATGGAACAGTGATTCTTGGTATAGCTACCTTGTGGCAGCATACCAACTAGTGTTTGACTAGTGCCAGGGTAATAAGAGTGATTACCCGTGGACAAGAAGACTACGGGAGATGACAACCAAAGTTTGACCCTGACAAAGGACCTAGGTGTTTCAATTGCAACCAATGAGGTCACTATGCAGCCGACTGCACCCAGAAACGAGAAGGCAAGAGTGGACACTGAGACTGGAGGACGTCAACCTCTCAGTACCTCTTACACCTAAGGAAGAAGACCTTAGTACGCTCAGCAATATCAGGCAAGGTAGTAGTCTCTGGCTTGATCGCGGGACAGGAGGTTCAACAAATCAGACTTAATCTGAGAGCAGATCGCACAATCGTGAAGCAGAGCTTAGTGCCAAGTGTGCCTGGACAGGACAGACCATCCAGCTACACGGTTTTGAAGGCACTATTAGATCCTTACCACTGGCTAATGTTGAGTTCGACATCGAACAGCAGCTGACTACCCTAGAAGTGGCTCTCCAAGATGATTTCCCAGAGATATGGAACCTGGGAAGGAGCCTACTCTACAGAGATACTACTATTAACCTCTCTAACTCGAGCTCATACATGAGCCGGGCAAGAGAAAGCTGAAACAGACAACAAAGAGGAAGAGGTTGAAAACTCAAGGAACACAGAGGGGCTTTTAGATGAAGCTTACACCTCAGAAGCAGAGGAATCCAGTGATACCGATGCGGAACGAAGGGATCATTCCGATGAAGGCAAACACCATCAAGAGATCCTTTCTACGGACAAGACAAATGCCATTGAGATGAGAAAAACAAATAGAAGGACAGGAGCATCAAACATCAATGATGGAAGAAATGATGAGGGATCATGGGAGAGAGAAATTCCTGCTACAACAGACAGACACTACCCTTGCCCCACTCCACCTGGAAGTCAACACCGATGGGAGTTTGATTGACCTCCACGATGGCATGCTATGGAAGAAAAGTGAAGATTGAATGGGGGAGGAAAAGTTATTGCTCTGTATACCAGGGAGATACTGCAGCTTGCTGCTCTGACTGGCGCATAAACCAGGACATTTGGGCAGGGACCGTACTTACCAGCAACTGGAGTTTTTCTGGCCAGGCATGTATGCTGACGTCCGAAAGATGTGCCAGGAATGCGATGAATGCCAGAAGACCGCTCGTTGGGAAGGACGCTCACCCCCATTGAGACTGTTACCCATCATTGAGCAACCGTTTGAAAGGATAGGAATGGATCTGGTTGGTCCACTGCCTCGGATAAAAGCAGGCAAAAAAACACATTCTTGTACTTGTGAATCATGCTACACGTTGGTCAGAAGCCCATAATAGAGAGTCGAAAACGATTGCCGATAAACTCTTCACCTTATTTTGCAGAGTCGGTGTCCCAAACGAAATACTTACGGATTGTTGAGTAAGCCTCACCGGCCGGCTCATGAAGGAGTTATACCGACTACTGAACATATGGCCAATCAGTATCACCCCTTACCACACATACTGTGATAGCCTTGTTGAATGCTTCAACGCCACCAAGAAAGCTATGCTAAGGAAGACCCTGAAAACATGACAGGGGCAGTGGGATCTTGCCTCACACACTGGGTGTATACAGAAGGGCACCACATGAAGCGACAGGTTTCACCCCATCTGAGCTCTTATATGGGATCCGGGAACCCCTTCAAAACTTGAAGGACAAATGGACGGCTAAGGAGTCTACATCAACTGATGTGGTGACTTATATCCCCAACATTCAGGATACAACATATGAAGTATTTATATCAGACCACCCCAGAAGGGGAGCAAAATGCCACATTAACCTTCTGAAAGAATTCAGATCACCGGCAATGGGATGCCTAGTTGCAAAAGAGATTAGGAGAAGAGCTGCCAGACTGCTTCCCAGAGGCAGAGGGGAGAACGGCAGAACTGCCAGATTTGGTCTCAGCGAAATTAGATGACAGCGATAAACAGAAGCTGAAGGAGTTGGTGGAAGAGTATCAACACTTGTTTCGAAAGACACCAAGATGCATGAAGGACCGAAGCATCAAGATTGAGACAGGAGACAGATATATACCCCATCAGTCTGCCCCCGTACCGAGTAGTGACAACGAGGATAATATGGCTGGAAAAAGCAGTCAAGGCATTACTCGATGACAGACTAATCAGACCATCCAGGAGTCCATGGGCTTTACTCAGCAAGTCTGACAGATGTGACATACTATGCGTGGATTACTGTAGGTTGAACGCAGCTACAAAAGCTGACCAATTCCCACTACTTCGCATAGATCAACTCATAGACAACCTCATGAATGCAGCACTGGTATATAGATACGGCGGAATACTCGGTGGCCTACATCGATGATATAGTCATTTTTAATATCAACACAGAAGATCACATGAAGCATCTGCGAGCAGTGTTTGCAAGACTGACTGAAATAGGAGTCACACTGAAGGAGAAAAAATGTTCAGTGGCCCAAGCCACTTGCATTTACCTAGGTTACCAAGTAGGAGGCGGACAAGTAAGACTGTTGGAGGCAAAGATCAAAAGTATGAAGTACCGACAACCAAGGAACAAAAGACAGCTGAGGACATCTTCGGGCTTGCAAATTACTACAGGCGTTTCATCCCAGACTATGGCACAAATGCTGCACCAATTACAGATGCCATGAGGAAGCAGGAGGCAGACCTAGTTCGTTGGACAGACATAAGACAACGTGCCTTCAAACAAGTCAGGTCTAGCCTCAGCCAGCAGCCAGTACTGGCCAGCTCAGATCCGGACAAACCTTTGCTGCTGTACCGATGCTTCGGGCGTAGGTATTGGAGCTGTTCTGAGTTCAGGCTGACAATGACACTGATCACACGCTGGCCTCTTATAGCCGAAAAATGAAAGGCCCGGAGTTGAGGTATATATACTGTAACTGAGCAGGAATGCCTGGCAGTGGTGGAGGCCATAAAACACTTCAGGGCGTTTTTACTTGGAGCTCAGTTCACTATTGTTGCTGACCATGGTAGTCTGAAGTATCTGGACAAGGTAAAGAACGAGAGTGGCAGACTGGCCAGATAGTCTCTTGCCTTGCAGCCTTTCTTGTTCGACATCGTACATGAAGATGGCACGCCAACACGGATGGTATGTCCCGACATGTATGGAACAGAGAACAACCCGGCAGATGGGATTCCTTGAGCAAACTGAAGAAAAAGTATGACGGAACGCAGCATCCGCTAGAGGAGATGTCACAGAGTCCAGAGACAATGTTCATTAGCTATGCTACTAGAGACCCAATTAGTGATAAGCTTTGTATCAATAACATTATCGCTAAACCCAATGAACTGACACACACAGTCATTTATAGCCATACACAGAATATATCAAGATTCACTGAGTGCATACAGACCCCATACAGAGTCAGAGTCACCGATACTTGTAAGTGATAAGAATAATGTTTATCTAACCAAGTACTACTCTTCAGTACAGACAGTGTCTGGGAGTGAGGGCGACCCAAGCATACCAAGAAATCCAAAAGCATTGTACATCTTGGCCTTGGCAGTGATATCAGAGATGTCTCCTGTTGGCTGCTATATATAATTACTCTGAATTTGCTAGGACCAGCCTTGTTCTAAATGCCACCTATTAACAGAACTGGTGAGATCACAGCTTGATCACTGCCAATTAGTAGTAGTAGCACATACACTGCATAGTTACTATATAGTTAGTTATTGGCAATCATATTTTCTGTACCCAAGAGGAACATGTTGGCAGTGTTTATCTTGCTCGTGGCCATAATTTGTGCAGTGTACCGCCTATATACTAATGAGCAGGCATCAAGTTGTTGTCTTAACCAGTTAATAGATGTTATTAAGAATGAGGCTGTTCCTAGCAGCAGCCGGCTAGGAGCAGCCAACAAGAGCTACCTTGTTCACTCTGTGATATGCCCACCAACAAGGATAAGAACAAAAAAGGGACACAGATCCAGGAAGGCAAGACCGGTAATGGTAACCTTATCATCCAACCTCCCTACTCTGCCCCCAGATGTTATCCAAGGCATAAAAATGTTTTTTCTGGCTATCCCAGGAGTGGTCACAGCTGTCGGCATCTTGGATGCACATCCACACGTTGTTATGACTTGTCCAATGAGATAAACTTTTTCGAGCAATGGCCATTCTTCAATGATAAAGCCACACCAAGAGCATGGACAGCAAACCTGTACAATATAGGACACACTATATTATAGAATGGACCAATGAATGCTAAAAGGACTTCTAAAGGTTACACATTGACAATTGGCTCCTTGTGGCACGTAAAGTTTGATAAACATATCCAACAAGAATGGAGGTTCAGATACACTGGAGTACATATGAGACAGGATCATATTTAGGGCTCACTATCAAGAGTTGGTGGAAAAAATTGGGGGTACCCATCAAGGTACTACATGAAAATCACCTTCTCAATAAACTAACTTCAAACTTTATTCACTCGATGTTTCCACTAGATGCTCTAGTCTTCATCAGGAATAAGCTTGTCCATCTCTAGTTTCCTCAGATAATGCAGAAGACAAGTATCTGCAAAAGGTTTATAAGACACACTCACATTCAAGAAACCGGTGGTTTGACCACTTGAGCCAAGGAAGACAGTCGATCACAGAATGGGAGTACGAGATGCTACAATGGTACAACTTCACTAGTGACTGATTTACACAATGCATGCATTAGGAGTATTATTGGCACATTAAAAATTGGTCTTGTGTACACTATATCATGGTCTCTAACATTATTAGCAAATACGATGACCTGTAATCACAGAACTGTCTTACATAAACACAATAATATATTTCAAATTTTTGCTCTCCGTTTGCTTCCAGCTATCATTGCTCTTTTCTTTGCAGAGCGCTGGAGGTCATACTTGGTGACAGTCTTGATCTGTTCTCTTGCCACAGGTCTTTTGGTCAACTTCTTGCGAGTATTCCTATAAAAACAAACCAAAAAACGGAAACAACATGTCAATGTAGTAAGTAAACACTGATCTACGATTCGTCTGAGCAAGTCCAATATATATATATTGTAGACAGAATACAACAAGAAAAAAGTAGTGATGAAATTGTAGACAGAATACAACAAGAAAAAAGTAGTGATGAAGGTGCATTTGTAGACTAAGATGAATTTGAAGTCAAATTTTTTCAAAAGGGTGGACGATACCATTTTTTTTTACAAAGTGTTAAAAAAACCAGTGGTTATGACTTTAGTGCTCTAAAATATTATCTGGGTTAAATTGCCAAAACAGAGCCGACACACCCATGTCCAGGATCTAGTCACTTACATGTTCACCTGCCGTTAGGCATTCCACCTACACCCTATTATGTACTATAAGTTAAGTTACACTTCTGTACTGTAGTTATTTGTTGCTAGTTAAAAAATAAACTTTGCAATGTTGTTGCTATGGTAACTGCCAAGTTGCATCCAATGGGACTGGGTCAGGTCTCTGTGAACATGCCTGCAGCCAAGCCCAAGCAATGGGTGGAATAAATCCACACTTGAGTGGTCATAAGTTAACATGCAGATGGGGGGAAAATAAATAAATATATATATAGCAATGTTCATTAACTCTTTGAAAGCCTAAGCTGCAACGTAGGTAATTACCCTAAGCTCCTGTTGCTCTTTTCAGGAAAATTAAAAAATACAACATAATTTTTAAAACATGGTCACCAGCCCTGAAAGTAGATTCGCTATTGATATATATCATTAGTTATCAAGATCTATATACAACTAAGGCTAAGTGGAAGGTCTGAGAAGAGCTCCCAGTAAGTAAGTTAGTTATAACTAGTGTATCAAGCTTATATAACCCAGCTATTACAACTTAAGAATTCGTCTCCTATTTGGTAAACTTTGCTTTATTAAAAGGGGGGACAGTTGCATTTTTTGGGAGGGAACGACCCACATTTTTTTTTGTGGTTACCACTTTATAACTCCATAGATTCCGTAAACTTCATGTTATGAACTTGATATATAGCTCAAAAGATAGGTCTCTCTTTGTGCTCTCTGTTGATACTAAAATATTTTTCATAAGTATAACTATAGCCAAGTTACGGGAGCTACAAGTGGAGGGACCCTAAAAAACCTGAATGCCTGGAACCACCAGATTGCAAAGTGCTAAAGATTTGAAATTAGTACCAGTGGCTAGAGGAAGCCCTACTCTACGCAATGAGTGTTTTCATTAGGCGTTAAAATGTAAGTACGTGGTCAAGCGCTCGAGTGGAAAATGAATTTCAATCAAATCTTTAGCACTTTGCAATTTGGAGATATTTATGTGGAGGTTTTAGGCATTCAGGTTTTTGAGGTCCCTCCACTTTAGGTCTAGTAACTTGCCATAGTTATACATATGAAAAATATTTTAGTATCAAAAGAGAGCACACAGAGATACCTATCTTTTGAGCTATATATCAAGTCTATACCATGAAGTTTGCAGAATCTACGGAGCTCTAAAGTGGTAACCATAAGTTTTAAAAAAATAATTAAAAAATGCAACTGTCCCCCCCCCCCTCCCTTAAAACAAAAGCTACTCTTGAGAGTTCCCTTTGATATATCTATATACCTAAGTTCTGGTGCTTTGTTTGTTCTTGTCCTAGTATATGCCTCCAGCAACATAGCTAGATATATATCTATCTCTCTATATATATTATACCCTAGCCCTAGCCCTAAACACGGAAACTCTCAAGAGCAGATCGAGTAGCTAGCTTTTGTTCAGGTGCTGTTGCTATTGAGAGTTCCTATTGGATATATCTAGCTTAGTTGCTGGATGCCCATACCAAGACAAAAGCTTATAAAACTTAGGTTAGCCTTCTACTTACCACTCTTTCAGCATAGACAGTTCCTATACAGCGGGATTTCATTTAGGAGGGGCGGGGCACCAGCCCCCCCCCCCCCTGGAACCTTTTTGCCCCACCCCCTTGGAAATTGTATTATTAAAATTCTTATTGATGTTGATAAGTGCTTGACATCATGCCCCCATATCCAGATTCCTCCAGTTGCCCCCCCCTTGGACAATTATCTAAATGAAACCCTGTACAGTGAAACCTCCCATATCTGGGAGGTGTGGGACCTGGTAGTGACCATAACTCTGAAAACGCGCCGTACCTCAGAAACTCAGAAAATTAATTCTTCAATGCCATAATGTCAATGCCCATAATGTCAATGCCATAATGTTATATTACACAACAGTTTGATGATGCAAAATAAGATGGTATATTTCTCTGTTTTAACATTTCTCCTCGTTTTTGGACAGCAGTATCTTTCCACTTTTTAACAAGAAGCAGATGAATGAGGCCAGCATCACCCTGAGATTCCAGCCATTTCAATGCTGTGCCGAATGTATCACAAGCCTGTGCAGGAGAGACAGAGCATTGAGATTCCAATTCAGCATCATTGAATCAATGTCTGAATCAGGATGTTCACCTAGAACTTCATTTGTGATTTCAGCATCAGACATTAGTTGATGTCCTGAATCAGTAGAGTCCTCTTCCAGCCACTCTTCTGGAGTTTGCCAGTTTTGATCATCTGGAGTAAACCCAAATTGTTGAAAATAAGCTCCAAACTCCTCCTCACCACCACAAGGACCACTGGCCCGCACAGTCTGTGAAGTATCATAACTAGAAGAGGAGCCATCACACTGGCCTACACAATCTGTGAAGTATCATAACTAGAAGAGGAGCCATCAATGGCCTGCACAATCTGTGAAGTATCATAACTAGAAGAGGAGCCATCAATGGCCTGCACAATCTGTGAAGTATCATAACTAGATGAGGAGCCATCACCGGCCCGCATAATCTGTGAAGTATCATAACTAGAAGAGGAGCCATCAATGGCCTCCACAATATGTGAAGTATCATAACTAGAAGAGGAGCCATCAATGGCCTGCACAATCTGTGAAGTATCATAACTAGAAGAGGAGCCATCACTGGCCCCGCACAGTCTGTCAAGTATCATAACTAGAAGAGGAGCCATCAATGGCCTGCACAATCTGTGAAGTATCATAACTAGAAGAGGAGCCATCACCGGCCCGCATAATCTGTGAAGTATCATAACTAGAAGAGGAGCCATCAATGGCCTGCACAATCTGTGAAGTATCATAACTAGAAGAGGAGCCATCAATGGCCTGCACAATCTGTGAAGTATCATAACTAGAAGAGGAGCCATCACTGGCCCCGCACAGTCTGTCAAGTATCATAACTAGAAGAGGAGCCATCACTGGCCCCGCACAGTCTGTCAAGTATCATAACTAGAAGAGGAGCCATCAATGGCCTGCACAATCTGTGAAGTATCATAACTAGAAGAGGAGCCATCACCGGCCTGCCCAATCTGTCAAGTATCATAACTAGAAGAGGAGCCATCACCGGCCCGCATAATCTGTGAAGTATAATAACTAGAAGAGGAGTTATCACTGACCTGCACAATCTGTGAAGTATCATAACTAGAAGATGAGCCATATCGGCCCGCACAATCTGTGAAGTATCATAACTGTAATGTTCAAGTATTATATTACTAATCACACACACTGTATCAGTCACTTTGATTATTATGCATAGACATTGTATCATCATTACGTATTGATTGTGACACATTATTACGTAGAAGAAAGAGAAGTTTTATACTCGTGCTTTAACTGTCTAAGTACGGTTCGACGGTCTTCATAAATCCAGTCCCATCAGTTGACCAAGACGGATATAAAGGTAACCAGATAACAATAAGTAACAGTTGAACAGTATAACTGGCAACGAGGATTATGAACCATGGCAGTAGCCGGAAGAATTGACTTGTCACCATTAGCAACCTTTGACCCTGTGAGTGATCCATCATCGTTAAGCCAGAGATGGAAAAGTTGGAAGCGGCGTTTCGAGATATATATAGCAGCGCTCAACGTAAGTGACGACAAACAAAAGAAAGCAATCCTGTTGTATCAGGCAGGACAGGCTACCCAAGAAATTTTTGACACAATTCCAGATACAGGAGATGACTTTGCCACAGCTATGGAAAAGTTCGACAACTATTTCACACCCAAGAAAAAAGTGTCCTACGAGATTTTCCAATTTCGTAAAGCTGTTCAACAATCAGGAGAGACTGTATCAATTTGTTACCAGATTGAGAAAGCTAGCTTCCACATGTGAATTTACTGACCTGGGAAAAAGTGTCCTACGAGATTTTCCAATTTCGTAAAGCTGTTCAACAATCAGGAGAGACTGTATCAATTTGTTACCAGATTGAGAAAGCTAGCTTCCACATGTGAATTTACTGACCTGGGAAAAGAGTTGAAGTCCACTATCATCCAGAATTGTCAGTCAAAACATCTAAGAAGAGTGGCACTTCGTGATGATCTATCCTTAGAGGCTCTACTAGCTAAAGCAAGAGCGCAAGAAGCGAGTGAAGAGCAAGCAAAAGGAATTGAACATCAACAGGCACACTCAGCAGCAGAAGCAGTGAATGTTATTCAGCAGAAGCGACCACCCAGAAAATGGCAGTCACCACGAACATGGACAAAACCAGAAGGTCAGAGTATATGTTGTGAGTGTGGATTTTTGAGGCCACACAAGAATGGCTCATGTCCAGCAAAAGGTCAAACTTGTAATAAGTGTGGTAAAAGTAGTCATTTTGCCAAAGTATGTCTCTCAAAACAAAAACAAGTACAAGGTCAATACAAAACACATGAGTCCCAACCGAAACACAAGCACAAGCAAATTTGTCAAGTTTCATCCGAGTCCAACCAAAAGTGTGATAGCAGTAGTGATGAATATCTGTACACATTGGGTGACACTGCACGTATGGCAGCACCAAAAGTAAATGTGAAAATCAATAGCACCACGGTTTGCATGATTGTAGACACGGGAGCATCCACGGACATCATGGACGAGGAAACATTTGCCAAAGTAAACCAGGCGAATAATCTTGAGTTACAGCCTTCAACAAAGCGTATATTTGCGTATGGTGCAGACTCCCAACTTACAGTAGTGGGACAGTTTGACACTAACATTGAAGTTGATACAAAGACAGTGCTATTAACAATTCATGTACTACGAGGAAGTCACGGGTCTCTACTCAGTTACAAGACAGCAAGTGACCTTGGTCTGGTTCATGTTAAGATTAAGAATGTTTGGGATAGTCCAAGGGTATGTGAGAGGCTGGTGCAAAAATATCCCAATTTGTTTGAAGGTATAGGCAAGCTCAAGAATACAGAAGTCAAACTTCACATTGACACAAATGTACCTCCTGTGGCTCAAGCAACACGCAGAATTCCTTTTCACATGAGGAAACAAGTTGAAAAAGAGCTCATCAACCTTGAACAACAAGGAATCATTGAGAAAGTCGAAGGTTCAACTCCATGGGTTTTACCTTTAGTCATTATCCCCAAAAAGAATGGCGAGGTCCGTTTATGTGTTGACATGAGGAGAGCAAATAAGGCAATCAACCGAGAGAGACACCCTAGTCCAACAATTGATGATCTTATTCACAACCTGAATGGAGCAACAGTTTTTACAAAACTTGATTTAAGACAAGGATATCATCAAATACCCTTATCACCTGAGAGCAGATATATCACAACGTTCACGACTCACAAAGGTTTAAGACGTTATGCTCGACTGAACTTTGGAACAAACTCAGCAAGCGAGATGTTTCAAAACATCATCCATGAACATATTCGGGACATACCAGGATCAATCAACATCAGTGATGATGTTATAATATTTGGGAAAACTCAAGCTGATCATGACAAGGCTCTACAGGCAGTTTTTGAGAGATTCTCATCAGTCGGTTTGTCTTTCAACAAGACAAAGTGTGAATTCAGCAAGAACTCGTTGACATTCTTTGGTTTTGTATTTTCGGACAAAGGAATCTCACCAGATCTAAGAAAGTACAAGCAATTCATGACGCCAATACTCCTACATCAACCAGTGGTATCAGAAGTTTTCTAGGAATGGCAACATATTGTGCAAAATTTATACCATGCTTCAGTGACATATCACAGCCGTTACGTGAGTTGACCAGAAAGGATGTTCATTTCTTATGGACAACAAAACATGACAAAGCATTAAAAAAAATCAAGCAGCTATTAGCAAGTGATACATACAATCATGGCATATTTCGATCAACAGAAGGAAACAGAGCTGATCACAGATGCATCACCTGTCGGTCTCTCAGCAATACTGTTTCAAAAGTCGCAGGGAGAGAATCACAGAAGAGTAATAGCTTATGCAAGCAGAGCACTCTCTGATGTTGAAAGCAGGTATTCTCAGACAGAGAAAGAAGCATTAGCCATAGTGTGGGCTATTGAAAAGTTTCGTCCATATAGAGGACATTTTACCCTTACGGACTGCAAACCAGTCGAATTGATTTATGGTAACCCAAAGTCCAAGCCTCCAGCACGCATCGAATGTTGGAATCTGAGACTACAAGGATACGACTTCTCAATTGTACATACTAAAGGAAACCTGAATCCTTCCTATTACCTCTCAAGACATCCAAACTCAGAGGAACCAAAGAAACAAGAAACCATGGCGGAGGACTATGTCAATTTCTTATCTGCTCACGCAGTACCAAAGGCTATGACGTTGTCAGAGATTCGAGAAGCAACCACAGCTGACCCAACCTTGCAGCAGATATCCAAAATGATAAGAACTGACAAGTGGAAAGAGCAGACCACATCCGAGGCAGACATCGCAGAAATCAAGCTTTTTCAAACAGTCAAGAATGAACTCACTGTTAGTAGTGATGAAAGTGTGATACTCCGTGAAAACCACATCGTAATACCAACTTCACTATGAAAGAGAGCAATTATGTTGGCTCATGAAGGTCACCAAGGAATTGTTAAGACAAAGAAGTTGCTCCGAGAAAAAGTATGGTTCCCAGGAATAGAAGCAAGAGTAAAGCAACAGATTGATAATTGTATTGCTTTTCAGGCCAATGGTCCAGAAAATCATCCTGAACCTCTCCAGATGTCAACATTGCCTCCAAAGCCATGGCACACTGATTTCTGTGGACCTTTCCCAACTGGAGAATAATTTATCTACTTGTTACGATAGATGCCTATTCTCGTTTTCCTGAAGCAGAAATAGTACAATCAACAGCAGCAAAAGGAACAATTTCCAAGCTTGACAGAATCTTTGCCACACATGGAATTCCAAGAGTTCTCAAGACTGATAATGGACCACCATTTTTCGGAAATGAGTTTAAAGCCTATATGGGAGAGAATGGAATATCTCACCAGAAGATTACTCCATTGTGGCCACAAGCTAATTCAGAAGCAGAGAACTTTATGAAAACCCTCACAAAAGCAACTCGTTCATCGAATGCTGAAGGAAGAGATTGGAAGAAAGATCTGTACCGATTCATGTTGAATTACAGAGCAACACCACACTGCACAACTGGAGTTTCCCCATCTGAATTACTGAAAGATTAAAACCAAGCTTCCTCAAGTGGAAATGGATGTTGAAGAGATAAAGGAGCCAAACAGAGAATGAAGGAGCATGCAGACAGAAGAGCCGGAGCTCAAGTCTCAACATTGGTGAAACAGTTCTCCTATGTCAGCGAAAGAAGAACAAGTTCAGCACAAAGTTTGATCCATCACAGTGAGAAAAAATGGAACAATGATCACAGCGATCAGGAACGGAAAGTATGTTACACGAAACATTTCTCAGTTCAAAAAGATTAGTTCGAATATCGAGTGTCCAGATCTCTCAGAAGATGAGTATGAGTCAGATACGCTGGAAGATGACAACGAGACTCCACCAAAAGGAAATTCCCCACAAAATATGCTTCCAGCGAATCAAGTTCCTCGACACGGAACAGAAGATACCCTACCAGGATGAAACAACCTTTTCATCGATTTGGTCATAATATTTATGAACAGCAAGTCATTAGAACATTTCATTATGTTTAAGATATTAAATTAAGGAAAAAAAGGAGAGATGTAATGTTCAAGTATTATATTACTAATCACACACACTGTATCAGTCACTTTGATTATTATGCATAGACATTGCATCATCATTACGTATTGATTGTGACACATTATTACATCAAATGATAGAAGAAAGAGAAGTTTTATACTCATGCTTTAACTGTCTAAGTACGGTTCGACGGTCTTCATAAATCTAGTCCCATCAGTTGACCAGGACGGATATAAAGACAACCAGATAACAATAAGTAACAGTTGAAAAGTATAATAACTAGAAGAGGAGCCATCACTGGCCTGCACGATCTGTAAAGTATCATAACTAGAAGAGGAGCCATCACTGGCCCGCACAGTCTGTGAAGTATCATAACTAGAAGAGGAGCCATCAATGGCCTGCACAATCTGTGAAGTATCATAACTAGAAGAGGAGCCATCACTGGCCTGCACAATCTGTGAAGTATCATAACTAGAAGAGGAGCCATCACCGGCCCGCACAGTCTGTGAAGTATCATAACTAGAAGAGGAGCCATCACTGGCCCGCACAATCTGTGAAGTATCATGAGGAGCCATCACTGGCCCCGCACAGTCTGTCAAGTATCATAACTAGAAGAGGAGCCCTGCACAGTCTGTCAAGTATCATAACTAGAAGAGGAGCCATCACAGTCTGTGAAGTATCATATCTAGAAGAGGAGCCATCACTGGCCTGTCGAGTATCATAACTAGAAGAGGAGCCATCAATGGCCTGCACAATCTGTGAAGTATCATAACTAGAAGAGGAGCCATCAATGGCCCGCACAATCTGTGAAGTATTATAACTAGAAGAGGAGCCATCACTGGCCCGCACAATCTGTAAAGTATCATAACTAGAAGAGGAGCCATCACTGGCCTACATAATCTGTGAAGTATCATCACTATTGGAGGAGTCATCATTGGCCCCCGCAACCTGTGAAGTATCATAACTAGAAGAGGAGCTATCAACACTAGTGGAAGAATTAACTTCTGGAAGAAGTAATTTGTTCCAACCTTCCAATGTTCTCTCCCCAGGCTTGTGCACTCCAATATAGGGCATCTTTAATGGTTAATTGCTTCAATACTTGATGAGCAGAGAGAGAAGACGAGTCATTCTCAATAATCAGGTGATGTAAAAGGCATTTCTAGTAGCGCCTCTTCAATGCTTCTAAAACTGCCTGATCCATTGGTTGGATAATCGATTGTAGTGTCTTTGTACCAGCCATGGAAGCAATAAATTTTTATATTGTATTCCATTATCTTGACAATTTCTTCACACAGGGTACAAACTTGTCGTGTAACCACGATTCAAATAATTTAGCATCCATCCAGGCCTTACGCTGCGAACAATAATGGACAGGGAGGAAATTCATATCCATGTGTTTAAAAATGTGGTTTTGCACTCAAATGTCAAAGGAAGTTTGCAGGTCAGAGGCACTCACACATCCTAATAAACGCCCTTTTAGAAGTTTTTTTGCTCGACTTTCTCCACAGTGGACTAGAGTCTTCGATAGCATTAGTTTCCACCATATCCTAGTCTGGTCAGCATTGAAGATTTGGCTAAGAGTGTACCCCTCCTGTTCCACCTTAGAGAGATGCTTGCTTCTGAATGCATCAACTGTTCAAACATCTTCTGACAATGACTCCCTTTGAAGGGATATTCCTCTCACTCCATGCCTGCAGCAGAACCTGTGAAGCCAACCAGAGCTAGCCGTGAATAATTCTGCATTTTTTCCTGGGTAAAGTGTGGCAGTAGCCGTAAAGCTTTCTCCTGTAGGACTGGTCCAGACACAGGCGCACCTTTAGAGCGCTGCTGCATGAACCACATGTAGCAGGTCAAGCTTGTCACACTGAGGATCTCTGATGATGCACTGTTTCTTTAGAGGGCTGCTGCATGAACCACATATAGCAAGCTTTGTCAAGCTTGTCATTCTGACGCTCCCTGATGATGTAGCGTCTCTCTGCAACTGTCAGGTTGTGGCTAGCAGATATGTGGCGCTCGTTCTTTTCTCGTCTTTCCACGTGTGTAATGGTGGACTTCGGTATCTCGAAAATAGACGCCCTTCTCTCTGAGACTTTCCTTTCTTTAGCTCACAATAATATCTAGCTTCTTTCCCAAACTAATCATTTTTCACTTTCTCCTGTTCAGCTTTGAAGCCATGCCTCCTCCAGCTGCTCTTCTCACGTTAGTGCATAATATCAACACATTTGCCCCTCCCACTATAATTAATTGCAGTTTTCAAGATTCCCGGCGGAAGGAGGTGCCCGTAAGTAAGACGTCCGGACAAGGGAGGTTCCACTGTATATATATCAACTGTGAGTAGCAAAGTCGTAATAGCTGCTATAGGTCTAGACTTTCCCCACTGAACAAGACCACAGATGAAAACTTACCTGGTAAATAGACAATAGACTTGTAACGAACATTCTCGACCTTAGGTTAGCCAGGCTACTTAATGGTATAGTGCTCATTCAACTTGTGCTTGTGTTTTGTGTAAAAGCTATAGTTACTAAAACTAGCTATAGTCCTGCAGTATTAGTCTAGTCTTATCCCCACTGAGCAAGACCATAGATGAAAACTTAGTGTTTACTAACTAGTTTAGTATGGAGCATCCTTGAGTGTGTGTGTATATATATATATATACACCATCAACAGCACTTGTGTAGATTTCATTGAGGGTGTGTATATATATATATATACATACATGATGGCGTTAAGAAGGTTAACATGCCAATGTAAACTTTCCAGTATCCAAGTGTAACCAAGGTGCTAAAATACATGGCATGCTCAGTGCTATGACAACACAATATACACTAACCAATAGCTACAAAATGAGTAAAGGAGCAAAATTAAAAATGCCATAAGCTACAAATGAGCAACAATTAATGAATAATTGTGCGAAGTAAATATACTATAATTATAGGGATTAACCCTTGCAGGACGACTGTGATGAATCAGTGACACAATTAAACATTATGCGGATTAATGATGCTCATTATAAAGACAATTGTCACGGATTCATCACATGCTTCTTCTTTATGACAGCTCATTTTACCACACACCATAACTACTGATCAAAATGTCCAACCACACTTAGTTTTGGGAGCTCAGCTTATGTATCAGCTCCAGCAAGCAGCTTTTCTAAACCATTACAAGTGAGCCTACAGTGATTATTGTGGACATGTCTTGGATAGGCGCTGGTGTGGAAATTGAGTGTGTAGAATTAATTAATTATTATTATTATTATTATTATTATTATTATTATTATTATTATTATTTATTATTATTATTATTATTATTATTATTATTATTATTATTATTATTATTATTATTATTATTATTATTATTATTATTATTATTATTATTATTATTATTATTATTATTATTATTATTATTATTATTATTATTATTATTATTATTATTATTATTATTATTATTATTATTATTATTATTATTATTATTATTATTATTATTATTATTATTATTATTATTATTATTATTATTATTATTATTATTATTATTATTATTATTATTATTATTATTATTATTATTATTATTATTATTATTATTATTATTATTATTATTATTATTATTATTATTATTATTATTATTATTATTATTATTATTATTATTATTATTATTATTTTAATGTAGATATTATTTAATGTAGATCAGAGCATGCAGTAGCAAGTCGAGTTCAAATGGTTTTGCAGAGGACTTGGGGCTAGACCAGCTGGAAGAGAGACGACCAAGCAGAGAATGGAGTTACAGTTCTACCTCAGACCAGAACAACAAAGAATAGTTTAATGGATATTATAAATATTATGTTTGCAATGCTCAAGCTTATACAAAGTGGCAGTGGAAAGTTGAAAGGACTCATGGCTTTGAATACTGATTATAGAAAATTATCCTCAATAATGTAACATCTGAAACATTCTCACTTGATCAGAGCTGCCAGTTTCTCTATTGCCCATGTAGTTGAGGATCCTTCTAGCTCCTATATATGATTGGCAGGCACATCTTACGACTTGAAGAAAGTGAGAAAATTCTTTGAGATGTGATAGAATAATAGTCCTTCGGGAAACAAACAATATAGCTAGCTAGCTCAAGAAACAAAATCTATTAGCCAAGTGTAAAAAAAACAACTAGCTACTAGGTTAATAGATATTAGCTAATACACACATACTAGAACTAAGCTTAGTCCCCATTAAGTATTCGCAAACTTCCATAGACATATCGTGATCTGAAAAAAAGAGAGAAAAGGATATAAAGTTCAACAAAGCGCTAACATAGAAGCGACCTTAGCTATGAGCCAAAACCCGGCAAGTAGTTAGCTACATACTGTGTAGTTACCTGAACAAAATTTGTAGTCCCTACAAGCAATCAAAGTCCAAGATCTAAATAATTCAGCTCAAACTAAATGCTAGAATTAGTTCAGTGAACTACTTGTCCAGAGAAGTCAGTGTGTTCCAGTAACAATTGACAAATGATGGTTTAGATTTTAAATACAGACTTTTTAAATACAGACTTAGAGTGAGAGCTTTAGTACAGCTAACTTTCTTCTTGAAAATCGCGCATTAGTAAAATATCGTCTCAGTTAATGCAAAATATATAACGTGCGTTGTTCTACAGATTTTTTAATTTTATTAAAATTTTGTCTGTCTCGTCTGGGTTAAGAAAAACAAACTGGATGTAGAATGACAAATGTTAAATGGTGCCACCCAACCATTATTCAAGGTGAGTAATTAAAAAACCCACAGACTGCATACATATTACAGTATGGTGGAACCTCCCTTATCTGGACAGCTTGGGACCAGAGCATTCCCATAACTCAGAAAGAAGTTGTGTAATTATAATAGTGTAGCACTCAGGTACAAGCTCAGCAACCCTTCTTACACTCTTAACTACACTGATTGCCAGACTTCAAGTACAGACAGTGTATAGGACTAAATTGTAACATGTACACTTTTTAACAGGCAAATCCAACCCACATTTTTTAATTCAATGTTGAAGAATGGGGGTCCATGGGTGGTTCCACTGTGTACACACACACAAGAAAATGACAACTTACTTAGATGGTTTCTTTAATTTCATCATCCACTCTGGAATGTCACAACCAGATGCCTGCATCACATTAGCTATACTGTAAGGGCATGCGCAACACAAACCACACACTTAAATGAATATCATTATATATACACACACACATACACATTAAATATCTGGTGCAGAAAATTACAGTTGGACATCAAACATTTCGTGTACTTGTCTGAACAATAAATAAATAAATAATCTTACTTGATGGTTTGATTTGCATGCAAGTTGTAACTTTTCAAAAATTTGATGGCAGATCAAAGTCTGAGAATGGCAGAATTATGTACTTGGACAAATTGATTTTGTTCGTAATTTCCACACACTGTAATATGTATACTAGTTGACATTAATGTGTATAATCAGGGCAAAGCAAGTGCGATCGAAAGCGACTACATAGCACAAGGAGAAGAAGAGAATGATAATGTGTCTAGTGAGACCAACCCTACCCCCACCCCTATACATACGTCTATAAGGAGAATGAGAATATGCCTAGTGAGACCACCCCCACCCCCATAGATCTATACGTCTATAAGGAGAAAGAGAATGTGCCTAGTAAGACCAACCCCCACCCCTATAGATACGTCTATAAGGAGAAAGAGAATGTGCCTAGTAAGACCACCCTCACCCCTATATATACGTCTATAAGGAGAATGTGCCTAGTGAGACCACCCCCACCCCTATATATATATACGTCTATAAGGAGAATGTGCCTAGTGAGACCACCCCCACCTCTATATATACGTCTATAAGGAGAATGTGCCTAGTGAGACCACCCCCACCCCTATATATATACGTCTATAAGGAGAATGTGTCTAGTGAGACCACCCCCACCCCTATATATACATCTATAAGGAGAAAGAGAATGTGCCTAGTGAGACCAACCCCAGCCCCACCCCTATATATATATATATAAGGAGAATGAGAATGTGCCTTAGCGAGACCACCCCCACCCCTATATATACATGTACGTCTATAAGGAGAATGAGAATGGACCTTCACCATTCTGCTTTTTCATTCTTCAGTGACTTCAATTCATCTAGTGTACACATCAATAAAAACTGTAACTGACTGAAATCAACCACTTTCCTTTGCATGGAAGTATTCATTCTTGCCAAGATGTCAAGAACCTCTGAAAGAAAGACAATACTGGCTATTACAGTGAGCAAGAAGTGTACTCGAGACGAATGCTTCTGCATTACCTGTGGTCTCGTAAAGTTGTTGCAGGTGGTTATAAGAGCAGGAAGGTCCTTTCGAATTGCTCTCATACACCTCTCATTCGAAAGCCAACACGTATCACTAGGCTTCACGATCTTTAATTCAGGCAATCTGAGAGAAGCCTGTACTTCTTTTAAGGCTTGAGTTTTTGGGGGAGAGTAGAAGAAGAGTTTCTATAAATTTCCCATCGAGCCAAAAATCTTCTTTATCTAAGGAACACTCTCAGCAGCTTGTACACTTGTAGCTGTAGCTTGTGGCAAGAGTAATGGATGTACGTGGCATGTGCAGAGTGAGTCTGCATCCTTACATGCACTCCAGTTTTACTTCCTGCAAACACCGCTGCACAATCATATCCTTGGCCAACCAATTTGCGGTAATCGAGATGTCTTGGGTCAATAAAGGATTCCAGTGACTCTGTGATGGTTGTAGCATCACAAGCGAGAATGTGTAGGATTGTTAGGAAATGTTCCTCTGGCTGGCCATTTACAATCCATCGGCAACACACAGAAAATTCTTCTTGTTGCTAATAACCTCACACTCATCAGCAAGGATCGAAAAGTACAGGCTCTCCTGCTAATCAAAAGCTTTCTACGATCCAGGTGGCAATAGCTTCTATGAGATATGTCACAGAAAAGTTAGAGGTGTACCATGCATTTGCAGGAGCCCCATTAATGTGCTGCTGAAGAAGTTCGTCACCATTAGCAACTTGAAGAGCTAGGAGATCCTGAAAGGTGTTAGTATGTGGAATTCAGTGTTTGAGCAAGAAGTTAGACCGAGTGTAGCAATTTTAGAAGTATTGCCCTGTTATTTGCTCGCTTTTCATTGGCACTCCTTACAGCTGCAGCACATTGGAGATCAACAACACTTGGCTGTTCTGCCATCCTTGCAGTCATAGCTGCATCCTTGTGCCTTTTGGAATAATTGTGTAGCTTGAGTAACTCAGTGGCATGGTTCCAGTCCAGTACTCCTCGTGATGTCCAAGCTCCACGGGCATTTGCTGGTGGTTTTCCATAGGTTTGACAAAATTCGGCAAAACATACCTTTCTCTACCTCATCACAATACAATAGGAAGTCAGTTATCCGAACTTCAGTTATCTGAACACGTCGGTTAACCGAAGACTATGTGAGACCACACCTGCTGGGGGAAAAAAGAAGAAGGAAAAAAACATTTAAAAAAACAGCAAGTTCTAAAATTACGTCTGATTTCCCTGATTTCCCAACGTGGAACCTTTCTAAAACTTTCTTTGCGTTCCATTTTGAAGCAGATACGCTGTACAAGTATGGCTACTCCTCCAAAGAGAAAAAGGATTGTACTTAGCATCAAAGACAAACGCAAGATAAGTGATTTAGTGAAGAGTGGGAAAAGTTTAGCTAGTGTTGCGACTGAGTATAAGTAGGAAAGTCAACTGTTCATGATATCGTTAAGAATGGTAAGAAGTTGCAGTGTTGCAGGCCTTCCAAACTGAAGTTCAGGATGGTGACTGTACAAAGAAGGGAAAGGTAGTCAAGAGAGCCGACTATGATGAGCTGGATAAAGCTGTGTTTCTATGGTGTGTCCAGCAGAGATGCAAAGGTAAAGTGCTCTTATTTCTTTTGTGTGCAACTTCAGTTATCCGAACATTTCAGTTATCCGATCACCCTATGGTCCCAACATGTTCGGATAACTGACTTCCTACTGTATAGCCAAGGGTATTTAGACTCCCATTGAGATCTGTAAGTGAGCAGTGAGCCTGGATTTGTAGACCTTTTCCACCTTAGCTTTGGTAGATTCACTAGACTGGGGAGCTGCTCAGTCATAGGTTCATCATCAGACAGAGGAATAGCTACATTATCTTTAGCTACATTATCTTTAGCAGGGCCGTATTCAGGGGGGGTTTCCTGTTTCCCAGAACCCCCCCCCCCTGAGTACAAACCACACCCATAGGCCATTTGACAGCTGCAGCTAGCATCAATCCTTGCTAATCCTACATATAAATTTGCACTATAGTGTACTCTTGTATTCTTGTATCATAAATTTAAGCCCTTAGGGCTCATAAATTTACTTCTACAAACCACAAAACTTTTAGTACAGTACTCAAGCAGCTGTTTTCTTGTAGAAAACTATTTGCTTGGAACTGGCAAGCCTATGAATATTAGTGAGTTTGTGCTAATCTCTTATAGGATTACCTTAGCCCAGCCCCTATTCCAGGAGGGTGCACTGTATTTGAGATTATAGTAAAGCTGTGACATGGCCAAGAGGCAAATATCCATTCTGTCATTTGGGGTGTCAGTGTCAAGCAGTGAGTCTGACAGTAGCACTGCTAATGATCCTAAGAAAGTCAGAGTTCAAGATCAAAGGGAAGTAAGTCAGCCAAGTACTCAGCCGCTATCTCCTATGTCAGGTCAAGGGTGTGCATCAGCTGCTAGGGTGCATGAATGTCCTCCTGGGGCTGACTTAGGAAACTATAAACTTGAGGACATCAGAGAATTCTTAGCAATGACCAGAAGCTTTGGCTCTTTCCATACAACAACAGTTACATAGTCAAGCATCTGCTCAAGTACAGTAGAATCGGGAAGTTCTTAAAGGCTATTCTCAAGATGATCATTTTTTGTGGTAAGCAAAACATAGCTCTTCGTGGCCACCGAGAGGCTCTTTGGAGTGATGCAAATCCTGGATTTTTTTAGCCTTGCTTCAATTTCATGTTGAAGCAGTTCTGACAGACCACTTTGCTTCTGTGGCCAGAAATGCCCAATATCAGAAATGCCCAATATCATGCCCCAATCATTCAAAACGAACAGAGTGCAGCCATTGGTGAATGAACAAGAGAGAAAATTCTAGAGAAGGTTAGGCTAGCAAAGTACTTTTCTGTGTGTGCTGACGAGGCTGCTGATCAATGCATCTAATAAAGAGCAGCTTCCTCTAGTCCTGCGATATGTTGACTCGGAAAATGTGGTGAGAGAAGAGTTTGTTGAATTTATTCTTTGCAAAGATGGCACCACTGAAGTAGCTGTTTCTAAAACCATCCTAAATGCAATACAAAATTATGCCTTAGACCCAATTTTTTTACGTGGGCAGGGCTATGATGGTGCCAGCAACATGGCTGGCAAGTATCATGGGGTTGCTGCTCTAATTGAGAAACAATATCCAAAAGCAGTCTATGTTCACTGTGCGGCTCATACACTTAATCTTTGTGTTGTGGCAGCATGTAACATCCAAGCTATTCGAAATATGCAAGCAACTCTTGTGGAGCTATGCCTTTTCTTTAGGTTTTCTCCCAAGAGGGAAGCAGAACTAGAAAAATGGATCAGTGAACTTCCACTGGGAACAACTAACAGACAGAAACTGGTAAGCCTTTGCAAGACCCGTTGGATAGCTAGAATAGAGGCCTATGAAGTCTTTTCGAAGATGGTACCAGCTGTTATTAGTACCTTGGAGACAACAGTACTGAAGATGGATGGAACAGAGACTCTGCTCAGAAAGTTGCATCACTTTTAATAGCTACAACTCAGTTTGAATTTCTTATGGCATTTGAGGTGGTGTACCATGGCCTAGGCTACATAAACGGCTTAACAGTGTCTTTACAGAGCCGTTTGCAAGATATTTGCAATGAGGTAAATTTAGTCAAGACTACTTTACATGAAGTTCGTGACAGCATTGATTCTCATCACAAGAAATGGTTTGATTCTGCAGTCACTCTAGCACAAAAAAATCATTGCATCACAGCCATCTCGATGTGCAAGGCAAATAAGTAGAAGCAATGTACCTGCCGACTCTGCTGAAGATTATTACAGAAGAGATCTTCTGTTCCATTTTTGGATGAGATGATATCACATATTCACACTCGTTTTTCTGAAATAGAAAAGAAAGCAGTACGAGCTTTGAGCATAGTACCATCTGTATTCATGGCCAATGCAGTCACTCGGAGCGAGTCTAATCTGATAAAGTAACTTTTGGATTTCTATGAAGATGATATGCCAAGTCCTTCATCTTTTGATGCACAACCACTATGGCTTAAAGCCTTAAACTTTGACATAAGATGGAAACCCCCCCTTTAAATTCCTATATGCCCCTGTTTAGCTAAAGTCATTACAAGGGTAATTCACTTCAAAGACAGCACATGGAATGAAAGTGGGTGAGATCAGGAAGAAAAGGGCGTGCCCCAGTCTAGTTTAGAGACAATGGTTTTCCATGAAAATGGAAACTGGGAATACAAGGAATCTACATTCTGAACAGCAATTTGCTGTTCTGAGGTTGCCAAAATCAATTAGCTAGTCTAGCCCAAAATTCACTTGTACATCTAAATGTAACCTGTTAATGGGTTTTTACAGTTCTGTGTAGACATTTATAAGCTGTAGCTACTGCTGGTTAGAGAAATGGTAAGTGCACTAAGTAGCATTTGAGCAGTCCCTTCTTTCGTTAAAAAGGGGAGATTTTTCACCAAAAGACGGTTTCTGTTATTTAAAGAGTAGAAACAGTTCCATAATGTTGAAAAGGAAGCTAATTTGCCATTTTGACAAAATTGAGCGATTTCAGACAGTTTTTCCTCAAAATGCTCTAAAACGTCCCAATTGGAGCAAAATAGCACCAATAAATAGCTGGGGCTCTACTGTACTCTACGTGGTGATGTGTAATTCTAAGTGGCTGATATGTCAGAGCCTCCCAGAGCCAAACAAGCCAAGAGAAGTTTCCCACTTACCCACATCAGTGCTGAGGAGAGAGCAAAACAGTTCAATGACCAGATAGGTGTGTGCTTTTTTGCAAGTTTTGTTTACACAGTATAGATTTTACTAGAGTTGACACTGTGAAGGATCACCTCAAAAGTAAGAAACATGCTACTAAAAAGGAAGCAATGAAGGAGAGTGGATCACCTGAGCCTTCATCCAGAAGGCAGACAACGCTCGGCACAATTTTCAAGTCCAAGGAGATTAGGGAGGGTTTTCTGTTGGATTATTTGAAAATGTGCACCATTGCAGATATTCCCCTTGATAAAACAAGATCAGGCCATTCCTACAGAAACACTGTAAACAAGCAGGAACTCTACCTCAAGTAGCCACACTTCGCACAACATATGTACCGAGGCTCTATGAGACTCATTTTTCAGCTCTCCAGGATGTACTTCATCACCAGCCAGTTAGCATCACTGTTGACGAATCTACTGATGTGCGTGACCATAGCATCTTGAATGTCATTGCTGGTGTTCGAGGCAAGTCCTTTCTAATCACTGTGGTGAAGATGGAGGTGTGCAATCACAGCACATTCAGCCAAGAAATTATCCAAAGTGTGAGTGAAGCATTTGAGAATGTTGTTTCTATTGTTTCAGACAGTGCTGCGTACTGTAAGAAGGCATATAGGGATGTTCTCTCGGCTGTTTACCCTAAGTCTGTGCATGTTCTGTACCTTGCACACATTGTCAACCTGGCAGCTGAAGTTTTTCACCGTCATGGTGACTTTTCACAAACCTCTGATCTTATCATGATGATAAAGTCATCTCTCTTTAAGAAGCCTGGCAGAAAGAATCGATTCCTGAAGTACCTTGGCGAGTTTATTGCTAGCACTGACGTCAAGCTACCACCAGTCCCTGTTTCATCTCGATGGAATTCGTGGTTTCATGCAGCCATCTATCATGCCACAAGAATCCATGTGTATGAAGGTTTTTACAAGACAGGGAAGGGACAAGGGATGGCTGTTGAACGAATCATTGAATTCGTGACACACAACACTATCTATGCTGAAATAAGCCTGCAGCTACACTTCATCAAGGAGAACTGCCAGCGTTTGATGGCTGTCTTGACGTCACTTGAGGCCAAAGAAACTCCATTGGCATGTACAGTGTACAATCTCCTCCAAGATCTACGTTCTTACCTCAGAGCTGGTGTCTCAAAAACCAGCTTCGGCCCAGAGACAGATCGATTGCTTGACAAATTCGAGGCTGACCAGAAGAGAAAATACATCAAATCATTTCAGACTGTGTTCAGACTATCTCTTAATACACTAGAACTTCACTTGGACAGACATCCAGCCTACCCACATTACACGGCTGTGAGGATTTTTGATCCGCGTCAGCTTCCAACTCTTGGGAATGATATAGAAGATTACCACGCTATCAATTCCCTCCATGATCCTCTGAGCTGCTTGAAGAGTGGCTCATTTACACTCAGTATCATGACAAACTACCCAGTCCACTGTCCATTCCTGGATTTTGGGATAGCATGAAAGACTGATCCCCCAAACTTTCTGCTATAGTTTCATCCTCTGAGCTGCTTGAAGAGTGGCTCATTTACACTCAGTATCATGACAAACTACCCAGTCCACTGTCCATTCCTGGATTTTGGGATAGCATGAAAGACTGATCCCCCAAACTTTCTGCTATAGTTTCAAATGCTATTTGGATGCCAGTGGCTTCAGTTGATGTGGAGCGAAGTTTTTCACAATATAAGCACATCCTGAATGATCGAAGGGAGAATTTGACAAGAACAAAATACAAAGAGACTTGTGATGTTATATTTTAATGGAGACATTGAAAGGCGTTTTAGCTAAGTATGTACTGGTATTTTATGTAATTTCCATTATTGCAGCCTATAATTAACCTATAATTAGTTATTTCTGAAATGGAAAATTCTAAAAAATCAGCCAATGAAACAGAATTGAGGAAAAGCGGAAATGGCTTTTTTTTTAACGGAAAATGTCTCTACTAGTTGTGGCTTCCACCCTACAGAAAAATCCTGTATGAAACCCTGCCTATTGAGACTAACCCCACCACTATATATACGTGCATAAGGAGAAAGAGAATATGCCTAGTGAGACCAACCACCCCACCACCCCTATATATATTATATATACGTGCATAAGGAGAAAGAGAATCTGACTTGCAATTTTAACTCACCTTTTTAAACTGACAGCATCATCTTCGGTGAAAAAAGTTATGGCCTTTCCTTCCCTACCCGCTCTTCCAGTCCTGCCTAAGATAGCCAGTATTACACACATGCACACACATGTTCCTAAGATAGCCAGTATTACACACATGCACACATGTTCCCAAGATAGCCAGTATTACACACATGCACACATGTTCCTAAGATAGCCAGTATTACACACATGCGCACACACATGTCGCCAGTATTACACGTACACACACACATGTTCCTAAGATAGCCAGTATTACACACATGCACACACATGTTTCTAAGATAGCCAGTATTACACACATGCACACACATGTTCCTAAGATAGCCAGTATTACACACATGCACACATGTTCCTAAGATAGCCAGTATTACACACATGCACACACATGTTCCTAAGATAGCCAGTATTACACACATGCACACACATGTTCCTAAGATAGCCAGTATTACACACATGCACACACATGTTCATAAGATAGCCAGTATTACACACATGCACACACATGTTCCTAAGATAGCCAGTATTACACACATGCACACACATGTTCCCAGTATTACACACATGCACACACATGTTCCTAAGATAGCCAGTATTAACACGTGCACACACATGTTCCTAAGATAGCCAGTATTACACACATGCACACATGTTCCTAAGATAGCCAGTATTACACACATGTTCCTAAGATAGCCAGTATTACACACATGCACACACATGTTCCTAAGATAGCCTTATTACACACATGCACACACATGTTCCTAAGATAGCCAGTATTACACACATGCACACACATGTCCCTAAGATAGCCAGTATTACACACATGCACACACATGTTCCTAAGATAGCCAGTATTACACACATGCACACACATGTTCCCAGTATTACACACATGCACACACATGTTCCTAAGATAGCCAGTATTACACACATGTTCCTAAGATAGCCAGTATTATGCACATGTTAAGTTTAATAAGGCAAATTAACAGCACCAGCAAAACAAATTATAATGTAGAACATTAAAAACAAATGCAAGATAAATGACCTATTCTATGGATGTAGCTGATGGCAGTGGGAGGGAAGTCGTAGTTGAGCACCACATTCACACCAACAAAGTCAATTCCTCGACCCATCACATCTGTACACACTAATATCCATATCTACAAGTATAAAAAGACATGCATCATCATTAAGACTACATTCCAGAAACACTGGATAAGCACCACACAGGGTGTGGGTCAATGCACGCACAACAAGGACACACACATGCATGCACCGAATAAGCATCATACGTATGTACGCACACACACAGGATAAACATCACAGAGGGTAGGCAGGTCGAAGTAGATAAACACACATACCTCAGATTGGGTTGGGATATTCTTGTGTAGCCAGACATTATAAATTCCTATGTTACAACAAAGGGTCCAAAGGGTCCAAATAACTGCCACAAAATCTTTTGCTCTGACTTCCCAAGAACCGTGGAGTGGATCAGACCACAGCACTCATTGCCATGATCAAGCATTGACACACTCGTCTAATTTCTTTCCCTCTTTTCGAGCATCTTGAAAGCTCTAATGGAAGCTGCTAAGGCTCTGGAAGAAGCAGTTAAGAGATGGCTCTATAGCAACCAGAAACTGCTGTTCTGGTATTTCCTGAAGGCAAGGACCGTCTTGTATCTTGTATCACTGCCAACTGGATAAGACAAATACTTACATAGTGTTTTGTCTGACAAGATCAGAGTTTGAATTTGGTTGTGGTTTACGCACACTGGATCAACACCACAACACTACACTTGGTTGAGGCAGGGTTGGAGTTCTCTGAGGACACAAACAGGACCAACCTTACACAGGGTTGAAGCATATTAAAGTAGGTTAAATCAGGTTGACAATAGGACACACTGAACCAATATCACACTGGATGGGGAAGCAGGTTGAAGTAGGTTGACAATAGCTCTATGGGGACACACACTGGACCAACACCACACTGGATGGAGGCAGGTAGAAGTAGGTTGACAATAACTCTATGGGGACACACACTGGACTAACATCACACTGGTGGAGGCAGGTTGAAGCAGTTGACAATACCTCTATGGGGAGACACACTGGACCAACATCACAGGTTGACAATAATGAAACATAGCTCACTCTGCCTGTTCGGAAGCATTTGACAACGTTGTCTCTCTGAGCTTGTGTCCTCTCCGAGTGTATGACGTCAACATTCAGCCCATCATAAATCAACTCCTGGAAGAGCTCCTTGGCCCTCTCTATGCTCTGGACGAAGACCAGCATGGGTGGAACGAAACCCTGACACAGGTGAACGATTAAACAATCAACAAGCAATAAATAATAGAGAGTGGTAGTAAATAATTTCGTATGCATAAGACATACTTTTCGTGTCATTTCTCGAATGGCTATCAGCTTGCCACTTTCTTGTCCAACAAATTGCAGCTCTTGCTTCACAGTCTTGGTCGCAGAATTACTAAAACAACATGCTCATGAATATTATTAAATCACCAATTCGTGCCCGCGTTGCGCTCACGGTAGGCCAACGATCACACGGACAGGCATGTCCAAGTGAGTGCGGCAAAATTCCTCCACTCCGGATGCGAGTGTGGCACTGAAGAGGGCGTGTCGGATGTCAGGGTGATCACACGACCTGTAAACCCGGGCCACCTGGTCCTTAAACCCCGAAGCACCATCTTCAAATAATTTGTCAACCTCGTCCAAAACAAGCCACTCCACACTAAGACACGTGTGAGTGTGTGTGTGTGGTTAGTGTGTGTGTGTGTGTTGGATGGAGGGAAAATGAAGAGCACCAGATACATGCAAAAAAGGTCACAAGAGCACAATCACGACACACACACACACACACATTATATACCCCGATATCTGTGAGGTGAGCTAAATGTAGCTACACACAGTGTGAACCAGGAATACCAAGGTGCTTGTGTGGAGACTAATATGGAAAAGGTCAGGAGCATGTGGGCATGGCATGAGAGCAGAACAAGTTATTCAAGCCCCAGCAGTGACCCTGTTGGTGAAGTAATTTGGACTTATCATAGGGTTCCCCCGCCTCCTTTGCAGCACGTTCTAGATCGTCCCCCACTCACACACCCCATTTTTATATTTTATTTATTCAGAGCAGGCTGTGAGGCATTGTGATAAGGGTAAGCACTCCTCCCATCCCAAGCAAACTTTACTCAAGTGCTAAAAGGTTCAAGTTATGGTTATTAACCCTTTCACCGTCGACTTCATTTTAAGATTTTGACCTATTTTTACTTTAATTTTTGTATCCGATCATTGGTTCAGAAAAGTCCCCGGCAACCACATATCACATGATTGACAAAGAGTTACTGATCAATTTGGTGATAAATATATTGCCTAGCAACCAAACCACAAACCATTTTTTTATTACAATACTTTTTATTACTGCGTTTATCGACTATTACAAGTATATTTTATGGTTTTTCAGATCAAATACTAAAATATGATCGCTTATCGAACTGCAAACAGCATATAATCTGAAAAATGTACATATTTTGGCATAATTTATGAATATTGAATGCCCTAATTTTTCTATTTTGCAGGATATAGCCATGTTTGTCAGTCTATAAGAGTATTGACTGTTGTCAAGTACCACGAGGAAGGTCTGGCTGTATTGAAAGTTGAAAAGTTCAAGATATTGCAGAAAGGCACAATAAAGCAAAGACTCATCAAGAAAACATACGTGTACTACACATGTCTGCATGCATAAATGATAAAGAAAAGAAGTATACATGTACATGCCTAACACATATAGATACTACAAAAGCAATACAAAGAAAATCTCGAAGAGAAAAGGAAGCTAGTGCGAGTAGTCAGAGAGTGTGTGGAATTCCTTGAAGCATGTCCTTCCACGCACAGCACAAAGGCTAACACCACAAAGAGAGCAGTGACAAAAGGTCTCGTGCCTCTTACCTCTGGCCTCGACTTCTTCCTTGGCCTTTTCCTCTTCCTTGGCTTTTTCCTCTTCCTTGACCTTTTCCTCTTCCTTGGCCTTTTCCTTGGCCTCGGCATCCCACACGCCCCCTGTCTCAGCGATCAGAAGGTAACAGTGATACTTCTGAGTCAGAAGATGGAACTACATCAAATGATGGAGAAGATGATAGGAGAGATTGTAGGAGCACTTGGGGCGAGTTTGCAGGACCACTCGGAGGAGAGTTTGCAGGATCACTCAGTGGTTCAGCAGATTCAAGATCAGTGGCTAAACCTATATAAAAGCTTATTATTATGAACTTTATAACCTAGTGAACTTTATAACTAGGAACTTTATAACCTAGTGATATATATTTCTGGCTTATTATGTCTCACTGTTTGATAGCTCAAATATTATATTCCATTCTATAGATATCTACTCATACTTACCAAGCAACTCATACTCTTCATCAGGAGTCATAAAAGCTCTATCAGAAGCACTGGCACTTGAAGTGTTTGGCAACATCCTGAGGAGTTGAAGTTAAAGCTCTGGACAAAAAGCTGCCAACTCCTTAGGTTCTAATACCTCATCACCAAGGAAGGAAGACACTTGACCTTCATCATCTTCATCTCTATCATAGTCAGAGAGGTCGAAACCGCCATCAAACAAGAGCTCTAACACGCGAGCACGATAAAATCTTTCAGTGCTTGAATTCAAAATTGTTTGACGTCATAGTTACCTACGTGCTATGGTTCTTAAATTTTTTGGTGAAATAGAACACTGGTTCGTCATGCACATTTACGGTAAGTTTTGAATATGTAGAGTGAACGGTTGATTTTTAATAATTATTAACGCGACGGTCACTCAATCTCGCGCTTCTATGCGCTTATGACGGTGAAGCGGTTAAGCTTTGAAGCACTGGACAGACACTTAGTCTAAAGAAAAGAAGTAAGAATGTGAAGTAAGATGTCGATATAGCTGTTCAGGATGTGCATGAGCACAAGCCGTACATACCCGAGGTGGGTAGGGCCATGATGCTTACGAGAAGAACACATGCTGTCCGTACTACGTGAGATTAACTCCCCTATCATCTAGATGCCAATGGCTCAAAAGCACACAAAAGTCTTGATGATAAACGGTCGACTGTAGCGTTCGGTATTTGCAAAGTCAGCACGACCACAAACAGCACCTGCTTGAAGTAGGCGTGGCTTAATTGCCTATACTTAAAGTGATGGCCTAAAATCAGGCCACAAAAAAACACCCTTCCTGGCATCAAAAGGTTTCCAATTATGTGCCACATGGTGTGGGTAGGACCAATTTGAGCAAATACCAGTTGAGGCAGATGCACTTATAACACAAATGAGTCTTACGCATCATGCCAGCCAAGTTGAAAGGTTAAACAAGTTTTGTTTAAGACGGCGGCAGTGAAATGCATGAAGATGTCCAAGATGCTTCTTGCAGCAACATGCAGGGGAAAGTTTGTAATGCTTAAGTCGGAACGGACATTTATATACAACCCACAGATAGACTACTTGGTTGCTTTACCCTACGAAGAGGGAGAATGGCAACATGGTTAACACACGAGAAGGACAGTTACTTGTGGAGCTGAAGTGCAGGAGGTTCCTGAGACAGCATGTGAACCAGTCGGTTGGGGGTAGCCACCAGTATGTCTGTCAATAGTGAAGGGGTTATAATGGAATAATTAAACATGAAGGGGTTATAACGGGGTAATAAAACATGAAGAGGTTATAACGGGATAATTAAACATGAAGGGGTTATAACGGGATAATTAAACATGAAGGGGTTATAACAGGATAATTAAACACAAAGGGGTTATAAAAGGATAATTAAACATGAAAGGTTTATAATGGGATAATTAATAATGGGATAATTAAAACATGAAGGGGTTATAACAGGATAATTAAACATGATGGGGTTATAACAGGATAATTAAGCAGGGGGAGGGCAAGGTCTGGAAACCTGGGTTACCATTTAAAGTACCATATCTTTGCACACATTCATGCTATGATCTCATTTATATACCAAAATGTAGCCAGTGCAGATGCTTTCTGGTGGTAGTGTTTGCATTGCATACATGTTTATCTTTTGAAACTGCAGATTGGAATGTGAAGTAAAATCACCCGCCAACTCATTAATGTAACAACTTGCCAGCATCAAGTCTTGAATGGCTGTAGCAACCGTGAGATTGGTAGCTGTAGAAACACTTCAACTTGCCCAAGAGATAATTTTTGTATTTTTTAAGTGGACTTATGTTCACATGAAGGGGGTCTAAAATTATTTAAAAAAACTCTTGTGGTTACAATTTTGGAACTCCGTAGATTCTGCACACTTCTCTAGATATATAGCTCATATGATAAATCTCTCCGTGTGCCCTCTTTTAATATTAAAAAAGTTGCATAGGTATAGCTATGCTAAAGTTACATGCTGCCAAAGTGGGAGTGGACTGTTTGTAGTTGTGGTTCCTGATTGGCCTGTTATCCGTGAGTAGAGGAAGCCCTCCTCTACAAAATGAGACGATTCATTTAATTGGCATGCAGCGGGATGTGATTCATACCCGGTTGCCTACTTTACATTTTAGTGCCTACATAAGTTGTAGAGTAGGGCTTCCTCTAGCCACAGATAACAATGACCAGCACTTTCCAACCAGGAACCACAAACTCAACCAGTTCAGGCACTCAGGTACCCCCACTTTGGCTGCATGTAACTTTATACCTGTTTTTTAAAATTTTTATATATATATATATATATTTTATTATTATTATTTTTTAAATCAAAAGAGAGCACACAGAGAGATCTATCATTTGAGCTACATGTATATATCGAGTCCATATAGTGAAGTGTGCAGAATCTATGGAGCTCCAAAGTTGGAACCACAAGGTGTTGAAACCACGTTTTCCAGACTTTGCCTCTCCCCCTCCCCAAAGCATGCATGGGTTATAATTAAACATAAAGGGGTTATAACTGGATAATTAAACACAAGGGGGTTATAACGGGATAATTAAACATAAAGGGGTTATAACGGGATAATTAAACATAAAGTGGTTATAATGGGATAATTAAACATAAAGGGGTTATAACGGGATAATTAAACATAAAGTGGTTATAATGGGATAATTAAACATAAAGGGGTTATAATGGGATAATTATTAAACATAAAGGGATATAATAGCCTAATTAAACATAAAGGAGTTATAATGGGATAATTAAACATTAAGGGGTTAATAATGAAGGGGTTATAATGGGATAGTGAAACATGTGAGGTATAGGCGCTGAAAGAGGGAGAGTGCAAAGTTGAACAGACACACCAATACAAATAAACAGCACTTAGAGATCAGCACTTAGACGGACGGACTGACCAAATCGCTGCGAAGATTGAGAACCGAATGTGTTTGCATTAGCTTTAGCCTTCGTGAGCACATGCACTTTGAACCCTGATCCTGCACTGTGACGGACAAATTCTCTATACGTCTGCTGTGCTAGTTCTCTTGTTGGGGATAGTACCACGGCTCTGAACCCCGACCTCTGTGGTGTCTGGGAAGTAAGAAAAACCAAGTAAATTCTGTCCAGTAGTCTCCGCACAGCTAGAGAGAGAGAGCGCGAACACTTAGCTACCACTGTGGCTGGTGAATAATTACCTTCAGGTGTGCAAGAATTGGAATGATGAAAGCAGCTGTCTTTCCCGACCCCGTTGGTGCACAAGCCAGCACCTCCCTCCTCTAAACAGACACAGACAATATTTAGTAATATTATTTGACCTGTTCTCTACATTAGCTATTGCTGTAGTCATGATAACATACCTGCAGCATGAGAGGCATGGCTTGCATCTGGATGGGGGTGGGGTCATTGTATCCCATGGCAACCACATTATCGATGATGTAACGGGGGAGGGAGTAGCTAGAACAGAGCTCCTGGAAGCTGCCCATTGCATCAGGAATGTCTGAACCACTCACGTAGATATGATGAGAGTTGCGAAATGCATTGGCCTAAAAATAGTGGAATTTGTGGAGAAGAGGAAGGAGGAGGAGAGGAAGGCGGAGAAGAGGAAGGCGGAGAAGAGGAAGGTGGAGAAGAGGAAGGTGGAGAAGAGGAAGGTGGAGAAGAGGAAGGTGGAGAAGAGGAAGGTGGAGAAGAGGAAGGAGGAGAAGAGGAAGGAGGAGGAGAGGAAGGAGGAGTAGAGGAAGGTGGAGAAGAGGAAGGTGGAGAAGAGGAAGGTGGAGAAGAGGAAGGAGGAGAAGAGGAAGGTGGAGAAGAGGAAGGTGGAGAAGAGGAAGGTGGAGAAGAGGAAGGTGGAGAAGAGGAAGGTGGAGAAGAGGAAGGAGGAGAAGAGGAAGGTGGAGAAGAGGAAGGTGGAGAAGAGGAAGGTGGAGAAGAGGAAGGAGGAGAAGAGGAAGGTGGAGAAGAGGAAGGTGGAGAAGAGGAAGGTGGAGAAGAGGAAGGTGGAGAAGAGGAAGGTGGAGAAGAGGAAGGTGGAGAAGAGGAAGGTGGAGAAGAGGAAGGAGGAGAAGAGGAAGGTGGAGAAGAGGAAGGTGGAGAAGAGGAAGGTGGAGAAGAGGAAGGTGGAGAAGAGGAAGGTGGAGAAGAGGAAGGAGGAGAAGAGGAAGGTGGAGAAGAGGAAGGTGGAGAAGAGGAAGGAGAAGAGGAAGGTGGAGAAGAGGAAGGTGGAGAAGAGGAAGGTGGAGAAGAGGAAGGAGGAGAAGAGGAAGGTGGAGAAGAGGAAGGAGGAGAAGAGGAAGGTGGAGAAGAGGAAGGTGGAGAAGAGGAAGGTGGAGAAGAGGAAGGTGGAGAAGAGGAAGGTGGAGAAGAGGAAGGTGGAGAAGAGGAAGGTGGAGAAGAGGAAGGAGAAGAGGAAGGTGGAGAAGAGGAAGGTGGAGAAGAGGAAGGTGGAGGAGAGGAAGGTGGAGAAGAGGAAGGTGGAGAAGAGGAAGGAGAAGAGGAAGGTGGAGAAGAGGAAGGTGGAGAAGAGGAAGGTGGAGAAGAGGAAGGTGGAGAAGAGGAAGGAGGAGAAGAGGAAGGAGGAGGAGAGGAAGGAGGAGTAGAGGAAGGAAGAGGAAGGAGGAGAAGAGGAAGGTGGAGAAGAGGAAGGAGGAGTAGAGGAAGGTGGAGAAGAGGAAGGCGGAGAAGAGGAAGGTGGAGAAGAGGAAGGTGGAGAAGAGGAAGGTGGAGAAGAGGAAGGTGGAGAAGAGGAAGGAGGAGGAGAGGAAGGTGGAGAAGAGGAAGGTGGAGAAGAGGAAGGTGGAGAAGAGGAAGGTGGAGAAGAGGAAGGCGGAGAAGAGGAAGGCGGAGAAGAGGAAGGTGGAGAAGAGGAAGGTGGAGAAGAGGAAGGTGGAGAAGAGGAAGGTGGAGAAGAGGAAGGTGGAGAAGAGGAAGGTGGAGAAGAGGAAGGTGGAGAAGAGGAAGGTGGAGAAGAGGAAGGTGGAGAAGAGGAAGGTGGAGAAGAGGAAGGTGGAGAAGAGGAAGGTGGAGAAGAGGAAAGTGGAGAAGAGGAAGGTGGAGAAGAGGAAGGTGGAGAAGAGGAAGGTGGAGAAGAGGAAGGTGGAGAAGAGGAAGGTGGAGAAGAGGAAGGTGGAGAAGAGGAAGGTGGAGAAGAGGAAGGAGGAGAAGAGGAAGGCGGAGAAGAGGAGGAAGGTGGAGAAGAGGAAGGCGGAGAAGAGGAGGAAGGTGGAGAAGAGGAAGGTGGAGAAGAGGAAGGTGGAGAAGAGGAAGGTGGAGAAGAGGAAGGTGGAGAAGGTGGAGAAGAGGAAGGTGGAGAAGAGGAAGGAGGAGAAGAGGAAGGCGGAGAAGAGGAGGAAGGTGGAGAAGAGGAAGGCGGAGAAGAGGAGGAAGGTGGAGAAGAGGAAGGTGGAGAAGAGGAAGGTGGAGAAGAGGAAGGTGGAGAAGAGGAAGGAGGAGAGGGAGGAAAAGAGGGAGGGGAAGAGCACATGGTGACCAAACAAAAGCACCACATACATAGCACAGAGGGCTAATTATTAGAGGTTCAATATTCATGGGCTTGTTTTTATTCGTTTTATTGTCAAAATTTATAAGTAATGAAGAGCAGCAGAGCACGGTGTGGTCCCCCTCCACCCCCTCCCCATGTGCCGTGCAATGCACAAATATTTTCCACACAAGTTCTTCTCATCTGTGCCTCTAAAACTCTCTCTCTAGTGTGTGGGTGGGGTGGCAAGGGCATAGCAAATTAGTGCATTTTGTGAGGAAGCTTGGCACATATGCAGATAAGCCTCATGTAAGCAGTTCAGATACAAAGCCACTTAATTAAATTAATTTTTTTAAAATAAATTCCATCCTGAAAATTATCCCTAGGGAAGTCACTAGCAGCTACATACAACAGTCCCTGGCCAGCTTGGTGTTCCATCAACGGGAAGAATAGCGTATTATTTATGTTTATTGTGTCCAAGTCAATTAATGCCATCCGCACAGCACACAACACAGAAATGCACATTAGAGAGAGAGCAATGTTCAGTTTCCAGACACTCCTAACTGTTCACATGATTCATCTCAATGTGTGCTTTCACCATCGTAATTCCTAATGCTGTCTTCATGTCCTTGCATATCTCACACGTTGTCCCCCACCCCCATCTCCTTTTTTAACCTGCACGAGACCATTTGACATCATCTAGCAGGATTCTCCACAAGGGTTGGAACTCTCCTATACTCTCTACCCATCCCTAGTGTACAAGCCTCCTGTATGCTCTGTGCGCAAGCCTCCTGTGTGCTCCGAGTGCAAGCCTCCTGTATGCTCTGTGTGCAAGCCTCCTGTATGCTCTGTGTGCAAGCCTCCTGTATGCTCTGTGTGCACGCCTCCTGTATGCTCTGTGTGCAAGCCTCCTGTATGCTCTGTGTGCAAGCCTCCTGTATGCTCTGTGTGCAAGCCTCCTGCATGCTCTGTGAGCAAGCCTCCTGTATGCTCTGTGTGCAAGCCTCCTGCATGCTCTGTGTGCAAGCCTCCTGCATGCTCTGTGTGCAAGCCTCCTGTATGCTCTGTGTGCAAGCCTCCTGTATGCTCTGTGTGCACGCCTCCTGTATGCTCTGTGTGCAAGCCTCCTGTATGCTCTGTGTGCAAGCCTCCTGTATGCTCTGTGTGCACGCCTCCTGTATGCTCTGTGTGCAAGCCACCTGTATGCTCTGTGTGCAAGCCTCCTGTATGCTCTGTGTGCAAGCCTCTGTGTGCAAGCCACCTGTATGCTCTGTGTGCAAGCCTCCTGCATGCTCTGTGTGCAAGCCTCCTGTATGCTCTGTGTGCAAGCCTCCTGTATGCTCTGAGTGCAAGCCTCCTGCATGCTCTGTGTGCAAGCCTCCTGCATGCTCTGTGTGCAAGCCTCCTGTATGCTCTGTGTGCAAGCCTCCTGTATGCTCTGAGTGCAAGCCTCATGTATGCGTCTGTGTGCAAGCCTCCTGTGTGCTCTGTGTGCAAGCCTCCTGTGTGCTCTGTGTGCAAGCCTCCTGTGTGCTAGCCTCCTGTATGCTCTGAGTGCAAGCCTCCTGTATGCTCTGAGTGCAAGCCTCCTGTATGCTCTGTGTGCAAGCCTCCTGTATGCTCTGTGTGCAAGCCTCCTATATGCTCTGTGTACAAGCCTCCTGCATGCTCTGTGTGCAAGCCTCCTGTGTGTTCTGTGTGCAAGACTCCTGCATGCTCTGTGTGCAAGCCTCCTGTATGCTCTGTGTGCAAGCCTCCTGTATGCTCTGTGTGCAAGCCTCCTGTATGCTCTGTGTGCAAGCCTCCTATATGCTCTGTGTACAAGCCTCCTGTATGCTCTGTGTGCAAGCCTCCTGTATGCTCTTGTGTGCAAGCCTCCTGTATGCTCTGTGTGCAAGCCTCTTGCATGCTCTGTGTGCAAGCCTCCTGTATGCTCTGTGTGCAAGCCTTCTGTGTGCTCTGTGTGCAAGCCTCCTGTATGCTCTGTGTGCAAGCCTCCTGCATGCTCTGTGTGCAAGCCTCCTGCATGCTCTGTGTGCAAGCCTCCTGTATGCTCTGTGTGCAAGCCTCCTGTTGCTCTGTGTGCAAGCCTCCTGCATGCTCTGTGTGCAAGCCTCCTGTATGCTCTGAGTGCAAGCCTCCTGTATGCTCTGTGTGCAAGCCTCCTGTATGCTCTGTGTGCAAGCCTCCTGTATGCTCTGTGTGCAAGCCTCCTGTATGCTCTGTGTGCAAGCCTCCTGTATGCTCTGAGTGCAAGCCTCATGTATGCGTCTGTGTGCAAGCCTCCTGTGTGCTCTGTGTGCAAGCCTCCTGTGTGCTAGCCTCCTGTATGCTCTGTGTGCAAGCCTCCTGTATGCTCTGTGTGCAAGCCTCCTGTATGCTCTGTGTGCAAGCCTCCTGTATGCTCTGTGTGCAAGCCTCCTGTATGCTCTGTGTGCAAGCCTCCTGTATGCTCTGTGTGCAAGCCTCCTGTATGCTCTGTGTACAAGCCACCTGTATGCTCTGTGTGCAAGCCTCCTGCATGCTCTGTGTGCAAGCCTCCTGCATGCTCTGTGTGCAAGCCTCCTGTATGCTCTGTGTGCAAGCCTCCTGTATGCTCTGTGTGCAAGCCTCCTGTATGCTCTGTGTGCATGCCTCCTGTATGCTCTGTGTGCAAGCCTCCTGTATGCAACAAGCCTCATGTATATGCTCTGTGTACAAGCCTCATGTATGCTCTGTGTACAAGCCTCCTGCATGCTCTGTGTGCATGCCTCCAGTATGCTCTGTGTGCAAGCCTCCTGTATGCTCTGTGTGCAAGCCTCCTGCATGCTCTGTGTGCAGAGGAGGTTGGCTTTCCTCTAATGCATCAGTTCTATACATCTATTTGGATCAATCCTGGGTAAGTAAATAGAACAGTGTGTAAGTATTGATTGATAGCAGCTATTGTAGCTTATAAGCCAAGATAAATGATTTAAATCACCTTCTCAATAATCAACTTCAAATTTTATTCACTCAACGTCTCCTAGAGCATCTAGTCCAAACGTCGAGTGAATAAAATTTGAAGTTGATTATTGAGAAGGTGATTTTAATGCTATCATGTCAACTGAGAGTGCATTGAAAGATAAAGGAGTTCGATACAAATTCATCCCATTGGCAACAGTCAACGGATCAGATATTCAGGCATGTTATATATATATGAAGAAAATCCTCCAAGCATCTTATGAGGCTACTGCACATGTGCAGTACACAGTAATACAATAACAGAGAAGGACATAGTAATTGCAACTCACAGTGCCCTACACACACATAGCTATGAATTAAACCTATCCATCTAGATTTTAGACATTTGTAATTTTGTGCAGATCATGAAATGTCCCTTCACTAGGGAGGGCTATTGCCGCTGACAAGAGGCAGAGCTAGTCTACGTCTAATCCTAGCCATTTAAAGCCCACCTCCAACCCCTTAGTGCAGACAATGCAGATGTTGTGATCTTTACTATGCATATATATGAAGGTGTGCCCAGTAAAGGCCAGTTCACAACATGCAAAAAAGGCGCTCACAACATGCCGCTCACAACATGCCGCTCAGAACATGCCGCTCACAACATGCCGCTCACAACATGCCGCTCATAACATGCCGCTCACAACATGCCACTCACAACATGCCGCTCACAACATGCCGCTCGCACTTGAGACACCAAAGCACCAATTTCGTGATATTGTCAACATACAGTCGCATTGCAACATGTCGGCCGACACATGTTGGCATGGTTTATTTGTTTCTGCAACTCCTTAAATAAGAGGAAAGGTTGATACGAGGCAGTGAGGAGCTTACCTAGTGTGTGGTTGCATCCCACAAGTCAATTAGAGACGGAAGGTTCATTAATAAAAGGGTGGAGTTTGTAATCCTGGGATGAAAGTTCTAGTTCGAAGCAAAGCAATATGGCCGATATTGTGAACTATTCAAAGCGACCTGAAGCGAAGGCCACGCGACATATAGTGACCAGCCTTCATAGCCAACTGATACTTTCGGTTTAAAAAGAGAGAAAGGATTATGCTCCATTTTTATAGTATTCTGGATAGCAATATCTACCAAGCATGCTTCTATCACGAAATGCAAAATTATTGCTGCCATGACTCCCCACTACTTTAGTTATGGTACTTCAAATGCACCAAGTGCAACTAAAAAAAACACTCACTTCTTGTCTCCTCAGCAGCTCTCTGGTCTCCCTGCTCAGATGTTTCTTCTTCCTCTTCTTCCTAATGGCCTCGCCTTCATGCAAGGGAGTGCAGCCAGAAAACAACTGCAGTGGCACGTCCTTTCCTTCTTCACCACCACTGGCACGTGCAACTCCGGAGCTTCCATTTTTGAATCCACTCTCACATGCCATATCCCCTTCTGGATCCGAACCAGGCCTTTCATTATGCTTGCGTTTCCCTAGTTTGGCTCTAGTTTGGCACTCATTGGAAACTTCCAAGTTCACAACAGCCAGGGATGAAGAATCTCCAAAAAAATCAAGTGCACTCACCAGGGAACGATGTTTAAGCTCATACTCCTGAGGGTGTTTGTCCTAAGAGGCGTGGCCGTTGGGTGTGGTCATGCATAACAATAACAATAAAAATTTACACTCAGAAGTTAGTGCAATGACTAACCTTCACTCTATTTACGGTGCTCTGATTTTTCTTGAACTGTGCTCCACTGGATAGCTTTCGAAACAGGTCGTAAGTGTCCATTTGCAACAACCACGTGGTCTCTGATTGGTGTTTTGCAGCGCTGAGCTGAGAGCTGGCATATGCGCGCCCGCGCCCTCAGGTGATTATTTCGACCTTTTACCTTTTCAGTGTCTGACGAGTATGGAGAGCAAAGTCATCAAATTCAAAACCCACCCTGGGACCTTTAGCAGTAAGTTCTTCGTACTAGAAGTGTGGTGGTCGTGATTGATATGCCCATACTATCATTTCTCTATGGTTTTCAGAGGAGGAGTTGATTGTGAACCTTGATGCACTCTCAAAGGAGAAGTTCAATCTGGTTGCTGGTGACATCATAGAAATATCAATTCCTGAGAAACAGGATGGCAGTGAGCGAGCAGACAGGTAACTGCAGTCTGGCACTACCAAACTTCCAAGGTCTGGGAACGCTAGCACTTGTTCTTTGGAATGTAATAAATAAATAGCTGGAATTGTTTTCAACTGAAGGAACTAATGTCAACACAGGAAAGGGTCAGATAAATGGACATAAGAGGAGGTGTCTCTGCATGTTCTATTTGAGCTGAGCCGATGCCTCTTCTCCATAGCAGACAAAAGGAAACTTAAGTTCTGAATTGAAATGATGCATATCAAGTCATGAAGGCCGTGCATTCTTCACAGAACACAAGCATGTCTTGAACACAAGCATGTCTTGAACACAAGCATGTCTTGAACACAAGCATGTCTTGAACACAAGCATGTCTTGGTTATTTGCCACCACTATAACAGAAAATATTTAGTATACTAGACCCTCCCACCTGTGAGGTAAAGGGTCACCTATACAATACTGAGATAAAATTGTTGATAAGACAGAATGTGTGCGAGTCTCCATTTTCTACCTTTGTGGGAGGTGGAGGGGGGGGGGGGGATAAACCATATTTTACAAAAAAATCTTTTGGTTACGACTTTGGGCTCCATAGACTAGATAGCAGAGTAAAGAGCATCAGGAGACTGTTGTTACCTCTCTCCTTGTGCCAGTGCCGTACACTGGAGAGCAGAGTAAATGCCTGGAGACTATTGTGACGGATCCTATTACTATTCCTCCACATCCAACCTGATGATCCCCAAAAGTGTTGCCTGGAACCTTTCAGACGGGGCAACCAGTGCCCTCTTCCACCATCTGTTGACCTAGCTACCCAGTCTGGACTCCCAACCATGCAGCTGGAGACCAAGTGCATGGGATGGTACAACGTTCAGCCAGTCTCACAGCTTGGGAGAATTACCGAAGAAAGAGCAAGAGCCTTGACATGTGAACTAGGAGCGTCAAAGGTCATCAAGGACATCTTGGTCATGTCTTTGGAGAGGTAACATTGACATAGAGATACATCCACATCCTCAATGGTGGTCCGGTCTTCTCCCTGCAGCCTTGGCCAGATCTGGGATGGCAGGGGCCAAGTGACATGAGGAACCAGGAGCCTTCCAAATATTGTGGCAACCAACTCCCTGGATTGATCTAGTGATCCGATGAAGGCTGCTGAGGCATGGCAAGTGGCTTGATGGACGCCCATGCCACCAAGTGAAGTGGGCAGGGAGGCCTTCCACCACCAGGAGCAGCTAGAAGGGACCCACCGACCAGGTCAGATAAAGCTTCCTGCATCCTGGCATCAAAATCAGAAATAGCTTCCTAGTGAGCCAATGGGCAGGTTCTCAGGAGGGAAGACACCTTTGGAAGAGCAGAGAAGTGCCCGAGAATTGTAGCTTTCATTGGAGTCTTGGAGGTCCGGGAGACCATGAAGAACATTATGATTTTCTTCACCCTCTTAGACAAAGAGGCTTCACAATGTGCAGGAGGGCCAATGGATGCACCAAGAAGGTCAAAACCGGTCCTGCTGACAGGAATGTCTGTTAGAAGAGGATTGTTGTAAAAATTGGCTTTTCTTAGGACAAACAGCAGAGACTTTTCCCCTGTTTGGATGAATCTCTTTGCCTTGCCCTTCCATCTCAACAATGGCCAGAGCAGCACACAAATCAGTGGCCAACCATGTAGCATCCCATCATCCAAGTACCAGATGAAGGACAGGGACTTCCTATTCGTCATGGCCTGTAGAGACAGACAGCATTAGTGCGATCAGGGGAGGGGCAGAAGAGCCTGGAGATCAGAGGTGCAGAACACGGCCTCCTTCAAGTACCTGGCCCTGAGATCAGAGGGGCAGGACACGGCCTCCTTCAAGTAACTGGGCCTGAGATCAGAGGGGCAGGACACGGCCTCCTTCAAGTACCTGGCCCTGAGATCAGAGGGCCAGAATACGGCCTCCTTCAAGTACCTGGCCCTGAGATCAGAGGGGCAGGATACGGCCTCCTTCAAGTACCTGGCCCTGAGACAAGAGGGGCCTGGGGCTGTACCACTGGCAAAACTCCTCGTGAGTTTGCCACAACTGCTTCCTCGACTTTGTAGACTGTTGAAATTGGGATATGTGGCAAGAGAAAGCTCTGGGGGGGGGGACGATTTCAAGTTTTTTCCACGCTATTCAACAGTTTATTTGTGCTGCTGGTTACTTTTAATGGCGTGCTTGGAGTCTTTAACATATTGACCGTTCCACCATTTAAGTAGCTAAGAGCTCTGGTGTGAGATAAGGCGAGATATGATTTTTTTGGTGTGTGTGTGCAATTTGTGACATAATATTCGGACCATCCATATGACGGATTATACACTGGACCAACACCACACTGGGTTGAGGCAGGTTGAAGTAGGCTGACAATAGCTCTATGCACACACTGGACCAACACCACACTGGTCAGAGGCAGGTTGAAGTAGGCTGACAATAGTTCTATGGGGACACACACTGGACCAACATCACACTGGGTGGAGGCAGGTTGAAGTAGGTTGACAGTAGCTCTATGGGGACACACACTGGACCAACATCACAATGGGTTGAGGCAGGTTGAAGTAGGTTGACAATAGCTCTATGGGGACACACACTGGACCAACATCACACTGGATTGAGGCAGGTTGAAGTAGGTTGACAGTAGCTCTATGGGGACACACACTGGACCAACACCACGCTGGGTGGAGGCAGGTTGAAGTAGCTTGACAGTAGCTCTATGGGGACACACACTGGACCAACATCACACTGAGTTGAGGCAGGTTGAAGTTGGTTGACAATAGCTCTATGGGGACACAGACTGGACCAACTTATAGAGTTGAGACAAGCAGATACTTTGAACTTAATACTAATCAGCATGTTAAAGTTTGTCTGGTTAGGGTTGGGGTGGGAGCGGGAGGGGGTGGTCAGGGAAGAGACCGAGTTAAACTTCTGTAAGTTAACAGCTGCACAATATGTCCATGAATAGGATCTACTAGTGATGGTACACAGAGGTTATTAAAGGATGTAATTTTTATCACAGACACCCACTGGTGTTGCAGGTGGAATCTTTGCCGCAAGACCTGCAGTCAAAAGGTTCGCTACCTCTATGACATCACTGCACGAAGCACTCCCTTTCTTGGTCTCCCCCTTTGGTTTTTGCTTCTTTCCTTCAGGTGGTCCTCTGAGCATTAATAAGGAGTTGGCACATTCCTTCATCCTGGAAGGTGTGAGGGAGGTCAGAGTGCGGAAGTTGGAGAGGAAGGAGGTGGGCTTGGATCTGGTTGAGCTGCGCTTTAAGGTGTGTGTGTGTGTGTGTGTGGTGTGTGTGTGTTTCTATTGTGGAAGAGCAGCATCTTGTAGTGCAAGAGGTTGGTGGCACTGCTGTTACTGTTGTGCAGTCTTGTCCTCCCGAAAGTAGTTTGCTGTTTGTTTGTTTGTTTGTTCTTTTGTTGTTTCCTGTCGTCCATTATTATTTCCTCTTGTTGTTTCCTGCCGTCCATTATTATATCCTCTTGTTGTTTCCTGTCGTCCATTATTATTTCCTCTTGTTGTTTCCTGTCGTCCATTATTATTTCCTCTTGTTGTTTCCTGCCGTCCATTATTATATCCTCTTGTTGTTTCCTGTCGTCCATTATTATTTCCTCTTGTTGTTTCCTGTCGTCCATTATTATTTCCTCTTGTTGTTTCCTGCCGTCCATTATTATATCCTCTTGTTGTTTCCTGCCATCCATTATTATTTCCTCTTGTTGTTTCCTGTCGTCCATTATTATATCCTCTTGTTGTTTCCTGCCATCCATTATTATATCCTCTTGTTGTTTCCTGTCGTCCATTATTATATCCTCTTGTTGTTTCCTGCCGTCCATTATTATATCCTCTTGTTGTTTCCTGTCGTCCATTATTATTTCCTCTTGTTGTTTCCTGTCGTCCATTATTATTTCCTCTTGTTGTTTCCTGCCGTCCATTATTATTTCCTCTTGTTGTTTCCTGCCGTACATTATTATATCCTCTTGTTGTTTCCTGCAGTCCATTATTATTTCCTCTTGTTGTTTCCTGTCGTCCATTATTATTTCCTCTTGTTGTTTCCTGCCGTCCATTATTATTTCCTCTTGTTGTTTCCTGCCGTCCATTATTATTTCCTCTTGTTTCCTGCCGTCCATTATTATTTCCTCTTGTTTCCTGCCGTCCATTATTATCCTCTTGTTGTTTCCTGCAGTCCATTATTATTTCCTCTTGTTGTTTCCTGCCGTCCATTATTATTTCCTCTTGTTGTTTCCTGCCGTCCATTATTATTTCCTCTTGTTTCCTGCCGTCCATTATTATTTCCTCTTGTTGTTTCCTGTCGTCCATTATTATATCCTCTTGTTGTTTCCTGCCATCCATTATTATTTCCTCTTGTTGTTTCCTGTCGTCCATTATTATTTCCTCTTGTTGTTTCCTGCCATCCATTATTATATCCTCTTGTTGTTTCCTGTCGTCCATTATTATATCCTCTTGTTGTTTCCTGCCGTCCATTATTATTTCCTCTTGTTGTTTCCTGCCGTCCATTATTATGTCCTCTTGTTGTTTCCTGCCGTCCATTATTATTTCCTCTTGTTGTTTCCTGCCATCCATTATTATTTCCTCTTGTTGTTTCCTGCCATCCATTATTATATCCTCTTGTTGTTTCCTACCGTCCATTATTATTTCCTCTTGTTGTTTCCTGCCGTCCATTATTATATCCTCTTGTTGTTTCCTGCCATCCATTATTATTTCCTCTTGTTGTTTCCTGTCGTCCATTATTATTTCCTCTTGTTGTTTCCTGCCGTCCATTATTATTTCCTCTTGTTTCCTGTCGTCCATTATTATTTCCTCTTGTTGTTTCCTGCCATCCATTATTATACCCTCTTGTTGTTTCCTGTCGTCCATTATTATTTCCTCTTGTTGTTTCCTGCCGTCCATTATTATATCCTCTTGTTGTTTCCTGTCGTCCATTATTATTTCCTCTTGTTGTTTCCTGCCGTCCATTATTATATCCTCTTGTTGTTTCCTGCCGTCCATTATTATATCCTCTTGTTGTTTCCTGCCATCCATTATTATATCCTCTTGTTGTTTCCTGCCATCCATTATTATTTCCTCTTGTTGTTTCCTGCCGTCCATTATTATTTCCTCTTGTTGTTTCCTGCCGTCCATTATTATTTCCTCTTGTTGTTCATTTGTTGACTTGGTGTTGCATGTTTGTGAGCTTAATATTGGGATGTTGTTGTTGTTGTTGTTGTTGTTTGCCAGTGTTCATTGGTGGGACTGCTTCTAATTTTCGCAGCTCCACCCGGACATCAACTGGCCTACATTAATTTATTATCTCTGGGTTCAGAGTAGAAGTTGTATTGAGACAGAGCAGCGGCAGCTGCAGCTGCTTTGCAAAGGCACAACTTTACATTTGCGCCGTTATAAATGATGTGTTAATTAATGATGATAAATTAATTAAGGTCAATGATAAATATGACTTAATTTACAGGGCTCTATACAGAAATTTTGCCAAGGTGGGGGTTATGGGGAAAAAGCGGGTGGGGAGGAGGCAAGAATGACACAATGGGGGTTGGGTGTGACTAATGCTCCCCCCACCCTTCCCTAAATACATCCCTGCGCATGATAAATTTGAAGGTTAATAGGGACCTTGCTATGTTTTGTCAGCCGCACGTGTGTTCAGCCATGCCTACTTATCATGTCAGGGTTGTCAGTGGTTCTATGCTCCATAGGAACTGTATTGTCATTAGTGGTTCTGAAGGACTCCACAGAGCACTCACGAGAATCACATTTTATATTTGGAAAACTCACCGAATTTTGAATTTTTTTTGGTCTTGATTTGGGTGACAGTTGGGAAAGTTTGATGGAAGGAGAAGGTCAAGTTGCACTGGGCCTGCCTGTGAGCTTGCTGCTAGTGTTAGTCAGGGAGATGTGTAGAGAGGAGGTCAGGCTGTTGCTATAATGCTAGGCCTAGGCGCCTGTACTTTTAGCAACAGCCTGACTTCTCTACAAATCTCCCTGACCAGCACTCAAATCCACTCAAATATATTGCCTTTGAGTAGTGATGGATGAGCCTACGAACTAAATATTATAAAGTCCTTTTTATTTGGGTTACTAGTAGGGTTATCCGACTAGGACTGATCGATGACATTAGTATAGATTAATTAATATTGAGGTTTATATTATTGGAAGAGGATTTAATTAATGAGCATTAATGGGTGTGTTCTGCTTTGTTTCAGGACCAGTGCCTCACTCGGAGTGACATGTGGAGGTTCTCCTGTTCGCTGGTAAGTCGAGCTACTAATACCATACCTGAATTGCCTCATATACTAAAATGCCGCCGAGTCCTCTGGCTATTGACGTGATCTTCTAACAAATCGGAACAAAATAACTTTTTTCACTGGTTAGTGGTGGGAAAAAAGGTGAAATTGCTCTCTGATAAGCGCATGCCAATTGCGCTGGTATAGAAATCAATGTTATTTTTGGGAAGACGAGTACAGCATTTTGATTCTGACGTGTAGTAGCTCGCAAACTATGTTAGAGCATTTTATTGATGAATGTGTGGAATTCCAGAAGTATATTTTCTTTTCACCCATTCTTGTTGAACATGAGATGGCATTGTTTGTAGTAGACAAACACCACTCATGAGGTAGATACAATACCCTGGCCCTAGAATACCCTGGCCCTAGAATACCCTGGCCCTAGAATATTACCCTGGCCCTACAACACCCTGGCCCTGGCCCTACCCTGGCCCTACACCATCCTGGCCCTCAATACCCTGGCCCTACAATACCCTGGCCCTACAACACCCTGGCCCTACACCACCCTGGCCCTACAACACCCTGGCCCTACACCACCCTGGCCCTACAAAACACCCTGGCCCTACAACACCCTGGCCCTACAATACCCTGGCCCTACAACACCCTGGCCCTACAACACCCTGGCCCTACACCACCCTGGCCCTAGAGTACCCTGACCCTACAATACCCTGGCCCTAACACCCTGGCCCTACAATACCCTGGCTCTACAATACCCTGGCCCTACAATACCCTGGCCCTACAACACCCTGGCCCTAGAGTACCCTGGCCCTACAATATCCTGGCCCTACACCTCCCTGACCCTAGAGTACCTTGGCCCTACACCACCCTGGCCCTACAATACCCTGGCCCTATAATACCCTGGCCCTACACCACCCTGGCCCTACACCACCCTGGCCCTACAACACCCTGGCCCTACAACACCCTGGCCCTACAATACCCTGGCCCTACAACACCCTGGCCCTACAACACCCTGGCCCTACACCACCCTGGCCCTACAACACCCTGGCCCTAGAGTACCCTGACCCTACAATACCCTGGCCCTAACACCCTGGCCCTACAATACCCTGGCTCTACAATACCCTGGCCCTACAATACCCTGGCCCTACAACACCCTGGCCCTAGAGTACCCTGGCCCTACAATATCCTGGCCCTACACCTCCCTGACCCTAGAGTACCTTGGCCCTACACCACCCTGGCCCTACAATACCCTGGCCAGGGTTGTATACAGAAATTTTGCCAAGGGGGGGCAACTTGAGATATGGAAAAATAAGGGGGGGGCGGAGAGCCTGGATGGTGCGGAAAGGGGACGTGCACCCTGGGCTTCCGCGTGGAGTACGAAAGTGTTTTACCCACAGGTATTTTTGCAGTACTAACTGTATATATAGTACTAACTGTATATATAGCTGCTACTTATGATGGCATGCACTTTTTCTAAAATCTTTAGTACAACATTCCATCTTAAATATTTGCTGAAGTTGCATGCTACGGCAATCAGCATATATAGATTAGATATAGTCACTTGTCACTCGTATAATGGAGGTGGGCTTTTGTGAAATCGAATTATGTTGCATTCCATGCATTTTCTTACAAAATCATGGACAACAGGTTTCATACACAATTTTTCTCTAGTTCTCTAGGGGGGGGGGTGGAAATGGTTGGTCACTTGGTGCCCTAATTTTTGTTAATATTTTCTTAACATGTTCACAAGTCGTAAAAGGGGGGTCTGGGGGGAAGATCCCCCCATATTTTTTTTTGCTTTTACAATGTCTGAGGATAGCTATTTTGACTGACTACCAATGGCATTATGCTATACCGAACTATGGCTAGACTGTATATATTTCTCATGATATTGTAGCTGCTTGGAAAAAGGAGAGCATGTGTCATGACACGATGACATCACACACCACCACGTGCTCTCCTTTGTAGGTTTGTCACTTCTTTTGTTTCTCCTTCTTTCCCACTCCCTCTCTCTCAGTATTTTTAACTCAGTCCATTATGTCATGGTCTTCAAGTCTAATCTTAGACATGATGTCATCACACGCCACCACGTGTTCTCCTTTGTAGGTTTGTCACTTCTTCAGTTCCCTCCTTCTTTCCCACTCTCTCTCAGTATTTTTAACTCAGTCCATTATGTCATGGTCTTAAAGTCATCACACACCACCACGTGTTCTCCTTTGTAGGTTTGTCACTTCTTCAGTTCCCTCCTTCTTTCCCACTCTCTCTCAGTATTTTTAACTCAGTCCATTATGTCATGGTCTTAAAGTCTCTATAAAAGAAACCTTACTAGCTGATTTCTCTTCATATTAATATGGATATTCGCTCATACTTTGCAAGTACTTCTCAAGCCTCTTCTCATGCTAATAGCAGCGATAGCGAAGATAGCAGAACAGATAGCTCTGAGCATGTCGAGGCATCTAGTCCTAGCCTTAGTCCTCCACCTTCAAAGAAAAGCAAGCAAAACAAACACCGCTCTTCTGTATCTACGAAGAGAAAATACTCTAAGAGCTGGGAGAAAGATTTCAGTTGGCTCTATTATGACGAGGATAGCGATGGTGCCTTTTGCAAGGTTTGCAAGCAATCTGGTCTGCAGCGTACTGGAGGAGTGTGGGTCACACAACCTTGCAGAAATTGGAAGAAAGCTGTTGAAAAAATGAAAGCTCATGCGAGAAGTGACTTCCATATCCATGCAACTCAAGCTCTTTTTGCAGCTAAAGGAGCAGCCAAAGGTGGAACAGTTGTACAGCAACTCCAGAATGTTTTAGCTCGCAAAAGAGCTCAGAACAGAGCTGCAGTGAAGTGCCTGATCCTACTCACTCATTTTCTTACGAAAGAACAAGTTGCACATTCGACAAAATTTGAGAAGCTGGTTGACGTGGTGGTTCGATGTGGCAGCCAACATTTGAAGCAATTCTTAGAAACTGCACCAAGAAATGCTGTGTACACATCAAGATTGGCTGTGGTTGAATTCATCGAATCATTGGGGACATGGGTGGAGGAGTCGATTCTGAAGCGACTTCAAAAGGCACCTATGTACAGCCTCATGGCAGATGAGTGCACAGATGTCACCAACGTAGAAGAATTGTCTGTGTTTTGCCGCTGGGAGGAAGATGGTGTACCAGTAGAGTGCTTTCTGGAGCTTATTCCATTGAAGAAGGCTGATGCAGAGACCATCTATTCTAATCTCATCGATTGTTTAAAGAAGAAAGGTCTACAAGTCGGAAGAATAGTTGGATTGGGATTTGATGGAGCTGCAACTTTTTCTGGACGAAAGACCGGGGTTCAGGCACGTATCAAGAAACATACTCCTCACCTCTGTTTATACACTGCCACTGTCACTTACTGCAGTTGGCTTGTGTGCAAGCTGCCAATAAAACTCCTGGAATTGCTCATGTTTACAGAACATTGACTACTCTTTGGAAGCATTTTCGCAATTCCCCCAAGCGAGCAGAGTGTCTGAAGGAGGTACAGCACGTTCTTGACCTTCCAGAAATGAAAGTGATCAAGCCATCTGACACACGCTGGCTGGCACATGAAAGGTGTGTCAAAGCTGTCAAAGCAAGTTATTCTGCAATTGTAATCACCATTGGGAACATCTACGAGACGTCCCACGAGCCAGAAGCTCTTGGAATCCATGGTGCCCTCTGCAAATTGTCTACGATTGCAGCTATATATTTGCTTGATTTCACTCTACCACAAGTAGCCAAGCTCAGCAAAGCACTTCAGGCAGAGCAGCTTGACCTCTCGTTGATATCATTCCTTGTTGATGCTACTGTTAAATCCTTGGATGATGCAGTTTTGCCTGGAGCGAACTGGGTGTTGGAGCTTCTTGAAAACGTTGAAGACTTGAAGTCATCTACAAAGGTGTCTATTGACGCTGATAAAATACTTTCGTTCCAGAATGTTGTTGGTAAGCCTTTTGTTGCTGATTTAAAGGCCAACATAACAAGCCGATTTTCTTCATCCAACGCTGTTGTATCAGCATTGTCTATATTCGATCCACGGAAAGTTCCAAAACCAGATTCAGTATCTTTTCCCACTTATGGAGACACGTCTGTTGAGAAACTGATTGCTCACTACGGAGAAGATAGAGATGCAGAAACATTGGATGGAGAAGAAACAGTGAAGACAGCCATGATTTCCACTGAAATACTTACAGAGTGGAAAACATTCCGCCAGCTGTTAGTCAAGCAACCACGGGATACTACTGCATCACAGCTGAAAGAACTTGTTTCAAACGACATGCTCAAGGCCATGTTTCCCAATTTGCACAAGATTGCCTCCATCTGCTTATCGATTCCAGTTTCTACTGCTTCTGTGGAGAGAAGCTTCTCACAGATGAAGATGATCAAGACTCGTTTGCGTAATTCTCTAAGTGACTGCAGCCTTTCTCACCTTATGAGGATTGCTATAGAGGCACCAGAAGTACTCTCTGAGAGCGACCTTGAAGAGATTGTGGACGTATGGCAGAGAAAACCAAGAAGAACCTCAGTTTGACATTCCTATCATTTGAACCTGATATCATAAGCTTATTACACCTTTCTTGTATTACACCTTTCTTGACATTATTTAAAAAAATATCTCTAATTTCAAGGGGGGGGGGCGAATGCCCCCCCCCGCCCCCCCCTAAATACACCCCTGCCTGGCCCTATAATACCCTGGCCCTACACCACCCTGGCCCTACACCACCCTGGCCCTACAACACCCTGGCCCCACAATACCTTGGCCCCACAATACCCTGGCCCTACACCACCCTGGCCCTACAACACCCTGGCCCTACCTGGCCCTACAATATCCTGGCCCTACACCTCCCTGACCCTAGAGTACCCTGGCCCTACACCCTACAATACCCTGGCCCTACAATACCCTGGCCCTACAATACCCTGGCCCTACAATACCCTGGCCCTACAATACCCTGGCCCTATAATACCCTGGCCCTATAATACCCTGGCCCTGGCCCTACACCACCCTGGCCCTACAACACCCTGGCCCTACAATACCCTGGCCCTACACCACCCTGGCTCTACACCACCCTGGCCCTACACCACCCTGGCCCTACAATACCCTGGTCCTACACCACCCTGGCCCTACAATACCCTGGCCCTACACCACCCTGGCCCTGGCCCTACAATATCCTGGCCCTACAATACCCTGGCCCTACAAAACCCTGGCCCTACACCACCCTGGCCCTACAACACCCTGGCCCTACAATACCCTGGCCCTACAATACCCTGGCCCTACACCACCCTGGCTCTACACCACCCTGGCCCTCACCACCCTGGCCTACAATACCCTGGTCCTACACCACCCTGGCCCTACAATACCCTGGCCCTACACCACCCTGGCCCTGGCCCTACAATATCCTGGCCCTACAATACCCTGGCCCTACAATACCCTGGCCCTACACCACCCTGGCCCTACACCACCCTGGCCCTACACCACCCTGGCCCTACACCACCCTGGCCCTACACCACCCTGGCCCTACAATATCCTGGCCCTACACCACCCTGGCCCTACACCACCCTGGCCCTACAATATCCTGGCCCTACAATACCCTGGCCCTACACCACCCTGGCCCTACACCACCCTGGCCCTACAATATCCTGGCCCTACAACACCCTGGCCCTACAATACCCTGGCCCTACAATACCCTGGCCCAACAATACCCTGGCCCTACAATACCCTGGCCCTACAACACCCTGACCCTACAATATCCTGGCCCTAGAGTACCATGGCCCTACAATATCCTGGCCCTACAACACCCTGGCCCAACAATACCCAGGCCGTACAATAACCTGGCCCTACAATACCCTGGCCCTAGAATATCTTTAGCGACATTGATCCTAAGTCGGCCTCACTAGGGACATCCTGGGAAAATCTCAACTCTCCTTGGGATAGAAAAAGAAAAGAAAAAAGCTATTTGGGGAAATGCCACTAGCATGTGGCCAACAAAACCAAGGAATTACACCAGATACACTTTCCCCATGCTTGGGTGTATCAGAGGGCCTGGGCTGGGTGCATCAGAGGGCCTGGGCTGGGTGCATCAGAGGGCCTGGGCTGGGTGCATCAGAGGGCCTGGGCTGGGTACATCAGAGGGCCTGGGCTGGTTGCATCAGAGGGCCTGGGCTGGTTGCATCAGAGGGCCTGGGCTGGGTGCATCAGAGGGCCTGAGCTGGTTGCATCAGAGGGCCTGGGCTGGGTGCATCAGAGGGCCTGGGCTGGGTCTATCAGAGGGCCTGGGCTGGGTGCATCGGAGGGCCTGGGCTGGGTGCATCAGAGGGCCTGGGCTGGGTCTATCAGAGGGCCTGGGCTGGGTACATCAGAGGGCCTGGGCTGGGTGCACTGGGTGCATCAGAGGGCCTGGGCTGGGTGCATCAGAGGGCCTGGGCTTGGTGCAGGCTTGCTTGCTAAGTTAACCATCACAAACATAGTTACTATTTCTTTGATCATTTTTTTGTTGTTGCTTTTTTTTTGCTAACATTGTAACCGAGCTCAGCGAGCTCAGTTAAAAGGGAAAAAATCTCACCATTTTTTAGTGGTCAGCTCAATAGTAATAATAATAATAATAATAATAATAATAATAATAATAATAATAATAATAATAATAATAATAATAATAATAATAATACAAGCACACACATATATATGTGATTTTGACCCCTTTTTAACCAGTATCTAAAGGTCATATTTCAAGGTCACATGAGCAGCTTATTGGCTGCCTAAACAGCTGATGTTAGCCAGCAAGCATGCCCTGACTCCTTCTCTAAGGTAATAAACTGCCAGTGCAAAATAAACACGCAAAAGTTGGGGGGAAACCTTGAATTCATCTTCAAGGACCATCTACAGAATATGTAGCTGTCTCCAATCACATAGCTTGCACACAAGAGCTTCATAGAACATTTAATGACTAGCTTGCACACGAGTAGAACATTTAATACATAGCTTGCACACGAGAGCTTCATAGAACATTTAATGCATAGCTTGCACACAAGAGCTTCATAGAACATTTAATGCATAGCTTGCACACAAGAGGTCCCTTCATAGAACATTTAGTTCCATGGGACTCCCAATGTTCCCATGCACGTCCACGACTACTCTGGTTCTCGATTGCGCAGTGAAGCGTTCGGTAAGGATCAGCCAGTGTGTTAGTCGATGATGCAATGAAGCTGATGTACGTGTTATATTATAAGCAGCAAATGAGTTGTGCTCAGTTTGGCTTTTGGTTGGTGGAGTTATCACTCCTGGGCAAGTGCTGCCAAGTCCAGAGGAGGCTGTGGCTGATCCTCTAGCAAAACATCTGCTGTTTGGTTGGTGGATTTCTCCTGTGCAACTGTTACCAAGTCCACTTAAATTTGCTTGCTCGATGTTTTGGCTAGATCTTGATTCTTCATCAGGAATTCTTGATGAAGGCTAGAGCATTCTAGCCAAAATTACAAGTGAGCAAATTTAAGTTGATTATCGAGAATGTCATTGATTATGTTTCATCCAATCTATGAATCTGTTGCAAAGGGTGTTAATATGTACCATGTTTTGAAGTGTATGGATTGGCATTTGGCAGGCAATAGATTGGCATCCAATCTATAGATTGTGCAGCCTATGAATGCTAATCTATTGCCTGCCAATTACACTTCAAAACATGGTAGCATATTAACACCCTTTGCAACAGATTCATAGGAACATATCACCAGTACTTATTATCGACTAGTTATACTGAGCAAGTGTACAAGCCAAATATCCAAACCCACCCACACAATATGGGACAGTCGACGGGAATTTACAAAGCCTGCGCTACTCCCACGAAAAGAGAAGAAGGGAGAAGAACTTTTTGTGAGGCTGCATTTGGGGACTTTAGCACTTCATCCGTGAGAACTGTCACTGCCATAACCTCCATAGCATTCGCTGCAGAATTCTTAAAATATCTTTTTTTGCTCTACACTTGCCATGTCACTTAGTTCTTTATCTGCCAAGTCCATGTTGTGGAACTTTTTCTCATTATCACTTTTTTCTACATCATTACACTCTCAGTTGCAATCATCACTTTCTCTGTTTCTCTGATGCAAAGGGTGTTAATATGCTGCCATGTTTTGAAGGGTATTGATTGGCATTCATAGATTGTTGCAGCACAATCTATGAATTCATAGATTGTGCGATTGGGCAGATTCATAGATTGGATGGAACATATATATATACTACGTCAACTTAGAACTTGTTGTGAGTGTGACTAAGTCCTTGGTCCTTGATAAGAAATAGAGATTGTACAATTCTCCCTTCTGGATAAACTGACTCCAGACAGATATCACTCTTCTCTGTACGTGCTCAACATTGGGCAATACTAGTTACAAATCATAATAGATTGATAACTTAAGCTAAGAATACCAACAACTAACACTAAGATTACTAATGCTGGGGTTGGTAACAATTAGGGCTAACATAAGATTACTAACACTAGGATTACCAACAACCAACACCAAGGTACTAGTTACATACTAGTAACTAAAGGCCAGTTCACAATATGACAGATGGCAAATCCGTTCCATTGAATCCATTTCCATTGCATGCATTGCGTAATCCATTCCATTCCGCTGCATGGTTCACAATATTGGTGTTGAATTCATTGAGTCCGCTGCATTTGAACTTCGACCGACACAATAGACGGCAGTACTGGCTGTGAGGAAGAATTGGATTGGATTTTTGCTATTGGCTAGCAGGAGGAAGCGCAGAAAGAAGACTTACTAGCTGAAATATTTTTTATAGCTTGTAATAGCTAGCTAGTTACCTGGATAGCCATTTCCTCCCAGGCATTTTCTTTGGCCCTTTATAGTCTCTAGCTGAGGCCTGCCGGAGGTTGGGAAAGCTCCTCACCACTTCAATAATTCTAGAGACATCCTGGAAAGAGTGTAAAGTTGAACACGTGATATGTTCTAGGATTCTGATTAGTTGGTCGCAACGGATTGAACGCAAGTGTTGAATTAAAACCTACTCGTGCGTTTCATATCTGTTCCCATCCATTAGATCCGCAGTCCGTTACATTACAGGTTCACAATATCAGCACAACGGATCGGAAGGACCGATGCATGCAACGGATTGACTTGTGTCATATTATGAACCAGCAGGCTTAAGGCACAGTGTCGGCTGGATGCCATATACAATACTCTAGACCCAGTGTAAACCACACCCTCTAGACCCAGTGTAAACCACACACTCTAGACCCAGTGTAAACCACACACTCTAGACCCAGTGTAAACCACACCCTCTAGACCCAGTGTAAACCACACCCTCTAGACCCGGTGTAAACAAGACACTCTAGACCCAGTGTAAACCACACCCTCTAGACCCAGTGTAAACCACACACTCTAGACCCAGTGTAAACCACACCCTCTAGACCCAGTGTAAACCACACCCTCTAGACCCAGTGTAAACCACACCCTCTAGACCCAGTGTAAACCACACCCTCTAGACCCAGTGTAACCCACACACTCTAGACCCAGTGTAAACCACACACTCTAGACCCAGTGTAAACCACACCCTCTAGACCCAGTGTAAACCACACCCTCTAGACCCAGTGTAAACCACACCCTCTAGACCCAGTGTAAACCGCACACTCTAGACCCAGTGTAAACCACACACTCTAGACCCAGTGTAAACCACACCCTCTAGACCCAGTGTAAACCACACCCTCTAGACCCAGTGTAAACCACACCCTCTAGACCCAGTGTAAACCACACACTCTAGACCCAGTGTAAACCACACCCTCTAGACCCAGTGTAAACCACACCCTCTAGACCCAGTGTAAACCACACCCTCTAGACCCAGTGTAAACCACACACTCTAGTCCCAGTGTAAACCACACACTCTAGACCCAGTGTAAACCACACCCTCTACACCCAGTGTAAACCACACCCTCTACACCCAGTGTAAACCACACCCTCTAGACCCAGTGTAAACCACACCCTCTAGACCCAGTGTAAACCACACCCTCTAGACCCAGTGTAAACCACACCCTCTAGACCCAGTGTAAACCACACACTCTAGACCCAGTGTAAACCACACCCTCTAGACCCAGTGTAAACCACACCCTCTAGACCCAGTGTAAACCACACCCTCTAGACCCAGTGTAAACCACACACTCTAGACCCAGTGTAAACCACACCCTCTAGACCCAGTGTAAACCACACCCTCTAGACCCAGTGTAAACCAACACTCTAGACCCAGTGTAAACCACACCCTCTAGATCCAGTGTAAACCAACACTCTAGACCCAGTGTAAACCACACCCTCTAGACCCAGTGTAAACCACACCCTCTAGACCCAGTGTAAACCACACCCTCTAGACCCAGTGTAAACCACACCCTCTAGACCCAGTGTAAACCACACCCTCTAGACCCAGTGTAAACCACACCCTCTAGACCCAGTGTAAACCACACCCTCTAGACCCAGTGTAAACCACACCCTCTAGACCCAGTGTAAACCACACCCTCTAGACCCAGTGTAAACCACACCCTCTAGACCCAGTGTAAATAACACCCTCTAGACCCAGTGTAAACCACACCCTCTAGACCCAGTGTAAACCACACCCTCTAGACCCAGTGTAAACCACACCCTCTAGACCCAGTGTAAACCACACCCTCTAGACCCAGTGTAAACCACACCCTCTAGACCCAGTGTAAACCACACCCTCTAGACCCAGTGTAAACCAACACTCTAGACCCAGTGTAAACCACACCCTCTAGACCCAGTGTAAACCACACCCTCTAGACCCAATGTAAACCACACCCTCTAGACCCAGTGTAAACCACACCCTCTAGACCCAGTGTAAACCACACACTCTAGACCCAGTGTAAACCACACCCTCTAGACCCAGTGTAAACCACACTCTACACCCAGAGTAACACAAAGAGGAAGCACAAGGTGCCCAAGCAGCAGCTGCAAGTAGCCAATTGTGCTGCAAGTCTAGGGAGGAGCCAAGCAGGAAACCTTGCACTCCCTAACACAGAGTGGTACAACTGGCAAGGTCAGACAGAGGTCACTGGATTTTTAATAAGCCATTTTTCAAGACAGCGTGCAATATTCTGTGAATCCTAAATCTGTTGCCTCCCCAAATACGCCAGGACAGCTGATTCTAGGACAGCTGACTCCAGGACAGCTGACTCCAGGACAGCTGAGCCAGGACAGCTGACATTAGGCCAGCTGAGGTAGTCCCTCTGTGTACCGCCACTGCCTGGACAAGATTCTCCTTCCTGGCTCTTGGTATGTCATGACGATCTGAACTTTCACAAGTTTAAAAAACCACAGGAATAAACTGGACTATCTAAGCACTTTTTACTTGAGCAAGTACACATCTTCATGACTTGCAAACTAAACAGTGAAAAGAGGGGGTGGGGGAGGGGCTGTTTAGACCACGACAACTCCTTTACTAGTTTGGAAACAATCTATGCCTAATATAAGATTTTGTGTTGTTGTTGTTGTTGTTATTGTTATCAATGAACTTTCAGTTGACATAATAACATTACAGTAACCTTCTCAATCAAATTGTATTCTCTCGATGTTTCAACTAGATGCTCTAGCCTTCATCAGTAAATTATTATTCCTGATGAAGGCTAGATCATCTAGTCGAAATGTCTAGAGAATACAATTTGGAGTTGATTATTGAGAAGGTTATTGTAATTATTATTATTACTATTACTATTTTTTTTAAATCCTACATATATGTATTTTGATAATGACTATTTTGATAATGACTATTATTTTAAGCATTAATACTATTATTATCATTACCGGCTAGAATAATGCCCGATCACCTTGTTGTTCATTTGGTCCAGATCGGTAAATGCATGTCCGTGTCCAAGAAGGTCGAATTTGCTGGCATCCGCTGCCAGGTGTCCGGGCTGTGGTCTCGGGGGGAGAAGGCACAGTCCGGTGCCATTGTGGACAACACGAGAGTGAGTAGGTGTGGTCTTTGTAGTGTTCCAACTTTTAAAAAAGTATGTATTTACGATCGTCTTGTTCGCAGGTAGTTTTCCGTTCGGCTTCTGCTCACTTCTTTATCTTCATTCAGATCAGTTCCGAAATGTGGAAATTCGACCCGTCAGGTATTACACATTTATTGCTATAACAGTCTTGTGGACGGATTAGCAAAAGGCTCCTTAAACATGGTAAAGGGTTATGACATGCCTGGACATACCCACACATGGTAAAGGGTTGCTACAGCAGACTGGAATGTGGTAAAGGGTCACTACATGCAAGAGCACACATGGTAACAGAACATGTATGCCAGAACTTTTCCCTCTCACATGGCAAGGATCACCATAATTTATGCTGCTTACACCTTGTAAGGGGTTACCCCATAAGGATAGTTACACGGGATCAAAGGTTGCTACATGCAAGAGATAACCTAGTAAAAGGCAGACGAATGCAAGGAAACCAGATGGTAAAGGATATACATGCAAGGAAAGTAACATGGTAAAGGGTTTTCAAGCAAGGCTATATACTAGCATGGGTTATTGTGCAAGGTCACTCAAGCTTCCCACAAAGGGTATAGGGTTTAATCAGACTTTAGTAGAAGCGTAAGAGAGTCGAGATTTATTCAAACGTTTGCATTATTGAGTTCAGCTGTTCTGTATTGCTCTGGGCCACATGACATGTACTGCATGAGCAATATATATACATTTGAACATGTAGCAGCACGAGACTGATCCCTGACCCCCGGTGCTGTGGAACTGTCCAATCTAATCCTTGTCGTAGTAGTGTGGTTCTCCTGGACATGTGTGCAATGTGTCGAGGCCACTTCTAGAAGTGCACACAGATCTCTAATTAATCCCCGGCCCTGGCACAAACGTTTGGTGCAAAGAAGCTCTGAGCAATAGAGAGTGAGAGGGAATGATGAATATACGGAGAAACCACTGTGTTGATTTGCTGGGGTGGGGTGGAGTTAAGTATTCGCAGATAGTGACGAGCAGATTTCTTGGGTAATTCGTGGCTTGTGTAGCGTATAGTGGAAGCCACACCCTGTTCTGGTTGGTTTACAGCCTTGAAAAATGTGAATCTTGAAATCCTCGACAGGAGCCCTCTATGTGTTGTGTGCCAAACTTACCACTCAGGACAGTTTGACGTCCTTCATAAGGTGATTGATTGGTGACCCATTCTTACCCATCCACCTCTCTGACCCTGTTATGTCAGGAGACCTGTATTTCGACAAGGCAGAAGGCGGGTTCTTACAGGAACTGTTTCAGCGCTGGAACGCAGAGCAGTGCACTCACGAAGTAACGATCATCTTCTTCTGGAGAGTCTACTACAAGAAGGATGTACTCGGCAAGTATTTATGTCACATGCACATCATGTGATCTACCAAAAACTACTTGTTTGGGGCTTGTACAGAGGAGATAGTATGCATAGCTTAGCATCCATGAATTCTGTGTAAGATTCAGCCCAACCATGTTGAACTTGGTGTTTGTCACCATGCAATGTATCTACTTCCACATGCCTCAACCCAGTGTGTGTTCACAATACTAACTGATGTGTGCTCACAATACTAACTGATGTGTGCTCACAATACTAACTGATGTGTGCTCACAATACTAACTGATGTGTGCTCACAATACTAACTGATGTATGCTCACAATACTAACTGATGTGTGCTCACAATACTAACTGATGTGTGCTCACAATACTAACTGATGTGTGCTCACAATACTAACTGATGTGTGCTCACAATACTAACTGATGTGTGCTCACAATACTAACTGATGTGTGCTCACAATACTAACTGATGTGTGCTCACAATACTAACTGATGTGTGCTCACAATACTAACTGATGTGTGCTCACAATACTAACTGATGTGTGCTCACAATACTAACTGATGTGTGCTCACAATACTAACTGATGTGTGCTCACAATACTAACTGATGTGTGCTCACAGTACTAACTGATGTGTGCTCACAGTACTAACTGATGTGTGCTCACAGTACTAACTGATGTGTGCTCACAATACTAACTGATGTGTGCTCACAATACTAGCTGATGTGTGCTCACAATACTAACTGATGTGTGCTCACAATACTAACTGATGTGTGCTCACAATACTAACTGATGTGTGCTCACAATACTAACTGATGTGTGCTCACAATACTAACTGATGTGTGCTCACAACTAACTGATGTGTGCTCACAATACTAACTGATGTGTGCTCACAATACTAACTGATGTGTGCTCACAATACTAACTGATGTGTGCTCACAATACTAACTGATGTGTGCTCACAATACTAACTGATGTGTGCTCAATACTAACTGATGTGTGCTCACAATACTAACTGATGTGTGCTCACAATACTAACTGATGTGTGCTCACAATACTAACTGATGTGTGCTCACAATACTAACTGATGTGTGCTCACAATACTAACTGATGTGTGTTCACAATACTAACTGATGTGTGCTCTCAATACTAACTGATGTGTGCTCACAATACTAACTGATGTGTGCTCACAATACTAACTGATGTGTGCTCACAATACTAACTGATGTGTGCTCACAATACTAACTGATGTGTGCTCACAATACTAACTGATGTGTGCTCACAATACTAACTGATGTGTGTTCACAATACTAACTGATGTGTGCTCACAATACTAACTGATGTGTGCTCACAATACTAACTGATGTGTGTTCACAATACTAACTGATGTGTGCTCTCAATACTAACTGATGTGTGCTCACAATACTAACTGATGTGTGCTCACAATACTAACTGATGTGTGCTCTCAATACTAACTGATGTGTGCTCACAATACTAACTGATGTGTGTTCACAATACTAACTGATGTGTGCTCACAATACTAACTGATGTGTGCTCACAATACTAACTGATGTGTGTTCACAATACTAACTGATGTGTGCTCACAATACTAACTGATGTGTGTTCACAATACTAACTGATGTGTGTTCACAATACTAACTGATGTGTGCTCACAATACTAACTGATGTGTGCTCACAATACTAACTGATGTGTGCTCACAATACTAACTGATGTGTGCTCACAATACTAACTGATGTGTGCTCACAATACTAACTGATGTGTGCTCACAATACTAACTGATGTGTGTTCACAATACTAACTGATGTGTGCTCACAATACTAACTGATGTGTGCTCACAATACTAACTGATGTGTGCTCACAATACTAACTGATGTGTGCTCACAATACTAACTGATGTGTGCTCACAATACTAACTGATGTGTGTTCACAATACTAACTGATGTGTGCTCACAATACTAACTGATGTGTGTTCACAATACTAACTGATGTGTGCTCACAATACTAACTGATGTGTGCTCACAATACTAACTGATGTGTGCTCACAATACTAACTGATGTGTGCTCACAATACTAACTGATGTGTGCTCACAATACTAACTGATGTGTGCTCACAATACTAACTGATGTGTGCTCACAATACTAACTGATGTGTGCTCACAATACTAACTGATGTGTGCTCACAATACTAACTGATGTGTGCTCACAATACTAACTGATGTGTGCTCAATACTAACTGATGTGTGCTCAATACTAACTGATGTGTGCTCACAATAGTAACTGATGTGTGCTCACAATACTAACTGATGTGTGTTCACAATACTAACTGATGTGTGCTCACAATACTAACTGATGTGTGCTCACAATACTAACTGATGTGTGCTCACAATACTAACTGATGTGTGCTCACAATACTAACTGATGTGTGCTCACAATACTAACTGATGTGTGCTCACAATACTAACTGATGTGTGCTCACAATACTAACTGATGTGTGCTCACAATACTAACTGATGTGTGCTCACAATACTAACTGATGTGTGCTCACAATACTAACTGATGTGTGCTCAATACTAACTGATGTGTGCTCAATACTAACTGATGTGTGCTCACAATACTAACTGATGTGTGCACAGTCTCCAATTTCTGGCATCATTGTATGTGTGTGTTTATGGTATGTGTGTGTGTGTGTGTTGTGTGTGTGTGTGGTGTGTGTGTGTGTTGTGTGGCGTATGTGTGTGTGGTGTGTGTGCACGTGTGCCAACAATAGCAACACTGCCGGCAGACGCTGCTATTCGTCATAACAAGAGAGGGAACCACTTTGAGGATTTCTACAAGTATGTCTTTTATAGATGATCATACATCTGTCCCACGCTGGCTAGCTTATCTCGTTGTTGTTGATGTTGTTGATGTTGTTGTTGTTGTTGTGTGACTTGCTTCTGTAGAGTGATTGTCCAAGGTGAGGTCATGGCAGACTGGACTTCACGTCTTGTGGATATAAAAAAAGATTTTCTTCACCTTCGCGAAATCTTAGCTGCAGCAAGAGGAGAGGGTCAGTGCCTCTTCCTTTGTCTTCTCCCTCCTCCCTCTCCTCCCATGTCCTCTTCTCCCTCCTCCCTCTCCTCCCATGTCCTCTTCTCCCTCCTCCCTCTCCTCCCATGTCCTCTTCTCCCTCCTCCCTCTCCTCCCATGTCCTCTTCTCCCTCCTCCCTCTCCTCCCATGTCCTCTTCTCCCTCCTCTTCCTCCTTCTCCTCATTTTTCTCTCGTACCTCTCCATTTCCTCTCTCTCCCCACCTCCTCTCTCTCTCCTTTCTCCCTCCACCTGTCACTTCTCTCACCTCGAACTCTTATATCAACTCTCTCCTCCCTCCCCATCTCTCTCTCTCCCCTCGCCCCACTGCTCCCCCCTCACCTCTCTCCCTCCTTCCCTCTTTCTTCTTTCTCTCTTCTCTCCTCTTTCCTGACCCTACTTCTCGCTCATCTCTCCCAACTCCCCTCTCTCTCACTCCTTTCTCGCCTCTCCCATCACTCTCTCTCTCTCACTTCTCATCATCTCTTCCAACCTCTCTCTCTCTCACCTCTCATTTCTCTCGTGTCCCCACCTCCTCTCCCTGTCTCCCCTCTGCCCCCGTCCCTGTCCTCCCATTCATGCTACGTGTTTTGTAGATTTCATCATATCATCTGCTTCTGAGGGGAATATTCTGGAGGCCATCAATCTTGCAGTCAATGGTGAGAAAACAAACTTAACCAAGAAGATCCTTGCACATACATATACGAATATGCCTTCTCCTGGCATTTCATCTTGCCTCATCAGCCTACCTACATGTAGATATTGCTGCTCAGCTTTCCTGCTCTCTCCTGCCACACATCTATTTTATCACTCAGTATTGCTGACGCTGCTCAGACACTTTGTACGATGGCTTGTAAATGCATTCCTATGCTCTCCCTTGGCATGTCCACATGGTTCCAAACTACACTGGCTTGTAATTCCATTCCTATGCTCTCCCTTGGCACGTCCATATGGTTCCAGACTACGCTGGCTTGTAAATGCATTCCTATGCTCTCCCTTGGCACGTCCATATGGTTCCAGACTACGCTGGCTTGTAAATGCATTCCTATGCTCTCCCTTGGCACGTCCACATGGTTCCACACTATACTGGCTTGTAAATGCATTCCTATGCTCTCCCTTGGCACGTCCATATGGTTCCAGACTACGCTGGCTTGTAAATGCATTCCTATGCTCTCCCTTGGCACGTCCATATGGTTCCAGACTACGCTGGCTTGTAAATGCATTCCTATGCTCTCCCTTGGCACGTCCACATGGTTCCAGACTACGCTGGCTTGTAAATGCATTCCTATGCTCTCTCTTGGCACGTCCACATGGTTCCAGACTATACTGGCTTGTAAATGCATTCCTATGCTCTCCCTTGGCACGTCCATATGGTTCCAGACTACGCTGGCTTGTAAATGCATTCCTATGCTCTCCCTTGGCATGTCCACATGGTTCCAAACTACACTGGCTTGTAATTCCATTCCTTTGCTCTCCCTTGGCACGTCCACATGGTTCCAGACTACGCTGGCTTGTAAATGCATTCCTATGCTCTCCCTTGGCACGTCCACATGGTTCCAGACTATACTGGCTTGTAAATGCATTCCTATGCTCTCCCTTGGCACGTCCATATGGTTCCAGACTACGCTGGCTTGTAAATGCATTCCTATGCTCTCCCTTGGCACGTCCACATGGTTCCAGACTACGCTGGCTTGTAAATGCATTCCTATGCTCTCCCTTGGCACGTCCACATGGTTTCAGACTACGCTGGCTTGTAAATGCATTCCTATGCTCTCTCTTGGCACGTCCACATGGTTCCAGACTATACTGGCTTGTAAATGCATTCCTATGCTCTCCCTTGGCACGTCCACATGGTTCCAGACTACGCTGGCTTGTAAATGCATTCCTATGCTCTCCCTTGGCACGTCCACATGGTTCCAGACTACGCTGACTTGTAAATGCATTCCTATGCTCTCCCTTGGCACGTCCACTTGGTTCCAGACTACGCTGGCTTGTAAATGCATTCCTATGCTCTCCCTTGCATGTCCACATGGTTCCAGACTACGCTGGCTTGTAAATGCATTCCTATGCTCTCCCTTGGCACGTCCACATGGTTCCAGACTACGCTGACTTGTAAATGCATTCCTATGCTCTCCCTTGGCACGTCCACTTGGTTCCAGACTACGCTGGCTTGTAAATGCATTCCTATGCTCTCCCTTGCATGTCCACATGGTTCCAGACTACGCTGGCTTGTAAATGCATTCCTATGCTCTCCCTTGGCATGTCCACTTGGTTCCATCCTGTGTTGATACACACTTCAGGCCTCGCCACTCTCTCTGTCTAGTCATTGTATGTAGTTCACTGCTCAGGGATTTCACATCTTGTGCACCTCGTCTCTGTTCGGAGATTTCCCCCTATTGCAGTGTACAGATCTAGACCGTGCTACTGTCTTGCTCTCGGCCCTTGGCCTCCCCTTGATGTCTCCTTGGTCTCTTTTTGAGCATTTTTGTTGGTCTCCTTGACTGGTTTGTGCTGACCCTTCCCCTATTGCAGTGTACAGATCTAGACCGTGCTACTGTCTTGCTCTCGGCCCTTGGCCTCCCCTTGATGTCTCCTTGGTCTCTTTTTGAGCATTTTTGTTGGTCTCCTTGACTGGTTTGTGCTGACCCTTCCAGATTCTCATCGCACGTTTGAACAGCACCTTGTTGGCACATGCAGACTGATATCGGTGCTGAATTGTGGGCGAAGCATGAGCGATGTGTGGGCAAAGCACGAGTGATGTGTGGGCAGAGTACGGGTGATGTGTGGGCGAAGCACGAGTGATGTGTGGGCGAAGCACGAGTGATGTGTGGGCATAGCACGAGTGATGTGTGGGCATAGCACGAGTGATGTGTGGGCAGAGCACGAGTGATGTGTGGGAGAAGCACGAGTGATGTGTGGATGAGTGATTTGTGCGGTGTGTCCTTCGTGAATTGAGCTGTCTGCATGTGCCAACAAGGTGCTGTTCACTCTCCTGATGTGGATGCAAGGTCGGCACTCCTGTGGATGCAGGGCCGGCACTCCTGTGGATGCAGAGTCGGCACTCCTGTGGATGCAGGGTCCTGTGGATGCAGAATCGCCACTCCTGTAGATGCAGGGTCGGCTCTCCTGTGGATGCAGGGTCGGCTCTCCTGTGGATGCAGGGTCGGCTCTCCTGTAGATGCAGGGTCGGCTCTCCTGTGGATGCAGGGTCGGCACTCCTGTAGATGCAGGGTCGGCTCTCCTGTAGATGCAGAGTCGGCACTCCTGTAGATGCAGGGTCGGCTCTCCTGTGGATGCAGGGTCGGCACTCCTGTAGATGCAGGGTCGGCTCTCCTGTAGATGTAGGGTCGGCACTCCTGTAGATGCAGGGTCGGCTCTCCTGTGGATGCAGGGTCGGCACTCCTGTGGATGCACTCCTGTAGATGCAGGGTCGGCACTCCTGTAGATGCAGGGTCGGCTCTCCTGTGGATGCAGGGTCGGCACTCCTGTAGATGCAGGGTCGGCTCTCCTGTGGATGCAGGGTCGGCTCTCCTGTGGATGCAGGGTCGGCTCTCCTGTGGATGCAGAGTCGGCACTCCTGTGGATGCAGGGTCGCCACTCCTGTAGATGCAGGGTCGGCTCTCCTGTGGATGCACTCCTGTAGATGCAGGATCCTGTGGATGCATGGTCGGCACTCCTGTAGATGCAGGGTCGCCACTCCTGTAGATGCAGAGTCGGCACTCCTGTGGATGCACTCCTGTAGATGCAGGATCCTGTGGATGCATGGTCGCCACTCCTGTAGATGCAGAGTCGGCACTCCTGTGGATGCAGAGTCGGCACTCCTGTGGATGTAAGGCCGGCACTCCTGTAGATGCATGGTCGGCACTCCTGTGGATGCATGGCCGGCACTCCTGTGGATGCATGGCCGGCACTCCTGTGGATGCAAGGTTGGCACTCCTGTAGATGCAGGGTCGGCACTCCTGTGGATGCAGGGTCCTGTAGATGCAAGGTCGGCAATCCTGTGGATGCAGGGTCGGCTCTCCTGTGCAATGTTGTATGTTGATTTAGGAGGGGGCGGGTATTTCTGCTAGTTATCTGGCCTCCATTATAGACGTTTTAAACTATTAGGCACATTGCATGGCCTGGGAGGGGTGTAAATGCGCCAAATTGGGGGGTCTGAAACCTTACCGGGGTCAAGAAGTTTAAATTATGTGTGATATGCATGTACGTGTGTAAGCCTAAAGGCGGCAAAGTCTACATATAAGCCACACATGCACCCACACACACACACACACACACACATACACAGACAGTCTCATTTATATATAGAGAGACGACATAAATGATAGACAGGCACACACCACACTCATAACCACCACACTGTGCCACATGCTGAACTCATCATTCACACACACAATGCCACACACCCACACACACACACACACACACTGGACACTTCACCATACTGTACCCGCTAAACTGTGCTATTATTGATATATGCATTCTGCAGTGTACGAGAAGAACTTTGAGAATTGCAACTTCCAATTGACTGGGCAGCAAATAGTGTTGGTCACTCCTGGAGTGGGCGAGTTTGACGTAAATATCAGCTCATGTTTGCAAACTCCCTATGGAGATGTTACCTACCTGCCTCCACCCAGTGTGATGTTGGTCCAGTGTGTGTCCCCATAGAGCTATGGTGAACCTACTTCAATCTGCCTTAACCCAGTGTGGTGTTGGTCCAGTGTGTGTCCCCATAGAGCTATTGTCAACCTACTTCAACCTGCTTCAACCCAGTGTGGTGTTGGTCCAGCGTGTGTCCCCATAGATTTATTGTCAACCTACTGTACTTCAATCTGCCTCAACCCAGTGTGGTGTTGGTCCAGTGTGTGTCCCCATAGAGCTACTGTATGGTCAACCCACTTCAACCTGCCTCCACCCAGTGTGATGTTGGTCCAGTGTGTGTACCCATAGAGCTATTGTCAACCTACTTCAACCTGCCTCAAACCAGTGTGATGTTGGTCCAGTGTGTGTCCCCATAGAGATATTGTCAACCTACTTCAACCTGCCTCCACCCAGTGTGATGTTGGTCCAGTGTGTGTCCCCATAGAGATATTGTCACTACTTCAACCTGCCTCCACCCAGTGTGATGTTGGTCCAGTGTGTGTCCCCATAGAGCTATTGTCAACCTACAGTACTTCAACCTGCCTCAACCCAGTGTGATGTTGGTCCAGTGTGTGTCCCCATAGAGCTATTGTCAACCCACTTCAACCTGCCTCAACCTAGTGTGGTGTTGGTCCAGCGTGTGTCCCCGTAGAATTGTCAACCTACTTCAACCTGCCTCAACCCAGTGTGGTGTTGGTCCAGTGTGTCCCCATAGAGCTATTGTCAACCTACTTCAACCTGCCTCCACCCAGTGTGATGTTGGTGTGTGTCCCCATAGAGCTATTGTCAACCCAGTGTGGTGTTGGTCCAGTGTGTGTCCCCATAGAGCTATTGTCAACCTGCTTCAACCTGCCTCCACCCAGTGTGATGTTGGTGTGTGTCCCCATAGAGCTATTGTCAACCTACTTCAACCTGCCTCCACCCAGTGTGATGTTGGTCCAGTGTGTGTCCCCATAGAACTATTGTCAACCTACTTCAACCCAGTGTGGTGTTGGTCCAGCGTGTGTACCCATAGAGCTATTGTCAACCTACTTCAACCTGCCTCAACCCAGTGTGGTATTAGTTCAGTGCCCGGAGCAAACTGGTCGGGGTTAGTCTGATGGTGTGTGCACTGCCTGCTCTCTCTCTCCCTCGTACTGTGTAGGTGGAACGGGACTTGACCATGATGACACGAGAGAGGATCATCGACTCTGGAGTGGGCATTGACCTCATCTGTCTCTCGGGACAACCTCT